>JAWLRI010000907.1:844653-939106 GCA_034781795.1 Crypturellus tataupa | reverse complement strand
CCAAGCTAGTTCCAAGGCAGTCGCAGTTGACTGCGCTCAAAACTTCCATACACTGAAATCCAGGTGGCTCCTGCTGGATATTCGTGCAAGGACTTGCCTAACCTGGTCCACTGGCAACAGGCAAGAATCCTCTCCCAAAATCCTGGATAAAATCCAATTCTCCCAAGTAGTGTTTAACTTTCTTACCCAAGAAAAAATACCTTGCTTACTCTCCCACATGCACAAAGCACAGAGTGGAGGTAGCAAATGGGAAAAGATCTACTGAGTTTGAGAGTTACCATGGTCCACAAGGCAAGAGAAATAAGGTCTGTGCTTGCACATTCTGTGTGTACATTTTACATACTCCCTCACAGTCACAAATACAGACAAATGGACACAAAACATGATGTAAATAAAAAAGCCTGTTATTTTCAACAGTTCTGAACCATCTCTGCTGTTAACCAGAGTACCAAAGAGCTTGCCTTGGTTTAGTTAGCCCATGCATGTCCCAGTTTTAAATATTTTGGTTTGAGGTCTGGTTTCTTGCTGAAATTCTTGCAGAACTGGATCCTTGTGGATCCTTTCCTACTGGAAATGCATTTTGCTAATTCTCCTGTCCTTCACTCAGACAAATGAGCTGCACCAGATGCAAGTGCCATATATTATCATTTTGGTGGTTATGATCAGCCAAGAGGTGATTCTGCACCATTTTTTGTGCCTGAAGAAGTCTCTCCACATAGCCTATTCCTGTGTTTTTATTTTAGCAGCTAAGGAAGGCCATGAATTTAAAATAACCTGCTAGGATTATAATACTCTTCTTTAAAATCTGTTAAATATAAATCCCTGAGTATTTTGGTTTAGGGTTTGTAGATGAGCTGTCAGGTGCTAATGAATAATAATGATCTAAATCAAACCAAAGTGATGTCCATGAGAGCACTTTATTTTTCATAGCTTTTTTCTAGGCTTGTCTACACTGCAAGTTTGCATCTCCAATGAGCTAATTATCCACTGACTCCAGGTAAACACATCTGCAGATGCTGCTGTGGACACTGTCCAAAAACATCAATTCTCTGCGTCAGAAACACTAAGTGTGAGGTCAGTCACAAGAGCCTCTACCTTAGCACAAGTGTCGCCTGCGTCTTTGTGTGTGTGCGGTCTTGCCCTTGAAAATGAACCCACTCTTTCAAAAAAACTGGTAATAACAACTTTAAAAAATAAACAAGCACTTCTCTACTTTCAGTTACTTTTGATCTATTTTTCAACATTGTGAAGTCGATTAATTAATTCTGCTCCTACTGAAGCTTCACGCAGTTGTGTATTCTGACAGTTTAAGGCCCTTTAAAACAACATATTTAACAACCCACTAATAATGCCATATCTCATAACTTAGATGTACTCCTCTTTAAGGTGCTCATCATCCACAATATTGCTAACTTACACATGCTTTAATTAGCTTTTTACCTCTCTTTAGCCAAACACAGTCACAATCACTGTCATATTTTCCATTCTTTTCCTCCTATCTTGCACATACTCGGGCTCAAACATCTCACTGTTGTACCAGACAGTAACTAACTAATGACTCCAAAGAGGCAAAGCCTTCATTATTAATGCTTATTTAGTATGTTGTTTGTCAAAGGCAATAGGAGAAGAGTCTCACATCACTTCATGAATGCAAAAAGATACAACCGCTAAACTTACAATTTGATTGCAGTACTATTAAAAAAGGTACTTTTAAAAGGCAAGGAAGTTGCCTGTAGAAGGGATCTAGCTCTTTTTTTTTTTTTTTTTTTTTCTATTATCATTGCTCTTCTCTTGCTGATGTTCCACACTACACTTTCATTTTGCTATCAAAATTCTCAGGAAAGCCAGTTAAAAACTAATTTTGCTTTTTTTATTTTTCTCCCCTTAAAATCTCTGCAATCCCATCACATGCAGATACAAAATAAATAGCAGCCTTGTGATTTTTAACTGTACCCTTTAAACAGCTGCACTGAAGTGCTAGTGAATGTTACTCACGTTTATTCTCCTAGCACTCACGGTAAGGTTGCAGCCCCTTGCACAGGCACAGCCTCCCGTACAGAGGAAAGGGCAAACAGGGCTAGATTATTATCCTTGCCTGATGCCTGCCCTGCAAAGTCCGATAAATCCCTAATGAAGGCGATTACGACTTCCACATGGATCATATGCTAATGCTTCCTCAGCTTTGTAAGGTTTTCCTGTATCCATTAAAGCCTATTCTGCTAATTAAAATGACTTTTTTTCCTGTCCTTTCTTTAACGGGGAGAATAATTAACCACCTTTCTATTTGAAAAACCTTTTATAGAAAACAGTTATGGTTCTTCTCAGCTTCTCTATTCCTGAGAAGACTACCACAGCTCCTGCAATCATTTTGTACAGGCCTTATTTTACTTGTTTTACACCTGGTATTCTTATCTCCAGACTTCCTCCAGTTTTATGTATATATTTTGTATATACATATATCTTGTATATATCTTATATGGTGACCCAAAGTGGTGACGTTCCAGCTGAGGCAGCAGCAGGGACATTTACACTGTCCATGGGCACTGACACGGAAAAGGAGGCTCTGCAAAATGCCTAAGAACTAAGGACACCCAACCAGACTCCATGGAGCAACAGTCTCTGGCAGGGCAATACCATCACAGCCCTCATAAATTAACTGAATGGGTTGTGTTGTGTTCATCCTTGGCATTCAGCTTGGCGTAAAATTAGCTGATTAAATCATTGTGTTTTGCACCATTTTGTATTCCAACACAATATAACGAAAATATTAGAACAACATAATGTAACCACTCTGGGTAAGAAGTGTGTGACCATTGTCAGAAGAAAAGAGTTGGAAAATTTTATAACATCATTATTTAATATCTGTGCTCAACAGGAACTATATTTTTGGATTATTTTCATCTTGTTCACATTATAAACAAATCCCAATAGAACTTAAGAGTTGCTCTCTCTATAAATATAGAAAATTGAACATATGCTCTAAGTCTGGCTTACTGTAAGGACATCTTTTTTTTTTTTTTTAAGTGGTCTTAAATTATTATTCTTCAAGATATTTTTCTATGCTTCCACTTATGCACTGCTCTAATTCATACCAGAATCTGTCTTAACACAAATGACCTTAGAGAAGCTGGTTAGATAATAAGACAATCAGTTAATAACAAAAGGGAGAATTCAGATGGACCTGAGCAAAATGTACATGCATTACAGAGCCTTAAACTCCCATTTATATTCTCGTTCGGAAACAAAGTGGCCTCAATTCTCTGCAGCTTAATTGCTTTCATCTTGGAGGAAATCACTGCGAGCATGATTCAAATCATGTAGCTTTTGTCAGGGCATTTCAGGTACAGGCAAAAATCGCAGGATTTTTGTATTAGCTGGAAAATCTTCTCTGTTTTCCATCCCCCCGGCATGGGCCGCATGGCATGTGGTCAGTGTTGCTCATGTGCTCGGGGCTGTTTGCTGAGGTTTTTAACAGAAACCACTGCAGACACCCCTGGAAAAGCAGGGCTGTTCCCTGCGAGCGCTGGACGTGGGTGACAGCTCCGTTATTAGACCCAATTCCAGCGAGTGATGGAGCGAGGGAGGCTCCATCGCGGTGCTGCGTCCCAGGCCCTCTGCACCAGCTAGTAGCTCACAGGCAATTTTGGATAACTGAAAATACTTATCTTTTACCGACTTACAGGTTCACTACTTTATTTTCTGCAAATTTAATAGCTGTAGTCAGATTGTGATTTCATGGGTGCTCCTCTGTTGGAGCATTGTACTTCTTTCAAGTGCATTTTTTCCATAATTATTTACACTGCTCGAGTACTCCCTTTGCTAGTAGCAATGTACTTACAGAACCCATTACCATGCACAGGCTGCGAAAGAGAAAAGCTTACCTAAAAGTTCATGTTGCAACAGATGTCTCATCAGCAGCTAGCTGGCTTTCTAGTCTCCAGACAGTAATTCTGATTATTAGATAATACCATCACCCTGAACAGCGGTAAGATATTCAAGTAACGCTGCCAGGAGCCAGTTTGCCAACTGCTTCACCAAGTTGCACAGTCACTGGAAGAAGTGGGTTCTTTCCAACTCACAGATTATCACTGCCATTATTCCCTGCTTTCCTCTAGATGCAGTTTGGTTTGGGTCCCTCTTCAAATAGAGACAAACAATTGGATTCAACTGCAGCCATCAATTATCTGTTGTGAAGTGCACTTGATTAACAAGAAAGCAGGCACAATAGGAAAGGCAAACACATAATTATTTGAAAATATGCATGTACCAAAGCTGTGCAAGTTTATTCTGTTTTACTCTTGATGATACAAATTGCTTTGATCCAGCTACTTAACCTAAACTTGTTAATGAGTTCCCTTTTAAAGCAAAGTTATGTAAAGTGCTTGATATTTTGATTTCTTTCATTTCATCAGTGACTGTAAATACTTTTCAGCAGCCTTAGATGGGCTTCCTACAGACTTGTGTCTTTTTATGTTCATAAACCCAAATATTTGAGTTCCTTTGTTTTCTTCTCTTCTGTTTGGATCTGCATGCAAAGCCACCCCACGCTATTTGAAGACAGACAGATGAAGTTATCCCTTGTTTTTCCGCCTGGTCATTAACAGAGCGGCAGCAAGCGAGGCTCACGAGTAAGCAGCTCTGTGCCACTACAAAAGCAGCAAAGTTTCAAAGGAAATTAGGTCCGCAGGGAATTGCAAAGGTGCCAAATATAAACAAACAAGTGATGCATTTTTTTAGCTAGCAACAAAGAAATTTTAAAGCCAGATACCACAGAAATGGAACGAGAGTTTTTGAAGAAAAAGTACATATATTTTCTCCTTATGTTTAACAACCATTAGAGCTAAATAGATGGCAGCAAAGGTAGATATAATTTTGAAAGGGTTTTTTGCCTGACTAGATATGTCTGTCTTTCTGAGTTGTTTTGGCTCCCCTAGGTAGTACTCCGACTGTTCACAGCCTGAAAGCGGCATGTGCGGGGCGTGATGATCAGCGAAAGCCAAAATCTTAATTAAAACTTCCAGCTTGTCATGAGGTATCAAGTTATCATGAAGAATCTTTTTTGAAGTGGATTCTTTTCCAGGTCACCTTTAAAACTTTCTAAAAGTTACTGTGTCTTATATGTATCTTAGACACAGCCCTTTGAAACTGCTCTGTAACAAGAAAAGGAACAGAGCTCTTTTAATAACGGCATGTTATTAAAATACTAATGATTTTGCTGTGTAAAAGTGAGCTTTAATGACTATAACACTCCTCTTTGATCAGCAGAAAATGGTGACTAATCTGAGGGAAAAGAAAAGTTTTGCCTCTCAGAGCTCTCTCCAAGCCTCGTGACTGCTAAAAGCTCAGACGGGAGAGCAAGAGCGGAATCAGAAGAGTGCAGACACGAGACGTAGATGCTCTGCATTTCTCCTGGAAGACTCCCCTGTTTAAACAAAAATGAAACAAATAGAAAATATAGACTACTCTGGCCTCTCCTGCTTTTTCAATTCCTGCACTTTCCTTCCTGGTAGGAAACTTGATTCAAAGAATTCTCATTCTTTGAATTCAAAGAATTTACCATGGACAGGTTGCTCTTGGCTCCCCTTTCAGATCCCACCAAACAGGATAGCTCTAATGGGCTTGCAAGTCTCCTCATGTGGCCAAGCAGGCTTAACTGCCAGCCCCAAACTCATTCCACTTACAGCTTCACAGGGAAAAAAGGTCTCTTCACACTCCTAAAACCTGTTTCCCATCCTTGGCTACATCTCTTTATTACACCAGGCACTATCTCCTGCACATCGCTCTCTAGCAAGTAGAAACTTTGATTTAATGATGTGTAAAATCTCTATCATTCCCTTGGCACTGTTAGTGTGAACTGTTCAATGGACCTTTCATTACATTTAAGTCTGCCCAATAAATGTAAACATCTCAGGAGGCTAATCATACCCAGTGTGATTAAGAATATATGCAACAGCAGTTAATCACACTGGATGATAACAGGATTCACGTGACCAGTCCCCAACTCCTTCCTCTTTGGAGTACCAGTGAAATAAATTCATAAATTTAATTTCTAAAAAATAAATACAAAGGCAACAGTTAATTAGGATTTTTACTTCTGTATACGATAGTTTAAGGACACTGCTTCTCTCTGTACTTATGCAGAATGCTGCCTTTCAAAATGCTGTCTCACACTTTGGTTTCTTCTGTTTCCTGGATTTGGGATTGATGCAAGTTATCCAACCACTGTCAGGAACTTACTTACGCATTTTTTAATTGATTTTTCTTTTTTTTTCCCCCCATTACTATGGCTTTGATTTTAGCTACAGCAAAATCTGTGCTGAGAGTCTCTGAGGAGGTTAATGTCTTTTCATATTTTTTCTAAGAGCAAAGCCCTTTTTTGAGGAAAGGGAAAATGTGGACAATTAATTCTTCCCTTGTTTCCCTTCTTCTCCGTCTTGGTTGCAGAAGATACCCCCCTGAATACTACTACATAGGTACAAGCCTCATAACATTTTTTTGTTGTTGTTGTGCAGTATTTTGGCTTTTTGACACTTTAGCATTGCCAAGAGCCTCTACACAGCATATTAACAGTCATCTTACCAGATCAGAAGATATAAAAACTCCAAAATATGTCAATGCACAACTTGTGGGTCAGGAGCAGTTGGGAGAATCTGCTAAACCTTCTGATCTAGTCTTAGGGGTTTTAAGTGTATCACCTTCCATCCTGCAGTATACCTGTGGTGACCACAAAGTCTCACCCAGGTGCAAGCTTACTGCCCAAAAGAGCAGACCAGAGTCCTCTCCAGAACACAGGATTCTCCACCAGCACAGCAGCTCACTCAGGTTTATTTCATGTGACATTCATCAGTACCAGCACCAAGTTTACACCAGTTTTAAGAACCAAAAGATGAAAGAAGGCGGCAGAAGCAAGAGTAGTTTCTGGCTCTTGACCAGAAAAGAAGTCCTATATCACAGTTTGTCAAAATTATGAACTAAAGACACGAGCAACTAAACACCTCACTCCAAAGGCTTCTGATAGATAACACATCAAAATAATTTGTTCTTCTCTGTTTCTGATTGCAATTTTATTTTCCATTATCATGGTCTTTTTTTTTTTCCAGTATATGCTTCACTCAAAGTCCTTGCAGCAATCAGTGAATATACAAAGTTTTCCTCTGATAATGGTCTCCCTGACACAGGTCCAACACTTACACAGTATTCATTGACACAGCAGATTAATTCTAGTGCTGCTAAGCGTGTATGCTGAAGGAAAATAAACTTGCCTCTCTCTCTCTCCTTTTTTTTTTTTTTTTAATTTTTCATATGTGTTTCGAGGTGCAAAGAAGAGTAGAGTACTCTAGTACTAGAGTAAAAGAGCTTTGCTACACAAATTGCTGAACGCCTAAATCAAATTAGTGGGAGCTTAGATTAGGACAACCAAGTCTGTTCAAGTCTGCTTTCTGAACAGCAAGACCTGTCTTCTCTCAGTTTGAAGTTCAGTTTTGATTACAAATTAAAGTTCTCATTCAAGTTGTTCAATTCCAAATGCAGAGGAGAATATAAGAAACCAACAAATATCTAATAAAACTCATACACACCGAGGTATAAAATTAATCACACTTGCCAAAATTACCTTCACCAAAGCAGGAGGAGCCATTTGGGCTTAAGTTCTGCCCAGGCTTTATGCATTCTCCTGGTGAATCAGGAATTCTGGGCCATCTGGACACAATGGATGGAAACATGTCAAAATATCAGTGTGTGCCCCTACATCACAGATAAGTTTGTCCTAGGTGCAACGGCTTGAGATCAAGCTCCGAATTCCTTAAGACAGCAAAGGTCTTTGCTGGGCAAGGGCACTTCCAGCTTTTAGAGGTGCACACAAATGAACATATTGCAGCAATAACTGTTACAGGAACGAACACATTAAAAAGAAATCGGATAATTTCTTGCACGAGTCCATATTGAATCTCTCACAACAGGCTGGATTTCATATTTCAGTTTAAAAAAATATGTATATAAATAGATGTTTACAATGCACAAATCTATCTTAAGAAGATATTACACTTTTTATGTAATCTGCTCAAATTTTCTATATTGATATATTTGTAATTCTTTAAATCAGGTTATCTAGAGGAGAACACTATGTTACTACTTTAACACAGAATTATGTCTTAAGTAGTATTAGCATTGAAGAATAAGAGCAAAGCCAAAAAAAGGAGAGAGAAATGAAGGAAAACATTTTAAAAGTAAAAATTAACTGTCTTTTATGTCTCTGAAAAAAGGCAGCTATCTCAATAAGAATGGTTTGTGGCTAATGAATAGCAAACAGAAGGAAAAACAATCTTTTTTTTAGTTCTGTTCCAGTCTTCCTTGCAGAATCATAGTGCTGGATACAGTTCTTACATCCCTGAAAGATAAGATTATCTAACAACAAGCTTAGAACTCATCCAGTAAATCCAGCAAAGAATAAACAAGCAGATGTAGAGAAAAGGCTGCTGTTAGCAAATGTGAAAGCTTCAAGCTCTTTCAGATTAGAACTTTCAGAAAAATCAATTTATACATGGTTTTTTGTTTGTATCTTTTTAAAACAATACTGCAGTCAGATCGAGGCAAGTGTACCATCTGCTGCAGATAGAGATACAGCTATATTCAAGAATTACATTATGCAACTGCTTTGTAAACTTTACATTCAAGCTGTTCCTGTCAGAATTCAAGTCGTCGTGATAATGCATCGTTCAATAAATTTTTCTTTTTTTGTGATTTTTATGCAAAATTTCATTTTTTGTAAAATTTTGATTTTTTGCAAAATTGTGATTTTTTGCAGATTTTTTGAAAAATTATGTGGTTTTTGCGATTTTTTGCAAAATTTCAATTTTTTGTGATTTTGAAAATAAAATAAAATAAATAAAAATAATTTTAAAAAAACTTTAAAAAAGAGTGACGAAAGTCCACATACGGATGACAGGCAGTGCTCCAGTAAACATTATTGTATTTATTGAGAAGGGGCTTATGTCAGTTTAGGATATATTCCACCAGGCATTTCAGTCTTAACTACTTACAGACTAATAAAGCAAGTATAAAATCCCTGTTCCAAAATCCTCAGTGAAATTTACAGTTTTTAAATTAACTCGATCATTCCTCTTTAGTTATGCTTTTACTTCCTCGTTTGCTGTAAAACTTTTCCCAGCTTGTGCCTGTTGTAAAATGGAAGATTTTTACTACCCTGTATTTTAAGCAAGGCTTAATTCCCAGATGATCTATCTATAGAAGAGAAAAAGCACATGCAACATGAACTTATCATTTTAGAAAACCCTTTAAAGCAGCACACAAAGTCCCGAAATTTAACTAAACTCAGTAGAGCCACTTCCAGTATTCCTAACAACCAAAGGTTAAAATATAAAGAAATAGAATGTTCCTTTTTCACGTAGTCCAGTTAGAAACATAATTTACAGGGAAATTGAAGAAAAGAAATACTTATGACGAGGTAGAGCTAAAACTGTTTTTCCATTTCTCATCCCAATTTCAAAAGTTATGCGTCATGGTTTGCAATTAATACAGCGATGTTAACTGCTTGCTACAAGCGCGTTACACACGATTGCTTTGTTATAGCTCCTATATAAATAGCTCAAAATAAAAGGGAAAATACAGTTTTTGGAACATCTGCATGAAACAGATATATTCTTTGCAGTCACTGGGGAGTTTAAACGACGCTGCATTAACTAACAAAGTAGATGTTGCATCAATCTGTGGTCCCAAAGCAAAAAACCGTAAAAACAAATGCAAGCGTTATTATGGGATGTTCTGGCAGACAAGCGTGCACCGTATAAAATAAAAAATCTGCAGTGCAAAAACATAACCTTACCCTGACGATGGGTCAACAGCTATTGCTTTGGGGTTGCTCAGCTCGAGCTCGACGAGGGTAACGCACACGGCCCCGTTGCGACTGCAGACGAAGATCCTGTCGCTGACGGGGTCCACAAAGTAGAAATTCCCCGTGATCCAGTCAATCGCTATTTGCTGCACATCTGTAAAAAAAAAAAAAGAAAAAAGGACAAAAAAGCTCAGCAGTGAAATACCATACAAATAACTGAACTTCTAGCTGCTTCAGTGAACAGATGCTACCTCTGTTAAAGACCTCACACTTATTTTAAGAAGAGAGGCATACAAGGGTATAAACAAAGTGATTCTGAAGTCAAATACTGGCCAATAATTTAGCCGCTATTTTGAGATAAATGTTTCTTTTTAAGTGTGAAAGCCCCAGTACAAATTCAAAGTCATAAAAAGATACTCCTGGGTGTGTAGCTCAGCGAAATATTTGAAATTTTGCAATTTTTTGGCAGCCTGTTTGGAAGCAGTATCGCCGAGTGCTGCTGCACTCTGAGGCAGGGAATGAGAAGGGCTATGGGGCTGGGGCATGGTGGCAGATCCCAGCGGAGAAACAGCCGTGGTAAATCCCGGGAATTGTAAAGCTATGTTTCCAGGATGTCTGTTACATAATGGAGACACCACACTGATAACACATACAGTAGCTCATTTCTACCTATTAATTATACGTATTATATATATTTAAAATAGATTAAGCCAAAACATAAATACTCCAAAGAAACTGAAAACATCTGCATGCAGATGTGTTTAAAACGTCAACATGTAGTCGAAGACATGTCTGTGCCAAGTTCACTCTTTTTTAAATTGTTTTTCTGCAGCTCTGGGCACTCCACATGCTGCCACATTTCCCATTCGTCAGCCCAAAGGAATTGCATCCGAGGGAAGTGTCTGGGCGGTGCTTATGCAGGGAAGGTGCATTACAACAAACCCCGCGGTTTTCCCTCTCGGGAAGCTAAAGGAGAAGAGCGTCGCTGCATACTTCCTCAACACAACTTGTGCTTCATTTTAAAATGCCCAAATTACTTCATTTTAAAATGTACAAACTGCATAAGTTTGGGTTTTTTTGGAGCAGGGGGCCTAGAATAAGCTTTTTACTTGTATACTAAATCCTGCTTTTTTCTTGTTATTCAGTTTGTCTTATACCTAGTCTTATTGCTACAGCAAACAGAAGTATAAAGAAGTGTGTCTTAAAGAAAGAACAAAATTTTCTCAGTGTCACTGACCTAAAATTCTTTTTACTTCCTATTCTTGTTCCCAGTACTGTATTGGCATCACTATGTAATTAGTTATTCTTAAATTAGTAACTATTGTAAAAATATTTTCCTTTAATTAGAATGCTAGGTATTTCTATATTTCATTTAAAAATATATTTAAATGTATACATAAAATATATGACTATGATTTCAACATATTGTTATAATTCTTGCATATCAACATAAGTCAGATATGATAAAATATACTTTCCCAAAGAAAATGGCACGTTCAGTTTTTGTTTTGTTTATCATCCTTCAAAGGTTGAGCTTTTGGGGTTCCTTTTCCCCCCTCCTAGAAAAAAACTTTTCTACCATCACTTACATGCTGTATTAAAGATTGTAAAGAATTAGAAACAAACAAATAAACAAACAAACCCTGCAAGCATTACGTTTGTGACAATAAGTGAAGGTTCATTCAATAAAGTGCTTAAA
This sequence comes from Crypturellus tataupa, assembly GCA_034781795.1. NCBI lineage: Eukaryota > Metazoa > Chordata > Aves > Tinamiformes > Tinamidae > Crypturellus > Crypturellus tataupa. The sequence continues at coordinate 927,557 of JAWLRI010000907.1, read as the reverse complement.
ATAGACATGGAGATGCATGTGTTGCCCTTCAAAGGGTGAATAACTTGAACAAGATTTACTCTATAAAATCTCAGGAATAAATACCGCCTTGCTTCCATCACAGCCAACCCATTACACAGCCCATTGCTACCTCTTCTTGCTCAGATTTCCCTCCTTCCGCTACTCGCTTTCCTTCTAATCTAAAGGGAATATTGTGCCTCTTCCCTCCTGGCTGCTGCCGTTCCCAAGAGCTGCTGAGCCAGACTCAGGGAACGCTCCCTCGAGCCCAGTCTCCTGCCCTGTCACAACGTCACCTGCGCTCACACAGTCAAGCCCTACAGGAGTCCAGACAACAGAGAGGAAAAATAGGAGTTTTCTCATTGTCCAGACCAAACATAAGACTTTTAAAACTACCTCAAATCACACAGTCTCCCACTATGCAAGGAGGGTATTTTTCAAAAATAAACCTCCTGGGGCAGTACTTTGTTGCAATCCAGTACGGAAGCGAGACATTCAGTGCACATTGGCATTTTCACTTGGTAGTTGCAAGCGCTGGTTGTGTATTTCCAAGTGGGAAAGCTGCCCTGAGCTGGCTGTATGTATTTTTGATTTTTTTGTTTATTTTAACAACAGCTTTCCTTGGAGTATTTCTGCTAAATCTGATCATCCTTTCTTTATTACTTTCTGAAAAAACAGAATTTCCTCCCAGGGACTTCAGAAAGAATAGCAAAGATGTCATATATGCAAAATTGTATTGCAGTTAATAGCATTACGTAGAGCATGGGTGCCAGTGCCTGTAATCTTTTTCTTTTAACACACCGATAGTATTATACCACTAGAGAAAACAGCGGTTTTACGTTAAATATGGGGTGGCTAAACCTTCAAAGGGAACAAGATGCACATGTCCTATGGCTGAAACCCAACTTGTGACAAGCAGACCCATACTGGATGACATGCACCTTGTACTGCATGCATTTCTATATTCACTTTATTATAAATAAGGACTTGCACAAGAAGATTTCAGTAAACAGAAGAGAGGGGAAAACAGACAGAAAGCAGCACCATGCTCTTTTTTATACTGTTGTTCTAACTAAAGGCTTAACATAAGTGCTGGCAATTAACATTATTTTAAAGTATTAAAATAAATTTTAATTTTATTAAAATAACATTTTTAAAATATAAAAAAATTAAGTTTTTTTTTTATAAAATCATTAAATGATTATTTTTTCTCTATTTATGAAATTCAGTAAAACCATCACTTGCTCTGTGCATAAGAAGTGGTCTGAGCAAACGACCTGGTGGAACGTCAAGCAGTTGGAGCCTTTCTTAGAAACCTCTGACAGAATGCCCAGATCCAAGATTGCAGACGAAATCTAAAATTAAAAATGCTCCAAAAATGGGTGCCCTCCACATATGCTTCTGGTTAATGAATCAAAAATAGCAAACCTCTCTGTTTTATTGACTTTACTCTGTTTTGACCAAGGAAGGATATTCTCTTCGCAGCATAAGTCAAACAAAATTTAAAATCTAAACTAGGAGACGGCTTACAAAAATGAGACATCATATTTGAGAGGCTTTGCCTTGCCCTCTGTTTCCTGAGTCTTTCTCTCTTTTTAAATACATCTTCCTTTTACTTTTCAAAAAAAAATTCTAGGAAACTCTTTAATTTCTGCATGAAATGTGCAATTGCATAAGGTGAGACCCTGGGAAGGTGATAAGGGAGAAAAATGCTAAAAGTGTTGGTCACTTGTCTGGAAGCGGCAGCCTGGGAAGTCTTGCACAAGCTCTGCCTTTGCTGAGCCTCTTCTGGAGATTTATACTCCTAATTATCAGCTCAGACATCTCTAGCCTGACACTGTGGCATGGGCAAGTTGATGCTGGCATAGATTTCCCTGTGCCTCTTCTATTGACAGTCATTTGCCATAATTATGTCTGTAGTTCCACTTACAAAACATGATTTTTATTTAAAATGTCACCACTCAATAAAGCAGACATGTTGGTAGCTAAGTTTTTAACAACCATGCCCTGAATGATTATTGAATATGTTTAAAAATGATAAATGGAATAACAAATATCCATCTTTTTCCAAATGCACCGCCTTCAACTAATTCTTTTGAGAAATCAGCCCACTCTGACACTGTTTGTAAAGAATATAATGCAAAACCTAAAAGATATTAAATGTAAATAAGCACTTTAAAGCATCCAGATTTCAGGTTCCTCAAAAGAAAAGAAAGTTTTTCCCTTGTTTGATGAGTAACGTAATTTAAATTTCTAAAAATTGTGTTATTGCCTTACAAAAACAATTACCATTCTTCCAAACCTACAGGGTATTGGAAGATTTATGCTTTTCAAACCTGTAAATGTGAATAACTGAACAGTAGTTTCCCCAAACTTGACAGTTTTAGAAAATATGATCATAATCCCAATATTATGAATCCTTAATGGGAGCATCGTGCTTGCTCATGGTGTCACCTGCTCTCTGGGCGCTCTGACCTACCCAGTCACTCAGGGATCCAAGCACTTGGCTCAGACTTGCTGCAGAAGCAAACACGACCAGGCACACATTTAACTGCGTATCAGTCTCTTCCAGTTTAAAACAGTGTTTCTCTCCTTCTGATGGATGCAGCCCACATATCAAGAAGAGAAGATCCACCTCCAGAAACTTTACACAGTTTTGTAGTTTTGGAATAAGGAGTTCCAAACACTTCAAAAGGCTCCTCACATTAATACCGGAGCATGGATGACAAGATACAGTCACACAAGCCAATTTTCTGGATTCTTAAGCTGTAGAGCAGAGAGCTGAGTAAGTCTGCTGGTTTGCTCAAAACACAAATTATAATATTCACACCAGTAGCTCTGGTCTACCTGCAACCTGCCTTGCAATAGCCCTTCTGTACACTTCCTCTGCTTCTAGGCAAGCCAGACAGCTTCACGTTTTTAAGGTTTAGTTTGTCAGGCTGCTATGAAGCATGGTACTGTGGATGGGAGTCAGGCAAAGGTAACATCAAGATATGCTGCATCGGCTGAGGCAGCAAGTACCTCAACAGAATTGTAGGTTTTATTATAAATTCCTATTATGAACTTTGAGATCTACAGAACTTAAAACCAACCAACCAACCAACCAACCAAACCACATCTTTTTATAAAAATTCTCCTGCTTACAGAGCATTCACAGGAAATGTGATGATGTTGGGCCCCATACAGGCTTGGCCTTGGTGCCTTTGCCAACAATTTTACAATATAATAATAAATGTGGTTCAAAATTTCCTAGCAACTTCTTTCTGACTTCATGGTGTAACATGATTTTACCTTGCAGGACATCAAATTTCTGGAATGAGTAAAAAGGGGCCATTTTCTGTTCCTGTATCATGATGTTTCATGTATTTGTTTGCGATGTCACTGGATGAAATGTAAAGGTAGGAAGTGTGACACAGTGAAATAGCAGCCTGATGAATGGGCTTGTCTTTTCATCTTATGTATCAAGAATTTGGTGGATCAAGGAACAAATTTCCTGCTGTCAATCTCATGTCAGAATCAAGCAAGAGGTGTCGAAAACCACAACACTGCTAATTTCTGCACTGCTGAGCTTCCAACACATTGCCAAGTGATTGTAAACTGGTAACGGGGTCCCAGTAGCCTGCACACGCGCTGAACAATAAAGACAGATTTATAGATGTACGTTGCTGTAACAGCCTTTTTTTTTTCTAATGACACATTCAAAAGCTTCTTATAAATCTGCTGAGACTGTAAATCAAACCCAGTTATTTACTTCAAAGCAGTTAAGTCATCCACTGTTAAAATTAAAGCATAATTCAGGTGCAATAGGCATCCCATCAGGCATGAGGACTAAGAGAGCGGCTGCGGGCCGACGTGGGGCTACATTGGCTTGTAATTCTTGGCTTGTTTAACCACCCTCCATCAAAGGGGCAACCTTGCCCCTTCCAAGGACCACGGCCTGCAGGCCTGCACTTCATAAACAACCTTCCCCACAAACAAGGTCACTTCAACATCTTCCCTCAGAGATGCCAAACGCTATGTTATTAAAAAACATAATAAGTAAAACATGGAGTTACTTTCACAATACAAAGTAATTGAGGAAGAAGATGGCCAGGAGAAAGTTCAAGCAGGTTAGTCCCAGAGTCAGAGTACACTACATTCTCTTGCTGGTAAAATGAGGATTTAATTTTATAGGTTAATTTAATGCTGAGCCCAATAAAGTTGCTATTAACAATATACTGTCTAGACAACATGAATCTACACTATATAACATGACCTAGTGTTATAAAGCACCGTTTCTCTTTCCCAAAGGTCATTATTACATTCAATCCAATTTTAATCAGAAGGTAATAATGACCATAGCACATTTCATTCTGATACATAAAGCATCGGGCACAGAAGTCTTTTTCTGTATCTCAGACATTTAGGCCAAAAGAACATCATGTTCTTAAAAAAAAAATAAAAGTGCTTGCAAATGTTATTAAAGAACTCTATAATACAGTTAAATGCTACATACAGATCCCAATTTAAACCCAGTATGAGAAGTACTATTATGAGAATAGCAGAAAAAAAAATATTAAAAATGCAGTCTGCACAGTTAGCAAACACATATCTTGTCACACCACATAACACCCCAAAACATAGTGCTTTTGCACATGAGATGACCTTGTCTTTTAGGTTACAGCCACTTCCAGAAACCTTACAGCTTCTTCCAAAATATGTTCACTAGCCACCTTAGGAGGATATGTGGCCACAATCCCTCCTCTACGGAAGATTTGTGTACTTGGTGCTAACTAGTCCTACTCTGTATACCCCCAATCATTTTTAGGATCTCAGTTTTTAAACATCACGGCATTTCTATGGCACCTGGAATACCGTTATTCTCATTTTACAGTAAGAGAGGAGAAGAGGAAGTTACTTGCTAAATGTCATCCTGGACGTTTCAGGAAAAAATGTGGTCTCGTGAGAGCCAGCAGCCTAGCCTGCCTTCACTAAACTTCTGCTCCTCCTCTGTAAACAGTTAAAAATAAAATTAAAGGTCCCAATACTTGCAAAGAAAGGACATGTTAAGAGTTAAGAATGTGTGTTAGCATAAGAGACTCCCTACTACAATGGACTGTGAGCAGCTATTTAGAAAAAAACACCAAATAGGGATTACAGCATGGATTACCCTTGAAATGAAAGAAAACACAGAGGATATTCCTAACTGAAAGGGAAATAGCATTACTCTTCTTTAGAAAGACATTCTCTCCATATATATATACATGCATATATATATTAATACACTATATATATATATATAACTAAAAATGGAACCAGATATGTAGGTAAAATATACCCCAGAGATGAGAGTTGCTGGTACTAGAATTTCACTGGTCTCTGCACAGTGGTTATTTTTGCTCATTTTTGCTTATGTGGTGGGACACAGTCTTTACGCAGTTTAGAAGGGCAGAGAACACCCAGCCCCATCGAGCAAGCGGCCGCAGCTTTGTGGCACGAGGAGAAAACCCAAAGCCCTCAGCCCTTCTGCATCCTTGGTCTTTTCTCATTAAATTCCTTACAGCCATTCTGACACTGTCTTCCCAGAACTAAGAAAATTATATAGCTTAAACCTGACTTCAGTAAAAGTGATTTACTCCACTTCAAAGATTTTTTACATGCCATCCATCAGTTTCAGAATGAGAGCTTCACTTAAAACCACCATTAACCACTGTGAAGCAAAATCAAGATTTATATTTTGATCAACCCAACTCACAAATAATGAGAGAGAGGGGATTTATTCTTCCATTTTATTTATTTAATAATACCGTCACGATCCTTAAGATTTTAAGCATTTCTGGTCCTACTTGAAAGTAAGGTCTAAAGAAAGTTTTTGACCAAATACACTCACTTTTTTTTTTTTTTTTTGTAGAGATCCACCAGGTAATTAGCACTTGGGGAACACAAACAATATTCCTATGAAGGGGAAATTTTGAGTCAAAAACTTCCTGTACGAAGCACAAAGAGCAAGTCCTTATTTTGTCCAGACGCCAGGATGTCCTTGGTGAGTCTCTACTAGCGACTACAGCAACACAGAAGAGCCTCGAGGGGCAGCCTTTATACAACTTCTTACAAAGCAGAGGCAAAGATGCTGAGACAGGGTTCCATTCCATCAGAGATGCAGGTTCTCATTTTGGCTTTACTTCTATTAATGCAAATTTTCACTCATTTAGGAAAAGCTGGTCCTTCTCTACCCTTCACAATGCAGCAGTATAAAGCATGAGATCAAAGTGCAAATAGAAAAACACATAAAAACATTTATAGAGGTCACCAGCTAGGATCACCACTTGTAATCCTGGTGCTTTTATTCCTGTACACTTTCCCTTGTATAATATATGTAAACAGCTTTATTATTATTATTTATTTATTTTACTGCTGCTTCCCTCCCAGAACATACAGCAACCACTTACTAGTACTGTCACACACCTGGCACAGAAGGCACAATGTCATGGCCCCTTTTGCATGTAGCAGCTGAAGCACCTCCTTGCTTTCCTAAAAGTTCCCCGGATCTTTGCTGGAAACTTACTCTTCACTTACATTTTTACCTATTGGATAAATGTCTATCCAGGCTGAAATCTGGCCTGAAGTGGCTTAAGTGCTTCTTAACTGGTACCATATTTTCCTATAGATGTAAATAAACATTTTCATATTATAATTTTTCTCATGTTCCTTTACTACAAAAACAAAAGAACCTTTGAAGAAAACTAACTTAGAGCTGTTTAATTTAATGGCTGGTCACAGATTTTTTTATTGTAATTACATTGCAATGCTGTCCCAGCTAGCTTTCTCTCAAAGAAACATCTTAAGGAGCTGGAAGATGTAATTTTAATGACATGATACGAAGTATCTTAACTAGAGAGAAAGGACATGGCTCACTTTAATGTTTGTTTTTTTTTCTTTTCTGATAAGATCTGAGTAAAATATTTGCATTAATAAATTAACACCTGGAAGTAACTGGCAAATTTGCTGTCAATTAATCTAATTGGAACAAACCTGATTAGCATCCTGTGTGACAATAAATCACAAAGAAGCAACTGTACATAGAAAGAAAAGCCCTAGTTATATTACCAAAAATGGGAAATTTATACATTTGATAAAAAGTATTAAAAATGTAGGAAAACAAATCACATATACAGATTTAGCTGATGGTATTTAATACTAATTTCTTAATTAGGTGCTGCTGCTGAAAGCAACCCTTAAGAATGTATACCTAAAGCATCATGTTCACAGTCAATGCCAGCAGGATGGGCAGTGCACAAGTCCGTATCTTTGTTATAGCTCCCCTAGGGACCCGCCTTTTTTAGGGCAGGAGAGGAGAGGCTTCATTGAATACTGAGGGCATCTCCAGAGCCTTCAAACTGTAGGAGGCTCTGCTACAAATTAAGAATTTTCACAATGCCAGAGCTAAATATGATTGCTCGGATCCCAAGGGAGTCTAGTAGCCCTACGAGTCTTGTTCTGGACAGTAACATCACTCTGGCTTTCTTCCACTTGCAGCATCTTGCAAGAGAAGGGTTTTCTGGTTTCATCAGAGAGCAAAGAAATTGCTCAGCCTGAAGGGAACTTAGGGAACGTCTTTCCTGCACGCTGAGAAGTCTCTGCTATGCAAATGTCTTCATTTCCCTGGAAATTTGTCAATTACTGAGGTCCACAGTGAATTTTTACAAGCAGAGTAAGTTCAGATCAGCTTTTTTTTTTCCCCTGTGTGTGTGAAAATCATATTAAAAAGAGCAGTAGCAGTGACTATCCAAAAAGATTCTTACATGGTATGTATGGAAGTCAAAGACTTACAAGAAAATGCGTCTAAGCCCATTAAACATCCATTATTTAATTCCATATTATAACATGGTGTTGGTTGTGTCCAAGAAGATGCAAACTGATCATGACTTAGAAATCCCGCAAGCTTCAGGTTTCTCAGATCGACTCTGAGAAAGACTGAACGAGTGACTGTAACATGAAGTTATGGACTACTCTAATAAGCCTGATGACTATCAAAAACTCTGTGTCTGATCAATAATCAGAAAAAACAGCTAGTAGCTCAAGGCCAGACAAAACCAATAAAATGACTCTAAAGCATCTTGCCGTTGCGCGGTGCCGAAGAGCAGCTGCCTGTGAAGGGGTGGCTTTGCTCCCTGGGACGTGCTGCAGTCCACACCACTGCTGTAGCAGTCCCTCATCAAGGATGTGCCACCTGCCTAGGTCAGAAGTTGGGTGCGTCCAACTGCACCAGGATGAGGAATGAATTGTCCCATCTCTCCAGAACCGTAGGAACACCCACGAGACCAGCGAGCGCTCTAGGTCTGCCGAGTGGGCGCCACAGATTGGCTCCATGCACTGTGCCCGTTCTTTAGGGTGCTCGTTTCACCTGCAATTCTTTACTGCTTTCATTTACAAGAAAGTGTCCAGAGAGACAGGGCAGGCATTGGGAAGAAACAATTCTGTGAGTGCTTGAGCTCGACCCTCATTAAACTGACTGTCTAATTGAAGTCTCAGCACCTGTAACCCCACAAATGTTGCCTTTTTCAAACAGGGCTGTCTATCCCAGAGGAAAAAGTAAATTTTCATTTTATAACCATATGACAGCTCATTACACCTACCTGGAGACAAGCTCAGTGGGCAGACTTTTATTGGGAGGAAAAAAAACCCACAAATTTGCTCTCCTCCTGTGTAAGTCTAACTCCGCTTTGATTTCTCATGAATATTCACAGAAACTTTATAGGAAGTTTGCTGACAGAAGCTCCATCCTTAGCGCTAAGTGTTTCCTTCAGTGATTGAGCTCTATAAATGCCAAGAGACGGTAGCTATTTTGGGCAGCACATTTGTAGTTGTGGTTAATCGCTGCTAGGATGTGTGCTAGGTCTGGGAGGGGGTGGAAATCTGGACTTGTGGCTGTTTGCTTCTGCACGATCTGAATGCACAAGGAGAAGGAGACAAAACCCCAAACCACCAACAAAACCCTGCAACTCCCCAGCCTGCCTGTGTGCCTGGTTGACCTGTTCCTATTTGAAAGAAGAAATTTATCAAATAAGCAAACAAAAATAACTACCAGTGACCTAATAAATCTCCTCAGACACCAACGAGCTTACTGGGCCTGAGGAGCCCCAGCCCTGGATGTCCAGGTCGTTCTCCTGCAGCAAGGGACACGCGAGCGCAGGACCTGCCTGTCTGACTTCTCTGTAATCGTGCAGAGCAAATGGCAGATGCAGACCGAACATCTGGTCGTATCCTTCTGGGACACATGTATACCAATATGAAATCATATGAGACTGTCTATGAGAAAAAATGCTACATACTAAAGGATTGAAAAAGAAGGAATCTCTTCTCTTTCGTAAATCCAAGGCTTATGGTCACTACACAGAGCTCGTACTCTACAATCTATCATGAAAACAAAGCAGTTTTCATGGTCTCTGCTTTTCTAAATGTACTCTTTCATCTTAAAATACAATCTACAGTCTTTGTTCCTAATTACAAGACATTATACTTGCTTGTGCTAGAATAAACACTTTGAATAAATCCACTTCAAGCAGCCCTAAACACTCTGTATAACTGACTTTTCTACCAATTTTGTGTCATATGCAAATGATGATATGCTTTATGATATGTTTTCATCCAGATAACTAACGAAGAATACATTAGAAAACCAGGGTAAATGAATTTAAAAATCCCACAGACATTGCTAAGAATTTTTCTTTTGTCTCTAAGAATTTTCAGATAGCCCTGTTCTCTTTCTGGTCGGATAAATGTTTTCTTGCTAAATAATAATAATAAAAATAGAAAACACACACAGAAATAGAAGTTTCCTCTGAAGAGTAGGTTTTCTATGAGCACTCCAGAGGCACGAGCGTTTGTCTGGCTTGAGCTGCCACAGAGCACAGTCAGTCTTGCAGATGCTGAGGTCAAAGCACTGGACAAGCAGCTGAAGTCAATTCCTTGCCCAAACCTGAAGTAGGTGCTATCAAATGAAGAGAAATGGCAAGAGTCTCCTGATGGTGAACAGGTGGTGGTGGGGAAGGGATAATTCAAGATTAAAGCTCAATTTTGGGCTGCTGTGGTGAGATGATCTATACTCATTGGCAGACCTATGCCACGTCCGTGAGCAGGCAGAGCAATTCTGTGTGTATGTCAGCAAGGGAAGAGTTTATCAGGTGGGGAACGTCTATCCTGAATAGCAGAAGATCGGGGATCTATGGGGGAACCTTTTGGGAAGTCACCATTCCCATAAAAGGGGCCGTGTGTTGTCTGTCCTGTCTCTGCTGCCCCGGTGGGGTAAGCGAGGTGGGAGCAGCTCTCGCACGCGCTGAGGATGGAGCCAAGGAGACGGGAGCCAACCACTACATCTACCTGGTTTGGCTGTTGAGAGCTCCAAGCCCACTGCCCTGCTCCCTAAACATTAAACACGAAGTTGGAACAAGTCTCTACAGTCAATACATGTCCACGGGAATTCCGATTCTTAATTTCAACAAGAATGAGTGACTACAATTAAGTTTCAGAAAAGCATTAGAGTCCACACTGATGTGCAGTAACACTATGAAAAATGATTAGCTCATTAATTCCAGGCACTGTATTCATTTCAAACCCATAATATAGCCTTAATTTTGCAAACAGATGTGCTAATACAGATCCAAACACCACAGAGATTAGCAATTCTTTTTGCACGCAGAGAACAGAGGGAGAGGATTGCAGGCGAGGACTGGTGAAAAACTAAAAATACACCACTAAGATCCACTTTGATGATGAAGATAAGTGGCAGAACACACACACACAGCTCGATACAAAATAAATTTTGCTAAGGACTGCAGTTAATTTGATTGCTCTTACTAAAATGAAAAAAATAAAATAACAATAACAGAATGAATTAAGAAGGTACATTCAAACATGACCACTGAGATTCTTGGGATTCTTAGTTACCAAAAGTATGAAAAATGCTCTAAATACAACATTAAAAATGCAAAAAAAAAAAAAAGAAAAAAAGTTAAAAAAATACAGCTATGCTCTACAACTAGGATAAATGAGCCCTCTAAATGTAACAGAGTCACAATGACTGGTTCATTAAGAAAAAAGAAAAGTTAAGTCATCATCTTTCTTTTTCAATTTAATTTTTCACATAATAAAGTTAGAAGTAGAAAAACTAACTAGGAATCAATCTCTTACCTTGGGAAAAAAATATTGCATCTTTCAGCAGCTATCATGGCAGCCTAAAGCACAATCTCTCGAAAGAATTTACCACTTTGACAGGCACCTGCAGGAGGTCTAGGCAAAACTGTAATATGAGTATTTCTGAACTGGACAGTTAGAAAGTCCAGTTCAGACCTACTCTTTGCCCTGCAACTCTACTTAAAGGATTTTTCAAAAACTTAGATCCAGTGCAAACCAGTGCAGATTCCTGTTCCTTGTTTTCTGAACCCTACTATTAACACCATTACCACACTCTACAGTGCCGTGCTTTACAAGCTGATGTGTGGACAACTCTTCTGCAAAAGATGGAAAAAAATGTGTTTTTTAAAAAGTGTGTATGTTATTTTGTGGCCTATTTTTCACATAAAAAATATCTAAATGGATCAACAACTCCTACAGAAATAAGCAGGGTCCACCAACTGAGAAGATGATTAAAAATTAATGATGTGGTGCAGAAGACTACTTCAGTGTTACAAGTTAAATCTTTCTTACTGCAAAAAGGCAGCAATCTATTTGCAATAAATCAGAAAATATTTTATTATTTTCAAGAGCTAATATAGCTATGAGCATTGACAGCAAATGAGATAAGCATATTCTCTCATTAATTCATTCTTAAAAGCATTGTTCCAGTAGCAAAGAATATTTTTCAAGCTTTACAAAGCCTTACATCACCAGAAAAAAGAGAGGCTTTCTACATTTCTTCTTCCTTTGCACTGTTCTGTTTTTGGAAGACTATATCTTTTCTGCATTATATTTGGACTATAAAAATGCACATCTTTCTTTAAAAACCTTGGATAAATATATATATCTTAGAGAAGGAAACACCAAAGTACTCATGAGTTTCAGTTAAGATCAGCTTCAGCTAAGACCAGGAAGCACCAAAATGGCTATAAAGTCTCCTGCAAGATTGCAAAGACAGACACTTTATATGGTTCTGCTCAAAGACTGTCAAATACTTACTGTGAAGATACTGAGCAATGTTTATTATCCATTCATCTGTTAACTTCCCGGCTTTAGTTATCTTGATGCATTTCAACTGACTTAAAGGATCTCTGGATTCAATCCAACAAATCGTGTCCTCTTTGTAGACATAATCTAGTGTAAAAACTGCAGATCCTTTCACAGGAGGTCGGGCGGACACTCTGCTTCCGTTAAGATACAAGACCTCAAGTGTTTCAGAGTTTGCAACCAGCAGAAGGGGAGGTCTATCAGTGGGCTCTAAAAACAAAGCAAAGAGAAATGAAAGTGTAAACAGACTCTAATAGACCATATTTATCTTTCCAGTTTTAATATAGTTTTATATGCCTTTACCTGCATATTTTAGGAGACATAATACATTGTCTTTTAGTTTTGATCCTCATACCTATCACATATACCAAATTATGACTCTGCTTTATTCTGCTGTTACAATGGTTCACATCATGAAAGAAAATTCATTATCATAGCCATAGCTTCTGTCAAATTCAAAGTATCATTATTGCAACATTTTTTTTCACATCTAAATCACAAAAAAACAAGTTATGCAAATCATTTATATCTGAATTACTGACATTGTCAAAAGAATATAGGTCAAGAAAAACTGAAGAACTTGTGAGTATACCTGAAATAGTAAGATACTTTTAATATTACAGTCTGGAAAATAAGACAAAAACTGTGTGAATTCAGCTTAAAGAAAAACTAGTGCAATGAAACCTGGCTACATCACACATCAGGCATAATAGCTGGACAAAAGCTTTATGCTGGTGAGTGCCCTGCAGTGAAGAAGGAACTGAGAATGTGAAGTTTCCCACTATGAATACACTGAAATCACAGTAAAATATGCATAAGGGGAAGGAGGGTTCCCTGAGAGAGGAACACATGCAAATAAGGTATCCTTAAAACTGGATTGCATAACCATAATCCGCAGTACCTGAAGCCCAACTGTTGGAAGTGAGGGGCAAGTGCATACAGTGGAAGTTTCACAGCATCCTCAAACATATTTTCTTGTTGACTAGGATTAAAACATACCTAGTCAACCCAAGGCAGGTTTTTGGTCTCTAGCAGACGACAGCATCTCATTCATACAAGCAGATCCTTGCCAGAGAAGAGATCTCTGCTTTGGCTGAGCTTTCCAGGCAGACTTGAGCACTGGGGTGCTGCCTTGCACACAGAGCTGCTGTTGCAAGGACCTGCGCATCCCTGCTGCACCAGGGGCCTGGCAATAAGCTGATATTTAGCTGCAGTAAAACCAATTGCTTCTAAAAGTTGTCATTACAAGCAACCTTCTTTTTCCAGCTGACGATTAAACTGGAGTCACACAAATATAGAAATCTCTCAGAGGGGAATAAAGGTTTGCAGTGTTATGGGTAGCAGGCTGTTGATAAGAGCAAGGTCAAGAGTCAATGCAAGAAGCTGCTACACTGCTTCTATATGGGAAAGCGTTTTCCCATATACCCCCTTCACATTTCCTGTTCAAGGGTGTCCTCATAACCCTTAATCTGCTTGCTTGATAGGCAGAGTGAATTTAACTTTTTTTTTTTTTTCTCCTAGATCACCTATGGAAGTATAACAGGTAATCCAAGAACTACTTATACCTATTCATACGTCAAAGGTGACAACAGATGGGCTGTACCAAAGAAATACTGTACAAGCTAGTGCTGTCAGACGCAGTATTTCCAGGTGAAAGTATGATTTTCCACATAGACTAGATGCTTATAGAGGACTCAAATTGCCTGAGCCTTACTGAATGTCTAAATCTGTTACTGAGGACTTACCAGAAACACCAACCCTCAAGATCAAGTGACTGTCCAGATTTGGGTAGAACTTCTTTGTACCTTTAAGGAAACTGAAATTCCCTGAGAAGCTATTATCGAAACTTGCTTTGGGTTTAATTCAGCAACAGTAATGCTTATTTTTGTAATAAGATATGCTCATAGGAGTCAGGTAATGGAAACTTGTCCCCTCCAGCATGGTCAACCACGTCACCACACTTCCCCTTCATTTGGGAAATTATATAATGCTGGCGAGTGGACAAACTTGCTGAAACTGTGTGCTGAAAACTCTGCCCTAAAACCTGCAGTCTCACACTGTAATTGCCAAGCCTGTGTGAAAAACGCTTGTGTCGCTGAGTCAAGAGCTCTCACCCCAAAGCAATCTGCTTACATTCAAAGGAATAAATCAGGGTTTAAATGCTGTATTTAAATGTACTATTTTCAATCAACATTCTTCTTAACAAAGTTTTCAAAATTTTTCTGAGCCATTCTAGCTGAAGGAATGGGGAAAAAATTACATACATTGAAGGATCTGACAAATAATACTTCATCAGCATGTCCGATTAAAGAGGAAAAATGCTTAGTGAATGCGCTGCTCAGTGGTCTCCACTGAAGTCCACAGAAGTAGGTGTTAAAGTCGATTCTTTGGTCCAACATACTTCTATTTAAACACATCTTTTGCATTTTCTTTACTTTGTTTACTACTTATTAGCAAAACATTTCTTTTCTCTAGTGGATCAGCATGCATCTTTTCCAAGCTGGCTTTCTTTGACTCTTTTCCTATTGTTTTTCTTTCCATAGTGTGTACTCTGCCACACTTCTCAAAATTTATTCCTTTTCTAAGTTACTTTACCCTCAAATCCTTCCATGTTCAGTTCCAGCAATGTATCACTGATATCCATACAAAAAAAAAAAAAAAAAAAATTTGAAAGGCAGGAGACGATCGAAGAAATTGGACTTGTTTAAGAAAAGCATCTTGTTATGAAGTGGGATAAGCCTCAAGGGAAGCTCCTAGCCTTCCTTCTTCCAAAAGAGAAATATGTGCAAGGTTATAATAGAGAGCCATTTCCTTTCGTGAAGTGTTTTGAACTGACCTACTGAAAATTATAACAAGGATTTAATACCTCACTAAACTCTGGAGAAAGGTTGTATTTTAGTATTAATGCCTAAGACATAAGGGAATTCTGAACAAGAATTAGTGTTGAAACTCCCGAGCAGCAGCAGTAATCAAACCTGGCTCCAGACAAAGGAATCATAAGTATTCTTGGCACTACTAAGAGCTTCGGCTTTGCAGGCGCTATTAAACATTTAAAACACATCCGTATCCTTGCAGAACTTATCCAGAAACTAGATTACTGAGCTTGAAATTATATTTTTCAAGCAATCCATAGAAGCAATAACTCAATGGATTGAGTCAGCTAATCATGTTCTTTCACACTATGCTGGGTAACATATTTATTTCAATGTTGCTCAGGTTAATACTGATGTCCTAGACACTTACTTAAAAAAAATAAACGTTTTTAATTAAAATTACTTTCATCATAAAGCTACACACAAAATTATTTAAAATTCTGTATAAAGCCTGTTAGCCTGTACATTGTAAAATATATTTGAAAACACAAGAGAAATTGAATATTTTTCCAGGTTTTGCTTTTTTCTCCATTTTTCAAGGGTGGAATTGATAAAGTTTAGTGGATGCAGATAGGCTGAGTTGCTGTTAGTCTTTCCAGAGTTTTGTTTTTCCCTTTCATTTTACATGAAAGATAAGAAGTGAATAGCTTGCTAATGCAGGAAAGTTTTAGGATTCATCCCACTTGTCTAAAATGAAAGCATCTTCCTTTGAATTACATTTAAGATATAATAGTGACAATGATGAAAGACTTGCATTTCTCCCCTCTCTCATCTTATCTGAATTAGTCTCAGTAAATGATGCCACAGCAAAGAAGAAACTGAGGATTTTTGCTCTGGCACCACGGCAGCAGCTCTGGCTGGAAGAGCATCTGCACCGTGTCGGCAGGACGGTGTCACTACAGCAACGTGAAAAGGAGAAAAACAAAATTTCCAGTGACTTGGCAATGCACACCTCAGGAGGAGAAACCTTAAAAGTAAAATCTAAGAATATATATATATATATATATGTATATATACATATATATACATATAAATATTTATCCATAACATGCCTAAGAATGGATTATATTTTATTCCTGAGTCTCAGAAACTAGTTCTGTGAGGTTTTCTTTTAAAACTGTGTTGTGAAATCAGCTTGTGATGAAAGTCTTCTAAAATAGCAGAAGCAGATTTTTATTCTAATCACACCAGCTCACCCTGCTATATTTGTATGACAGATGTTTCTTATCCCATGGTGTTTCTCTCCAGATAGGCTAAGAAGAAATAAAGCATACCAGGTACTTTGGGAAGAAAGGCAGTTTTTTTTCCTAACCTAAAGATTCCCAATTCTGTCATTTCGTTCCCTTAAATATTCTTTTCATCAGATGCAGGCCTGGTGATAGAGGCATAAAATCTTGGTAAACAAGCTCCGGAGCTCTGTTCCGCAGAGCTGCATTTAGTTTCCTTTTCACCTCGGAAGGAGTCATTAACTGCTCTCCGCATAAAAGCAAGCGTGGTTAGAAAGCCTGGCGCGAGCCATGGGGTGCCCCTAGCTCCTTTGATACCCGTTCTAACATCCTTCCCAAAGGGACCGTGCAGCTAAGAGTTTCAGGCTCCAAAGTTATTTAAATGAGCTGAGGAAGCAAATGCAGAATTTAATGAAGGATAAACCTACCCACCTCCACAGCCCAGCAGCTGGCTGCCTAAAGGGCAGGGAAGCTGCCACTTTGGCAAGCCCTGACTTGCCGGAGCAGCAGCAGTGTTGGGTGGCGATGGGTGCCAAGGCAAGAGAAACTTGGGGAGCTCATGGAAGGAAGAGGAAGGAGCTAGAGTCTCTCCTGGCAAATAATTAACAAATAAAGGTGATTTCTTTTTACTTCAGAAGTGCTGTTTTTATTTCCCTAGATACCTACTTATAACAGTTTTCCGCTGGAGTGTGTCCTCCTGGCCTCCTGTCAAGATCACCTCAAATGCCTTGCAAGGAACAATCCAGCTTACACACCGGGATAGTCCTTGTTCCCTCATTCCCCAGCTGTAGGACATTGGGGCTCATTTTTGACTAGAGATGCAGGACACATTTTAGATACTTTCCTATCAGGTCCCTGGTAGTTACTCATTCCTCCTTACTCCTGCAGGGCAGCGCCTTGCTGTCTTCCTTGCTTGAGCCATATCTTACAAGGGGCAACCTGTGAAAAGTAGGCTGCATTATCAGTCTGCTTATGAACGGTGAAGGAAGGCGACCTGCTGAGTGTGCCACCTTCTAAGCTGGGTCCTATCAAGCTGTTGGAGCTGTTGTAGTATTAAGCAACCAAAATGCTGTCATTTCCTCGCCAGGCGTCTTTTAGACCCCCAGGCGCAATGAAGTATGTGGTCTAAATAGTCCATATCTTGATTATTTAATCCATCTTTGCTTCAAGGAAAAGTTATGTTTCCGCACACAACCACTGTAACAAGAGCAACATTCATTTCTTCACAGCACCATGATCTGGATTTGTACTAGCCCACAGTGATTGCTCTGATTAATGCCTGGTGATTCCTTGCTGCAAATATCAGAAAAGATGAAAATTGCTGCAAAATAAATATGATGAGACACTACAAAAAAAAAAAAAATAAATAAAAATAAAAGAGGACTTTTTCTCCATTGCAGCTGAAGAGACTCATTTTACCGAGACCACTCGGACACCGAGAGCGCTCCACAGCACTTGGCGGTCGCACAGCCTGACGGATCTAAGATGGGAAGCTCAGGCTCATGTCACCTCTGCTGCTGGCTCCATGAAATCTTCCTGATCGAAAATTACGCTATTATTGATTTCTTATGTAGTGGAGGAGGAAGCCTATTAAAGGATTTTTATTTGATATGAAATTTCTAGTATTTCTCTGTGACTTTGTTCTCAGTACATAGCTATGTTGCCCGGATCAATACAAAATTTGATAGAAACAAATAAGAATCATAATCTTATTGATGCTCAAGTTTGAGTATGCTTAGCAATGCCTTTTTGCTGAAGAAATCTCAAAAAAACCCTTAGATTTTCACATTTTAAAATGGAACAATAGCTACAGGAAGCTTAAAAAAAAAACCCAAATGCACAAACCTAAATAAAAATGTAACTAATATAGTTTTACATTTGGGTCTTGAATCATCAAGGATGGTGAAATGATTGAATAAAAGGCATTTCTTTTTTTAAAAAAAAGGTTATTAAGTCAATGTGCTGAGTAAGAAAATACTTTGCACAATATGGCTTCATTAAACACAATTTACTAATTCCCTCAAATACTCAATTTATTATTATTAATGAAAATACGCATTAAGTAACAAAGAAAGCCTAGCGTGAATATGTTAGTAATGAAATTCACCTCTTGGGATCTTTCAAGGACAAAGCAATCTCATGTCTTTTTTTATCCTACGGGTACAATTACTTCATGATAATTTCTCTGCCTCGTCACCCTCTCCACTGTCTTAACAGAGCAAACAGCTTATTTAGATTGAGTGGGGAAAATCTTTGACTTATTTACGAAAAGGGAAAATGGAAACTGTTCTAATCTTGAGTGAATTGAGTGTTTCATGTTAATTAATAATAACCTTATAATAACTTTTAATAATGCCCTTGGAGTATTGTCACAGTATGTGCAAAATGTTCTAGGGTCAATAAGGGTGGATCTCCTAATCAACTGAAGGAACGTCCATCCTTTCCTAGGACTCATTTCTATCTATTTTATCACATATATACTCCAGACAGAAGCAAAACAACAGAAACATTGTTCTCCTTAAAGTAAAAAGAGATTAGAACTTACCATTTTTGACCTTGCAAGACTTGTTATCAGGCTGAAGTACATAACCCTCCACACAGCTACAAGTGTATGATCCGTCTGTATTCGCACACATCTGGCTGCAGCTTCCATACGTATTACATTCATTCAAGTCTAAAGGGATATCAAGTAGAATTTGTTTAAAGAAAAAAAAAAGAATAAGGGAATTCAAAAAATATCAGAATTCTTAAGGTGTAGTTCATTAAGTCACTTAGATATGGCACTTTTTTTTTCCTTTTCATACTTTTATTTTATTGCAGGTCTTGGCTGCTGAACTTACCCTAGTAACCAAAGAGAAGATGCAGAATTTTCAGGTATAATTGCTATTAATTTTGAAAGAAAAAAACTTTCATTTGTTCAATTAGTATCCAATGTCTACATCATATTAGGAACACATTTGGGCTCTTGTTTCTATTAGAAACCACTTTCCTCTGCATTTACATTTATCAGGGACCATAAATGAAACCACATTTCAAGAGAGGAAATAATTGATTATCCCTCTCAACCTATTTATGCTGAAAATGTCTTACAGTTCCCTAAAGGAAATGTCACAACTTTCACATTAAACCATCATCCACTACATCAAAAACTATATATTCCTTCAGCAAGTATAAAGCACAATTTTCTCAACTAGGCTGTACCGGCATAATACTATAAAATGAAGACATGCTATTTAACAGTGGTTAAGAGTTTAAGTAATAAACTGATACCTTAAAACGCTTCTGTTGAAATTATTTCCTCTGATATGTTTTCAATCAGAAAACATGACAACCATAGATCAGAAGAGCTTGTAATAAATTATGTGTATGAAGACCCTATCTTTCTATGGAAAGACTAGTGATTGGCAGTGGGCACACACATAAGGCAACAAAACCCAATCTATAATTTAGAGAAAAATAAAGCAAGAATCAACTATCTAAATGAACAGAGAATTAGAAAGTCATATATTTCAAAAATGGGAAAAGAACACCAATTGCACTCTACAATTATTTATTCTCAAATAACACCCAGAGCTGAGCTGGATGATCTAGGAGCACTTATCAAATTCCAATCTCGAGATGACTTTATGGGTACAAGGCAAAACACTGCAAGCTTTAGAGCATAAAGCAGAGCAGCTCATGAGAACAACAAAGGGCAAACCTGTCTGCTCCTCACTGTCCCTGAGGCTGCTTTCACTCCAGGGATTTAAGCACAGCTGGAGTTCAGGGCACAAGCCTGGAATCCAGGGCACAGGAAGACCAAAGAGTTGGCAGGGAGGCCCTAGCTCTCATTTTGGAGGTGAAACTCCATGATTATCCCTCTGCAAGGAAGCACTAGGAAGTCTGGGTCTTAACTTCACAGTGTCTTTATTTACCTCTGCAGCTTCTTCCATCACTGCTTGCTTCATATCCATCTTCACAGTAACACCTGGTGCCATTCCTCGTAATGGCACATTTGTATCGGCAATTCATCTGTTGGCATTTGGGTAGAAATTCTGTAAAGAAAAACAGAGCAAAATGTTATTAAATGTTCATTTGGAGCATTCCTATATCATAAACTTCCCAGCTTTTATACAGATGTGCCCATCTCAGGGAAGAAACGACGTTACCAGCTTATACTGGTTGTTGCTAGAAATGTATTAGAAATCTAACACGTGGTGAAAAGTTTGCTTTAAAAATTGCATTTTTGTAAGACAATGAAAAGAAATCAGTATCTACTTCTATCTGTTGTTGCTCACATTTTATTTTCAGTCAAATAAACTACTTGGAAAAAAACAAACAAATCCCAAACACTTAGATTAGAGTTATAAAAAGTAGTCAAGGTTAAAAGAAAGATTTCAACATCTACGTTTTCCCTATTCCTCATATCCATTGATTTGCTATCTTTTCAAAGCTTGTTTTGATTTACTGATACTCATATAACCTCCACTGCAATCAATGGGAGTACCTTCGGTACAATAATTTAATGTTGCACCTGTAATGTTGGACAAAAAGTGGACACAATATATGTCATTAGCACTGAAACCCCTCCTGGAACCGACTGCTTAGATCCCTACCCCCAACATGAGGCACGACACTGACAGCCAGAAGGTATAGGGCAGAAAAATGCACAGTGGTAACTTGTGGCACAAATCAGCATGGATACAAACTAAAAAGTTCAGGCCTCAGCTGCGTCCAGTATATGAATTATGTTGCCGATTCAAAAAAGAGTATTTTAATGTACAAAGACATTTTCTTCCTACAGAAAAAAATAAGAAAAGGATTGAGGAGTACAGCTTGTAGGGTTGAGCTATAATTATTTACCATCAGTCAAACCTGTATGTAGACAGACTAGAAAATAATCTGCAAACGTTGTGCCATGGAGAGGACTTAAAAGTAACTGGGTATGTCCTAAAGAAAAAGAGAAGTCTGTAGTTTGCTATATTATTCCTCTGCCTCTATGCCCTTTGAGTAGGAAGAGAAGAGCTGTTTGGCTGCAGCTTGTTTTGCTGGGTTCTTGTCCCTAGTCCAGTCCATGACATCCATCACAGCTTCCAAAGCACAAGCCCCTTCCCAAAAGCAAACAGAAAAACGTCCCTAGAGATGCCTTCAGACGGAACTGCATGCCGACATGCAGAACTGCAACCACCACGGATCACAGGGTATCTGTTTATTTAAAGCTACTAACATTTGATCGGAACAAAATTGACACATGCATTTTGTTTTCTAAGCAAATGTGGATAAACTGATGTTTATAACCTATAATTTTCTCCCTCAAATATTTCTGCTATAGGATAAGGCTGGTCGCTTTAACCCGCTGATAAGCACTGAACTTGCAACCAGGATTGGGACCATTTGGGCCGTGCCCACTATGGATAGAGCCAGGGCAGCTCAGGCTGGACCAGTGTGGCAAGTGAGTGTCCTACCAGGAATGTGACTCAAAATAACCATGTTTCTCCTTTTTTTTTTCCCCACAGCCCACTGCATTTCACTGGTTTTGAGTTCTTACAGTATCAAGCAGTTTTAACAACAAGACCACCGGTACATTTTCCTCGTGGTAAGTGTACCTGAAGAGCTCTGGATTGCTCACACATCCATCCCTTCTGCTTCCTGCACTTTTATTTTTCACTCTGTCTCTCACAATTGCCTTGGTCCTTTTCCCTCCCGCTACACTCCTAAAAGCCAATTCTCCTGAGAAGTGTTTCACCACTACTGCCAGCCCTTTGGCATTTCAGTTCCTTGCAATTAATGTCTGATCCTACTGACCAATAAATGAATTTTCCTTCTCTCATTTTAACAAGAACCAGTTACGAAAAGGAGCAATCTGGTGCTTATCTCAAATTTTGCCCTGAAACTACGTTTTCTAGTTGACCTGGAAGGAGGTGGCTGGTCAGCCAGCCAGCAGGACATCCTTCAAACACACCAGCAAGGTCATTCCCCATATCATTCTGTTTTCTAACCTTTTTCCTCCACAAAATTATTAGATGAGCACCTCTAGTGCTCATCTAGTAATCTGCCTCCATTCGCATGCCTGTGAATAGCTTTGTTACTGCCTATGCAAGAGAAATCTTCATGCCTCAGAATGTATATGCTCTATGGCACATTTCCTGCTAAACCTGCTGGAGGAATCCACAAGCAGAGGAGGACAAAATAAAACAACAATGTTAAGGGTAAAAAAATAAATATTCTATCTTACTAATGCTTTTATTTTCTTCACTATAAGTCTTTAATCTTGAAAATCTCAGAGAAAAAAATAGAACCAAACAGAGAAATGCAGAGATCTCCATTTCTTGTTCTGCCTTGCTTGCTTTAGGATTAAGCACAATGATGATCCCACCTTGGATTTCACGGGAATAAAACTGGCCCTTCCCTGTTCAAGGGAAAAATTGTTTATCATAGTTCATTCAAGATGAATGATATAAGGAACCGCTCTTTTCTCTTGAATGACTTTTCAGTTACAGAATTCACTAACTGACCCAGCTACACTTTCTGTCCCTTCCTCCTGAGCCAATAGGAAGTTCACATTTCACTTGAGGTTCTCAAGCTTAGATGTTTTGGCTACTTTTTTATCAAAAAGAAAAGAAATTAAGCTTGCAATTTTTTAATATCATATTTTTTCAGCTATTTTTTCAGGAATTATTGAGCATGAGGGCTGACACAATAAGACACCTTGGGTAAGTTTCCCTTTACTGAGAGGATGAAAGAGGACGACACTGACACCAGAAGAAATGCATTTAGCTGACATCATTATTTTTGAGCCACTTTGATTGATGCTATGACACCTTTTGGCTGCACCGGGCACCCAATTATGTTCCCTGAGTACATCACCTGCATTTCTCCTGCTTTGACTTCATTGTTTTAAGCAACATGAATGGCAGCCGCATTGGCAGTGCTGGGCCTGAGTTTCATATCAAAAGCCCCCCGTGAAGCCTTGGAGTGGTCAAAGGACCTGCTCAGAACATCTCTTTTACCCACCAGATACAAGCTTACAGGACGAGCTAAAAGTGAAGATGTGATATAAAAAATCAAATGTCTTACTTCAGTTAAATGGAAATATACTCTAAATAAATCAGTTTCTATTATTGTTCTCATACTCTAATGTTTAGAACATATTAAGCCTTCTGAACAGAACTGAGCAAGGACTAACACTTTAAAATGCAAGTTTATGAACAAATTCAAGTCTCAAATGAACGTTTTCTCTTAGTTTTGGAAAACACCAGAATGACCATTTACATTTTTTTTTTCCTTAGAGAATGCCATAAAACCAATGGCATGTGTAATCCATTCTTCTCTTCCTCCTTTCCTTCTTACAAAAAAAATGGTAACGTGACAAATAAGCTTGAAATCTTAAAACAATGATTAAAGGAAAAATAACAAATGGAACATTTTGATTCTATTTCACTTATTTTGATTTTATTTCACTGAAAGTTTAGAATAGAAACAAAAAGGGTAAAAAGAAATTGCAACATTTTGGGTAATACTTCAGACCTTCAAAATGCAAAACATTTCCAATACTGCTCAGAAATCACAGGTCTACTTTCCTTAAACATCATCCTCTTAAGAACATTATGGCATTCAAACAGTATTCTAATGTCAAAATGCTATTTTTTAACTCACTTTTTATTATGACACGGGTAAATGTAAGGCTTTCAGAAGTCACTTAGTTTTAAAGCACAATTGGCAACCTTGGCAGTGCCTCAGCAGCGTGTTTAAAATGTGTTTATTCATATTGGATTACTCGGTTTCCTCTAGCAAGCTGTGGATAACAACCAATACATTTTTCAAATGAAAAGCAAGACAAGAGGAGCCCTTCAGACTTGAGTCAGGCCTCCTTATAAACCTTCCTTAGCTGTCTGTGGGTATTTTATGTACAAATAAAATCCTTGTCTTCAATTACATCACAGCCCTTGTGCAAAGTGCTGCAAAAGTCTCTCCCTTCCCTCATCAATCTGGTGAGAAGGAATGAGAAAAAAACGTCCCAGCTGGTTTATCATCGCAATTAACTCAGTATGAAAGCAGATATAGGCACACGTGTAATAAATAAGACCTCGGCTGCTCTTTTTGTATGCCAGAGAGGGCGACGATCCCCCAGCACTGGGTAAATTAAGAATTGCTGATTACACAACGTCGATAAGCATCAACGATACAGAGGGGACCTAAATGAGAGGAATGAGGTGAAGCTCAATAGTTCAAAGGGTGAGATAACATGCTCGGGGAATGACAACAAAGCTCCCGCTGCAAGTTTGGGATCAGCAGTTTGCAGCAACAAAGGATCCTTGGGAAAAAGCTGATCAGAGAGGGGCTGCGAGCTGCCGGGATGGTGCCGGGAAAGGGAATCGCGGTGCTGGGAGCATCAGGAGGAGGTTTTTGCACAGAGGAAGCGCTAATGTCAAGGCCCCAGACGCTACCGAGCCCTGTTCTTCTTGCACAAAGCTCTTTATGGCTGTGCTCGTCCCGGTGGTACCTGGAGGAAAAACTCGGATTCAAACGGGGCCGGAGAACGGCTTCAAGAATACGTGGCGAACGAGCTGTGATCCGGGGGGAGACGGGGAGGTTTTGCGTTCATTAGTGCTGCAGAACGAAAGCTAAGAGGAATTATGACTGCTGTCTATGAATGTATCAGAGGATCAACAGTGGGGAGAGAGAGACTATTTAAGCTAAGGGGCTGTTGGCAGAAGTACAAATGGGCATAAATTACCCATTAATAAATTTTGGCTGAAAATGAGAAGCAGGTTCTAAACTATTACTGTAATGAGGTTCTGGAACTGCTCTTTGAATGGAAACAGCAGGGACAGCAAATAAATAAATGTTTTTAACATGGATCATGATAGATTCATGAAAGACAATATATAGCAAGGCCCTTGAGAAACCAGAAACTCTGCTCATGACCCAGGAGGTTCTTTCCACTACTCTATTCCTAAAGAAACTCACTGTATTTTGCTCAAATACCATTTTTCATTATGGAACTAAGATTAATTCTTTTTTCCTGCTCTCTGAAACATACCCAAAGGAAAACTTAGGGGAGTTTGTTACTGAACTAGCCTTCTAATTGTACTCCATACATATTCTTATATCTCTTAACTATTCAGACTCTTTTTGGCAGCTTTGTGTTTCATGCATTTGCTTGATCGCATTGCTGTGTTATTCACTGAGCTTTTTATGATTCAATATTCATAAACGGATGTCTGGACTATTCCTATCAAGCATATGCTGTAAGTCTTGTTTTTCTTTCCTAGTGCATTTTCCCAGTTTTTGAAGTACAATTCTTTTACAGATTAGACTCTTTAATTTAATTTACCCTAAGGATTTTTTTTTGTGGTTCTTATTGTTTATGTTGTACGCATGGTATAAAGCTTTACGGTTTGCTCCTCTGACAGAAAAGGGTAGCTTGATTGATAGAATTCAATTGCTGGATTGAAATAATGCAGCATGTTGTTATCTTACATTTGTTGGTCTTTTTATTAGTTTTGACTACCGTACCATAAAAATGTGACAAAAATATAATGATCTTTGTCACATACCCGGGCCCATAACTCTGTCACAGTCGATATAGCACTGGGAAAGGGATGTGGAAATCTGCGATCGGATTCATAACCTTTCACTCTCGCTATAGGTGACCTCAGCCAAAGTTCAGCAGAGAAGGAGTCAAACTTCAAATAACATGTGATATATGGCAGATGGGCCCCGTTACACGCAAATGGAGGAAAAAATGGAAGGCTAGGGAAAAAAAATCCAGGTATCTTCCTGCCCTTAGCCACATGCTTAGCTGAGCATCTCCTCCAGTGTCCTGTGCCCCTTGCGGCCTCCACATCCCGGCACAGATGACACTGCTGCTTCCTAACGGGTGCTTAGGAGGCTTGGGAAAACGCAGGACTAGAGCTGTATTTACCAACCTCTAGAAATAAGCCCTCCATTTAGCAAAAAAAAATAGAGGTAAAAGCTAGATGCTTTACAGGTTTAGGCATTTACAGGTAGGGCCTGCACGCCAGCCGACAGGCAGCTAGCCCCAGGGACCAGCAAGGCAGTGGGATTTCTATGTAGTGCACAGTGACATAACCCCGAAAGCCAGCTGAAGACCCTGCATGCTGCTAACTGCCTACAGGAATTCAAAGCAAACTGTAAGCCCTGGCTATAACCGAAATCCCTGTCTTTTGTAGAGCTTAGTCACCTGAGCCTGGACTGCTGGTCGGTAACTCCATCCACTTAAAGTCCAGCAGACAGCCTCCCTTCCTAAGACTAGGGTGCTAGTCCTGCATTAATATGTCCACGACAAAAGTAAGAAAGAAACCAGATTGCTCCTGAGTTTGCTCTGTTTCAGCACTTCTGAGCATGGTGCTGCATGGGCTGGATTGCAGAAACCTATTGGTTGATCTTTCCATGCATGACTGTCAAGGTAATAGAAGGTTGAGAAGCAATTTGATGCACTATTATTTTAATCAAACATCCAAATTTTGCAATTAGAGGAAAAACAAAGATCTTGTTTAAAGAATGTGTCAGTTTGCTCAAAAGCAAACGTATCTTACTGTGATTCTGATTCACTGAAAATGGACAGGTCTCGCTGAGGAAGTTCAGGCTGTTTCTATAACACAACAGAATTAAAAAAAAAAAAGCCTTTTTTTTTTTTTTTTTGTCATTTCCATCCTAATGGAATCAAAAAGAACAAGGAATGTTGCAGGATGCTTTTAAAGCAAAGCTTAGACAAGCAAACCAAATCTTCCGATTTCATACGGCAGCCACCAGCCCTCTTCAGAAGTGAACGTATCCTTCTTCAGAATATTACCTAACACTATCTGCCTACAATGTTCACGGATACATTTATTTTTCAAGGATGTACTACGGAGATTTTTTGCTGCCTAAATCTTGACCTACAACAGTTGGCTGAGCTTCAAAACAATTTGTTTTATGTTATGTTCTTCATCCATAGCATCACAAAACACTTTAACAGATGAGATCAGCAGGTAGTAGGCATGTAGTAAAATATTCGCTTCACCCGTGGAAATGGCTCATTATTTTGACCTTTTGCTGCTTTAGTTATACCCTGGCTGCCATACAAAAGCATCAGCTAAAGGGGAGTTCACATGGGGAAATTTAAAGCGGCTAAGTGATTTCACGACTAAGGAGCAGAGACTCATTAATCTGGTCACTAATCTGGATATTTGATTTAGATCTGAAAGAATAGATATCCCTCATGTGAGAATACATGCTCACTTAAAGTCATATGACTAACATATAGTTTTAGGTAAATTCACGACATTGAGCACATCCTGAAAGAGCTTCACGGAGTTACA
This sequence comes from Crypturellus tataupa, assembly GCA_034781795.1. Taxonomy (NCBI): domain Eukaryota; kingdom Metazoa; phylum Chordata; class Aves; order Tinamiformes; family Tinamidae; genus Crypturellus; species Crypturellus tataupa. The sequence goes on along the minus strand of JAWLRI010000907.1, from coordinate 899,954 downwards.
AGAACCGTTATTAAATTCAGGATATCTTGTGAGCTGCCCCGACCCCTCGCACGGAGCCTGACAACGCCGACCGTGCTCACCGGCACCGCAGAAGTGCACGTAGTAACCACTGCGGCGTGTGCCTTCCCCTGGGCGGCCCCTCACTCTCCAAGCCCTGGCGTGTCCCTCTGCGGGGGCTGGGGACACAGGGGCTCCGTGTCCTCGCGCAGGACATCCGCAGCATGTCACCTTCCAGGCTTTGCTTGAGTCAGCTCTCTGCTCGGCAATCATTAGAGCCGGTTCTCATGTCTTAACCCACCAAAAGCAAAGTCACACGCTCGGGGAGAGGAAATGTAGGTAACACTCCCTGAGTGAAAGGAGCGGCCACACTGAGAAAAGGCATTTAGGTTTCCTAACTGACAGGCCCCCAAACGCAAGGTCTCCTGCGATGCTGTTACGTGGTACTGTACAAGTGCTGCTGTAACGCAGTGTGCTTCACCTTCAGGCTGTGGAGGAGAGGCAACACAGTGACAGCAGCGATGTGGGATATTGACGTGATCCTCGTGTTGCTTTATAATACACTGAAAGAAATTGGAAGGTCTGGACACTAAAATGGCCTGTGCAAGTGTGAGGTCAACCTTCAGACAGTCAAGACTTCTGTCTGAAAAAGCAAACTTGTGCATTTTAGGGAATGTAATACCTAAGCTTCCTATCTGGGGAAACAATGTCTTCCACTTCTGCTTCTTAAATTTCACCTAGCTCAGCAAGTATCTCAATGACCTTGCTCTTTTTCATAGTTCGATACGCAGTCTCATTTCACATTTTGCAAATACTATTTTTTGATGGACTTAAAAACACTACTGCTAAATCTTCAGAGCATTCATTTTGCAGTAACAATGCTTTATAACTTGGGTTTTACATTTGTTTTATAGATATTATATATATGCATAAATGCATACACATATATGCATAGTATAGACAGCACAAACATCAGTCATTTACTGTTTGTCCCTTAAAGTCATCATCTCAGCTGCAGTAACTGTAGGCATTCTTCCAAACAACAAGTCCAACCCAAACTACTTACCAAGTCTGAGAGGACGCTGGAAACACTAATTTCTAAGTCAAGTCCCACAGTGTCCTGTTGTATCGGTTAAGCCCTAGCTAGTAAGTGTAAGATCACACAAGAAGGAGGGTGCACGCTCCCACACGTGTCTCCCCTTCCAGCCACCGGATAAGGACGACCTCGAAGTAGAAGCCCGTGGTTGTCGCTGCAGGTTTATGATTTCCAGCCCTGTTTAATGTGAAGCCAGACCACAGTATGTCACAGCATGTCACTGCTCAATGCCTATCCTAAAACCATCTCTTGTAGATGACTAATATATCTGACCTCCCCATGCAGATCTTCCCACTCAAACCCAATCACATTGAAGTCCATTTACACTAAGCAACAGCAATGTTATATGAATTTGTTATATAACATCATATAAAGCATGATTTAATACAAGTCTTTTTTGGTAAAATGTGTTTTGCTACCAAAATTACACTATATATCTTAACACTTGCTGTAGCCCAGAAAGCAATTCTGATGGAAGTTTCCTATGAACCTAAGGGAAAGAGTTATGTTTTGAAGCATTATTTATTGAGATATCATGCAGTAGAATTAAAATCTTTTTAATTAAGTCTTTCTTAAGCAGTTTTTAAAGTGAAGTTTTAATTATAAGGAAATTAAGGGAGGCTGTCCACGCCATCAACCCTTCCTCCTCATTTCCTGAACCCAAAGCAGCAGCTACAGAGCAATAACCTCTGCAACAGTCCAGTTGCACAGGTCTAAGGCACTCAATCCACTTAGAAGAAATGACTAACAAGGTAAACTGGAAGTAGTAATTCCCATCCCACACTTAAATAACAGCAGCTGATAACATGTACTACAACCACAGACCCAAATCATCACACGTTTGCAATTCATCCAGCCTCAGTCAATTTTCTTGTACAAAATGCTCAAGCTGAAATTCTTAACACTGTAATTTTCAGTGCTGTGGATGTTATCTATATATAATGAAATCAATAGAAAATTTTTCATTTATTCCTAGTGGCTGGTAGGTTTGAACCTTACACCATTTCTAGAGGCATTAACATTTAATCCATTCAGCAAGTTGAAAGATTTTTTTTTGATGTTTTTCACAACTTGGAAGCCACATTCAAGGTCACTGTAAGTCACACCAATCTTCTGAGATTCAGATAGGACTCACCTTTGCCCACATTATAGAAACAACATCATTAACGGTCACGAATGCCTATTGATTCCTCCCAAATCAGGCAAGGTTAATTGCCTGCTGCTCCTTGACACATCTTTAGCCTTTCTGCCATCACTGATCACTAACTCTCTTCTGATCACCTGGGGTGAGAGGCAGGCCACCAGTAGCTGATATATTATTTTACAGGCAGGCAATTTATAAAAGCAAATCTATATGGATAGCAATAATGTGTCCCAAAGACTGTATTATACATTTATGCTGTGGGACGCTTGGTTTGCTTGTTCAGCTTGATAATCAGCAGAAGGAAAAAAGATTAAACATCCACTAAGCAACACCATTCTAGGAAGAGTGACTTTTCCTAGTGTTTATCTATGGCGTGCTGGCTTCTAATGCTGTGACCAAGTCTCATCAGTGAATAAACTTTGTGCAGATGAAATGTCACATCAGTCAATAACAAGGATTAGAAAAAAACTCAGCATAGTTGGCGGTCAATGTTAAGTCAGGGAAAAAATCCCAATGTTCAGGAGTGAAACTATCACAGCTTCTTCTAGACATATCTTGAAATAGTGCAGCTCAAGAGCTCTGGATCAAGCACCACAAATGTATGTCCAGCTCTACTTTATCATGCATTAAACCCATCTGGACACCAGCTGATATTCTTGCTCTCATCTCCTATTTTGCCCTTCCCTGGAAATTGCTGATTGTTTTCAGAAATATGAGTAATAATAGGGTAGAAAACTATTAAAATACCAAATCTCTATTAAGAATGATGTCTGTAAGGTGGTTATGGAACACAGGCACAAGCTTAAAGAACATCAGGGAGGACTTTGCACGGCCACAGCTCTCAGTGGAGCATTAGAGCCATTTGTGCCCAAGCCCTTAGACCACCTGAAGACATAAGCAAGGAATTTGTGTATTTACATGAATTCCTATGTCTAAGCGTACAATTCATGGCCACATAAGATGGCATTACCCACTGAGGCCTGGCAGTGCCACATTCCTCTGGGCCATGCCGAGGTGTTGCCATTTGGGGAAAAAGACTTTTGTGGAGCTAAAAGGTCACTTCAGGCTTCACCTTTGGTCTGTGGCCTCCATGAATGCTGCAAATCTACCAGTGCAATAAAGCAGGGAATGGTGTGCGAGTGTTGAACATTTTAGAGAGCCTGAAGGATTATTACTTTGCTTTTCTTGATACTGAGGGGAAGGGGAATCTAGTATCTTTATTTACTTTGCTCAATTCTCAGTTATGTGGAAAAAAAAAAACATAATTAAATCATTTCAAAATCATAAAATGCACCTATAATAGCTTTTTCTAACGTCCAATTTCATGCCTCTTCATGGAAGTAGTACCTCAGAAATTGCTTCTCTTCATGAATACAACTTCACTGGACAGATAAAATCCTCAAAAATTGCCAAGCAGAAACCTCAGGCTCACAAGGCAGCGCCTTCCCGGAAACTCAGCCAAGGATTTGGAATCAATTACACACAGGGATTGAATAACTCATTCCAGACAGAGCACCAAGTGTGTAATGCAGGAACCAAACTTTTTTTTTTTTTCAGCATGTACAACTAAACCTGTAGAAAAGTAAGAGAAATGGCTTTAAGCAAGAAGAAAATTAAAATTGGTAGCAAGGAAAAACTATGCTGGACATGCAAAATTCTTATTCAGTAGTTACTTTTGCCTTGCAGACATTTAGACATGTATCATTCTGAACTGCGTAGGAGTTTCAAATAAGTGATATATTCCTTCCCAAGCAACATTTACAACCTTTGCCAGCAGAGGAGTCTGGTTATTTAAATTTCTTACACTGCAGCAAGCACGGCTGGATTGCAAGGGGGTTCGCGGAGAGAGGGTCCTTGCTCCCCTGGAGCTACATAACCCACGATGAGTTCAGCCTAGAGCTGTGCATGGCTGCCAGAGTCCCGAAATCGCAAGTTTACATGATTTTCTTATCATCTCATATGTTTGAGTGTTACAAGCGTGTGAGTCGTGCCTCACACACATGTTAATGTGTAGAAATGCAGATGGTCAGAGAGCTAGAAAATGTGCCCCTTCAAATCTCAAAGCCTCCAAAAGCAGCACGCCCTGCACCTACTCTGCTGGTGTTTGGGATGTGACCCACCTTAATCTCAGATTCATGCTCTGTCATCATCTCACCTCTATCCATCTAGGATTAGATATCTGTAACTGAAAGTGCAAAATATACCTAAAACACCAGCTGAAACATTAAATTAGTAGTCCAACTGTAAAGCATGGTACCATTCCTGCCATTTTACCATGACTCATCTCTCTTCATTGCTTTTCTTATATTTTACCCTACTAACAAGTCTTTAGCCTCTGGCAACATATAATTGATTCAGTGTTGCTGAGTGTGAAAGCAACAGGAGCACAAAAATTCCTTTTCATTCATTGCTTCATTTAGTAGTAAGTCAATGATCTATGCAGTGCAGCAGCTCCAGTGCTCAACATCATTACAGCTCATACAAGCTATTGTCACAGGCACAACAATACATAGGAAAGCTTAATCTAATCTTCAGTGACGATTTTTGTTATAGGACATTTGCTATTTCTCGCAGTGACTTCTGCAGCTCTTTTAGTTTTTTGCCCCCAAATCACAGCAAGCCTCTAGAGCCCCAAGAACGTCCTCCCAACAGCTCGTGCTGTAAAGCAAGCAACTGGAAAGCTGCCTACGCCATTAATGAATCTTTCCAGTTACTTCTATTTTTTATGGTTTGGCAGCAACTATATTTTTATTTAGCTTTTTATATATTTAAATGAATGTATATTGATGCAGATGCAAAGAAAAATGCCCAAAGGTTTCATATGAGAAATTACTGACACATATTACTAGTAGGGACAGCATAACTGTCTACGCATGTCATACCCTGTCCCTTTAGCATACTACAGAATATATAATGTAAAGTCAACCGTATTTTTTAAGACCTAAGTTATAGAGTTCTCCTATCTGATAATACCACCAGTGGTTTATAATGCCTTGTTGTTTTCTTTGAAAAGTTTCATCAAATTAGTTGTATTAAGTATGAAATTAATTCAAAAGACTTTGCTTGTAGTATATTTATGCTATTACTACTGGACACATGCCTGAAAAAAATACAGTTTTTACATGCCACTGATAGCTATGTCCTCAGGAAACCATGAAATAAACTTGATACATTATGTTATTTTTCCACATTATGAAACCTAGTGGAAAAGTTTAGGTCTGCCAAAGTTAAAAATAACATTACAGTTAAAAAAAAAAAGTAATTTATTTAGTGACTTTTAATAAAAGCTATTAAGTACATGAATTTCATCATGGGCATGTACACCAGAAACCCTGAATTCATGACTAGTGTGAAAATAAAAAGGCAATTAAACAGTTAGTGATTTAAAACAGGTCCACTATAATTACATTTTTCATAAAGAAAATAAAAATTGAAAATTAAATTGCCTTTTCAATGGTAGCTAAATTTAAGTGTGCAGAGCTGACTTTTCCTAATGGAATCACAAGAATAATTCTATTGAAATGGAGAAAAGCGTGTGCTTCGTTCTGCAAGGCTGGTGAGCAGAACCCAAGCACCTTCGTGGGTCTGGTGGACTCAGCTAACGTGGTCGTTCAGGACCGTGATGGGTCCCTGTCCCCAGGGCTCTTACGCAGCTGGTCTGTGGAGCAGCAATCTCCGCTTCCCCCTGCGGCTCAGCGAGGCAAAACAAAAGGCACAAAAATGACTTTGGCTAGAAGGACTTGCATTACACCTACAATGTTTAGCTCGTTAACACTGCTCTTGAGTAGCCAATGGACTTCCAGGCAGTTTTAAGTTCTGTAAGACTCTTTTTTGAGCTTCACCCGTGCTCGGTGAAGTCATGATTCCTTTCTAGCTCCAGATACCTGTTGCTCCTTCATTTCTCATAGCCAAGATTCTAGTTCTAGCTCTCCTTTACCCATGTCAACTGGAGACAAAGTTGATAAATAAGATAAAAAACAAATTTGTAGGCCTAACTGATGGCTTTGAAATCTTTTTTTTTAGGTGGCAACAGCTAGAAATCAGGCCAGAGGATAATTATATCCATCATTTCATCTAGCTCCTAAATTAAATGGCATAATTTCACAAGTGCTGAGCATTTGTATCTCCAACTGCTAGAAGGAATTGACTCACTGGGAGTTATCGCTGTTCACCCTGTCTCAGGGATATATTCAATTTGCACATCTAAATTTGAATTTAAAAGGTTCGTTTGGTTACCATCTCTGTGAACAGAGAAAATTAAGGTTTGCTGAAAGAGAAAAACAAAATGTGTGTTTTTGCAAGCTCATCACTTTTCATGGCTTTTGGGTTGAACAAATTCTGACATTTGTGTTTAGGAAACTTATTCTTCTGCTTTCAATATGTTTTTGGGTTTATTCCTTGCAGTAAGCCAGTCTCTGCCTCCTCCTGAAATTTCAGTCTTTAAAATCCCCGTGTGCTCCCCATTTTCTGTCTTCTCAGGTCTTCTAACAGAAGTTTTTCATCCTCAACATGATCAGTTCTTCCGAAAGCACCTTTTTTTCTAGTTTCAGAAGTTCTTTACTGGCCTCTAACAGACAATCTCTCCTACTAAAGAAATAATAGCAATACAGACCCAACTGCAATAAACAATTCCTCAATTTTCACTGAAAAGAGATTTCAGAAGAAAACAAGCTATTATTTTGTAGTGTTTCTGTTTTCTAGTCCATGTTAATGAGGTTGTAGGGCACACCGGAATAAAAAATTCATCATTTCAAGCACCTCAGTGTTGCCTGATTACGACCATACTATTAACTGAAGCTGTTTAATATACATTACGTCTACACTGTATTTTTTTTATTTGTTTCATGCTTCAGTAACTGTTTAACTTCCTTAAGCCCAACCTTGGTGCCTGCTGCCTACAGCAGCTACCGCCAATCCCTACCCCCAACACACGTTAGCAGCAAAGGGCTCCGTGTTCGCACACACACATAACCCGCATGGCCATGATCACGCACACTACGTCTTCAGCAACATGAGTGGGAACCACTGACACAGGCAGGATCCAGCGGACCACAGAACAAATCTGCACTAACATGATGATACCAACAAACCCTTTATGAATTAGCTTCCTCTGTTGTGTATCATGGCTTTGCTATTTGCAGTAATACCCAGTACACCAGAAAATGTCCTTAATCTCTGTAAACCATAAAACTGTGAATGACCTCAGTTACAAAATGATGCCACTTGGTTCTACACTACAGGCTGTGCCTTAAGAATTACGTAAAAACTGAGACTTTATGTGTGGTTTAATTATTTGTACGTTGCAGGATACATACATTCAACCCTACATATTCAATATGCATTGTTTCAGAAGCCATCCCGTCTAATGGAAAGTCAGTCGTACAGGTCCATTTGCTTGATACAGCCTGCAGTGTACACTGAAAACCGTAGCTGAAACACAACCCAAACAAGTAGACAACACTCACCCTCGCAGTCACAACCAGTTTCAGATGATGTCCTTTGTGTCACTGATGAATGGACATTATTATGAAGGCGTCTACAAGATAGGTCTATCGGATAAAATAAAGACTTCAAGTACTATTAATATTAATGAACGAGGTCAGGTCAGGTAATTTAACACCTGACTGAATTGGAATCCAATCTGAGAAACCCTTTAAAAAAGACACATTCAATGCGGTAGCGTTCACAGTGAGTTGTGAACATAATCATAACCTCAATGAGAAAATGCCTGCAGTTTTAGCAAAATCTGGCGCGGATTCTGTGCTAAAGCAGCATGGTAAGCAAAAGCAAATTCCCGCGAATTAATGTGACCTTGATGAAAGGCACATATTTTTATCAATCAGACTTAACAAATACTGACTTCAGGCATTAACCAAAGACATACATAAACACCCAGGTTGTTAAAACAGTTGTCAAGTTCACCCTCCTCCTGAAATCACAGTTTGCTGATAAAGATCTAGCTGAACTTAACCTCTCTTAAAAAAAAAAAAAAAAGCATTGCCACGGAAAGCAAGGGTCTGATGGATTCTTCTTCTCTGTCAACTGCTAAAGGAAAGACCTGTCACCCAGGCAGACTGAAATCTCGAGCTAGAGTGCTGGCGAGGATAAACATACAAATTGCACCGGGCGCAATTATAACTGCAGCAGATGCTGAGAGCGCGGTCGTGCTCACGACCCATCCTCCTCGAGCGGCGCCAGCAGGGAGGCTGCGAGGGAGACGTCAGGATGCTCCCTGTGCTGGTGCCCGCAGCTGAGCTTGGAGTCCTCCTGCGCGCGGGGAGCGCGGTGGGGCTGCCGGCAGGGCACACACTGCAGGGGCTCGTCAGGGGTGGTTGAGGAGAGGGCTTTCCTCATAAAAGAGCAATATGCAGAAACTGGCCTGTTCTTTAGTTTCCATAAACATGAGAGATGAAAAGACACTTTAATGTACTTCCCACTCTTTACTGACAACGGGTGTTAGAAAGAGGAAGAGCAGCAGCACAGAAATATTGAGAGGTAGCGACGTAAAATGGTGGTGTCTTCCTTCGAGCCACTCCATCAGGAGAGCAGCAAAGGATCTACCACAGCCTGCAGTAAACCAGGTTTTCTAAGCCATTTCCTTGCTGTTCTGGCGGGGTCAGAAGGCGCTCGGCGCTGACAGGCTCCGCGCAGAGGAGGGCGCAGGGCCGCGCGGCGCGACGCGCTCCGCCAGGCAGCGAGGCGAGCGCGGCACCCGACTGGAGGGGAACGCAGAAGCCTCCCTCTGTGCCGCCGCGTCCGTACATCTATTTTGTGTCACATTCAGCCTTCACCGACAAAACACCTTGAGGCATTTCATGCCTGTGTTGACGTTTCAATTAAGCTGCATTTAAATAGATTTGGTTGTGCTGAGTCTTATTTCTTGCTTAAAAAAAAATGCATTCCATTCTAAATATAGGTTTAAAGAGTTATTTACTAAGTCGAATTCTGTCAGGAAACATGCTAAGGAGGCAGCAAAGCAGAAAGACACACTATTTACCTCCTTGTTTTTTATTTTTAAAATATCTTGTCTGTCATCCTTGTTTCATCTGCTTCCTGACTCCAGGCTCTGCACAGCGAGCCCAGGCGCGACCAAAGCGGGGCCCTGCGAGGCCTCCCGCCCGGCACACCGTGACTTCCCGGTTCCAGGAAGCGCTGCCAGAAGGAACCGAGGAGCAGCCCAAGGATGGAGGGCCCGGCAGGACACGGGCCACCCAGGAGCTCCCGCAGAGCCTCGGAATGACAGGCTGTATCTCCCCTCAGCCAACACCGCCAGCAGCTTTTCCTTGCATTTGCTCCAGGTTTGAGGGAAGTGGTAGCAGAGAAGAGCTGGAAGATTTTTCTTTTCTTTTTCCCTTTTTTTCCCCTCACAATTTGCCAGCCTTTCTGCAAGCGCTGACCTCTCGACAGGCCACGGCAATGTCAAGGCCCTGCCCCGCGGAGTTTGCAGAGCTCCGTTAAACAGCTCGTCTGGAGCAAACTCCGGGGAAGCTGCTGGTTCCCAAAACATACATAGCACATTCCTAGGCTTTGAAGAGAGAAAAGAAAACTAAAAGTCAGTTATGTTTTATACATTACCTCCCTTCCATGGCTAAGGAGAGTAGTAAGTGGCTAAGTAACTCCAAATTCTCTGGATGTCCTTTTTTTTTTTTTTTTTTTTTTTCCTGTGGATGTATGTCTCTGCCAGGTGCCTTATCATATCCCATAATATTAAGCTTTTACTCAATCTACTTTGATGAGAAAGCATACAAGTGTGCACATCTATTCAGCAACATATACAATACTCCTTAAATACACCCAGAAATAGAGGCAGGAATGTGAAGGTGATCTCTGGAGAATACATCCATACCCAACGTCACCCTTAAAATCCCATGCTGAAATATCATTGCCAAAAATAGCCTCCTAAAGGTGACACTGCTGTGAAACAAGTCACAAGTTGCAGAAAGAGCCACGTGGATATATAAGCCGTATGTGCAGTACTAATACAACTTTGCACATTTATTTGGGGTATTCCTCTTCCACTTCAACAGTAAGCTTGTTGTTTCGGGGAGTTATTTCTAAGCACAAGCAATTATCCATGTCGCTTGCTTGAAAATCCCATTATTATGAAACCGTAAAACATTTCCACAAAGTAGTGTTTTGGTCCAAGAGAGGAATCTGGAAATCAAAATGTGCAAGAGAATGGTGCTGTACAGCACGCTGCTCTTTGCTAGGGAACAATTTTACCAGACAAAGAAAACAAATGCTCCAAACTAAAATAGCATTTAAGAAAAGAAGCAAAAATATAACCACTTTCCATACAGCCATAAATGCAGCAGGTGACAAAGAGATGTTTGCCCGTCTCCTCATGCGCAGGCTCTCACCTGTGTTTTACCTTTTGCGGGTCAATAGCCGGGGGGACTCTACGTGTATCATTATGCACACATCTTTAGCTCATCCGTGTATAAATAATTTCTCAGCAGCTGCTTGCGTTCCCCAAATTCATTCATGCATCAACTGAAATGCAGGGATCAGTCAAGGGCGACAGAGAACAAATCCTCACCAGCAGCTCGCTACAAGGACTGCCTGTTCCCGCACCGACTTGCCCAGTTCTAGGACCACTAAAGCTCCACTCCTCATTCAGACCCTGGAGTAGCACACCTGGCTTTCACCACAATAGTTAAATGCTATGAATAGAAATAGAAAATAGAAAATAACAGTTATTATTCCAGTGACATAAGGGTTATTCTGGGTCCTAGATTTGATGTTAATTTCAGACCACATTATCTATCCAAGTGTAGTGAATAGCTTCTCGCTTTATTTAATATTTTGTTTCAAACCCATTTGCTCAGTTTGTCTCTGCAGTAGGCCAGACAGCAACAGGATGCATGTGCTTCCTGCAGGTTGCTGGCTATTGAAGTAAGAAATACTGCTGCAGCTTTAGTCCAGTGCTTTGCACTCCATTTATATACACGGTCATGACAGCAACACACAGAAAAAAAATAACAAAATAGTAACAAAAACCAGTCCTGAACTGTTGAGCTAAGAAGAAAGGAGTTGAGTAAATGTTGTATCAACATATCCCATTTTGCACTCTTTATTTGGAGAAGGAAACATATATTTTTTAAAAGCTGTCAAGACTGCAAAGGAAAATTTACATTTCAAGTTAAAGTTTGAAGGAAACACTGAAGCAACAGAAACTCGAGTTTTCCTTTAAACTCCACCTAGAGTATTAATGATGGACACTAAAATACAGCTAAGATTCTCTTAAAACTACCTGCAGTACATATATTCTTGAGATATTGAGAACATTTTGTAAAACTATCAAACCAAGCAGTTCTTTGTTCCACACAGAGTTAAGTTGAGTGAGGTTAATATTAGCTATCTTTAGAAACAAAGCGTAATTTCAGAACCTTAGGTTGAGGTAGGATTCTAACCCATCCTTTTGATTCAGGAGACAAAGCTGATCGATATTAGAGATGTTTTTGGCATGGTCAGTATAAAATGCAATGCAAGGGTTGTTCTGAGGAGACCCAAGCACTGTAGTGGTGAAGGAGTAAACAGCTGAAAGATGAGCAAAGGGATATATCCTTACACATTGCTGATGGACTCTGGATGGATATTAAAATTATGTCTGCTCACTGTTGAGGTTATCTCATGACAGATCATTATCTGCTTTATATACTTGAAAATATGATGTTTTTTCTACATACTCTCTACCTCAAAATACAGTGACAGACCACCACTTCCCCACGCATGGAGTTCCTCAAGGTCATGTATGGTTTGCGCTCACACATTAGGCAACAGTGACCAGTTTTAGAGAAGAGGCGCCTGTTCTTAAAATTCCTCTCTTTATGTAGAGCTAATCTTGTCTTTAATAAACACGGCAAGTTGCAATCCCGAGATAGCTACACGGGCGTGGAAGCCAGGAGTGCGGAGAAGTAAATCTATCTGATCATTTTCTAGGGTGCTACCCCGACACACTTGGTTCATCAGTACTTTTGAGAAAGGGAAGGAACACGGACACAACTCAGCATGAGGAGACCTTTGTTAGCCTATAGAAGTCACTCTAATATCTTTAAACAAATTGCTAATAATAATAATATTGCCTTTTCGGAATAAAAGTAAAATGGAAAGTTGATTTTCTTGTTAGAATGGAGTATCAAGCAGAGCTGTGCAAAAATGCAGAATTTACCTCTTACTGGCAGAAAACAGATCTTTTCAGTTTAATACAAGTAAGAATAAAACCGGCAGGATGATACTCCGATGTAAGCACTTCTAATAGGACTCCCAATTAAAATTATACTGACAAAATCCTACAATATGTCAACCAGTAGGAAATACAATTGTTCTATAGACACAGGCTGTCTACCAGATACAACTATGTCCAAACCTATCTTCAAGAATTTGTATGGAGAACTTCAGGGGACCAGTATTATTTTTACTGACTTTTTTACAACGTATAATGCTCTCTGAAGAGCCTTTATTAGTTCGTTCAGGTTTTTAACAAATTGAGAGACCATCCAGGATCAGAGACTTCCTTTCTTTCAAGCAAGAGCTCCAAAAACCCTTCCAATGTTCAGAAGTTCAAACCAAATGCTGACTATCACAGTATGCTCTTCCTGACCTGAATATTTCAGATTCAGAGTTTTCTAATGAAAATCTCCCATCAAACACTTCTTTATTGACAATGCTGTGCTCTTCAGAACAAAGAGGGCTGCACCTTGAGAATAAGAAATGTGTATCTGCAACCCTCCATATTTTATTGACTACAAAAGTTCTCCGACTTCATGCTTTCTCCATACAGCTACGACAAAAAGAAAAGGGCCATTATAATCACCGGAGAATCAAGGCTGCACGAAGAGCCCATTAGTGCTGCTAATGAGGCGGATACCGCTGCGTCGAGTTGCTCTTTGCTACCACTGCTCCCCGACTCAGGCGCTCGGATGAACTCGGAGCCGCATTGTCCAACACCGAGAATGCACCGCAGAAAGGTCGCAACATCTATTTAGCGTTGAGGCCATCGGTAAGGACAGAAGAAGAAGAATTATGTAGAAAATGGCCAGAGCGTTGGTCTCCTGTCCCTGCCATTAGCACAGAGGAAGTGGCTGCTAGAAAAATGAACCCTCCGATGCTGAACCCAGATCTCCGCAGTTGAGACAGGTTACAGCTCCCCACGGCCACGGCCCTGTCGCAGGAGGATGACTTAATGGAGCCTTCAGAGCAAAGTGTCACTGTTTTGGGTGAGAAACCTGAGATACAGCATGTGAGCATCCACGTCCACACACAATTTGGATAGCTTCCAGCTTAGTGTAAAATCATGCACTTTAAAATATGGCAATCATAACTGCACATTTTCAGACGGTACCATTTGTTACAGGATGGTTGTCTGCTGTGTATTTTATCTTCTACACATGAAAAATTTATAGGCACTCTTGAAACGTTTCTGAAAAATTCCGGGAACTCGCTATCAACTTTCAGTATAAAGCAGCTCACATGAAAAATTTCTTCTCTGTGACACACTGGTACCAGAAAGCAGGACTCCAGTAAGAACTTATGACTGACTTAACTCATGACCACCCCAGTGCACAGAGTAAACTAACTAAAGGAGGGAGATCTCTATAATCATTTGGGAGAGGCAGGAAAACCGACTGATAGGAAAGGACTACTAAACCATGGCATTTTATACTACAAACACATTTCATAAATGAAAACAAAGTCAGAGATGTATGAAATTCATTCTTAACTTACTGACATCGTCCTGATGTCTGCCAAATTTGGCAGGCACTTCAGCTCTGGTTAAGTTTTCCCCAATTATTTTGCCATGTGATGTGCATTTTGACAGGAAAGCATTTAGCATTTCATTCTATATTGAATTTAATTAATTTAATTCAATTTAATTTTGTATGATATTACGTAATGCCATTCTTCAAATATCAATGCAGACACAAAATATGAAAGGTGGATATTGATAAAAATCCATTGAGAAGCAACTGAAAACTAGAAAATATGAAGTGTGGAACAACAAAAGTCCCAAGTTAAGAGACCTGATGACAACTACAGATGAAAAATAGAAAGCTAATGTATTTCCATGGTCTGCCATCTCACACAAGAATGACTCTACCCAAAGACATAATCTTTTTCTTTTTTTTTTTTTTTACTGAAATGACATTCAAAAAGACCTTCAAGAAGAACAACTGGAGCAGCTGCAATATTCCTCAGATTTTTCAAAAGGCAGAAGGTGACCTCATTGAAAAATGCTGGTCAGCAGCAATAGTTTGTCCCATCCTTTTTTCAAGGGAGAGAAGTGCTCTGCTCCCTGACTGAGAAGAGAGTGGGCAGAAAGCGGCATCTCTTGATCATGCTCTGCTAACCGGCCCCAGCTGAGCTCTAGCGGGCCACAAGCTTCCTATTTGCTTCCAAAGAAAGGCAGGTAGACCTCATTTAGAAAAAATTACAAGTTGGATGCTTTCTTTTTTCCCTTCTCACGAATAGAAGACGCGGCAAAATGGGCTGATTAATGGTGCAGAGCCTCTTCACAGCCACATTGGTTTTGTTGTGTGAAAGAGCTGTAACTCACTGCCCAGTCCCAAGAAAAAAATAGGTTTCTATGGGCCCCTCTTCTCAAACTGGCAAGAATGACTGTTCAGTTAATAGTACTGCTAGTATAGTGAATAGAGATTCAGGTCAATCTTTATTTTAAATAATAAGATCTGAAAGGGAAAAAAAAAAAAGGACATAGTTTGGAGTGGTCTTATTTGCCCATGACAACAACGATGCAGAACTGGTGTTAATTTGGAGTTCATAATTTAATGAATGGCGCCTGTCAATTGCAGGGGAAAATGTGGTTCTAAAATGAAGTCAAGTTCAAATGAGGATTAGATTCCCTGTCCTTACATGGGACTGCAGTGGCAAGAGGCTATTGCTCAGAATACTAAAACTAAATGATGCTGATAAGAGAGTTTAGAGTGTTTAGAAGCTGGTGCACAAACATGATAATCATTTCCATGCCGAGTGGGAATCAACAGTGGGAATTGCTCCCAAATGCCCACGGCGGGTTTTCAATGCCCCCATGCAAGGCTCCCCGCACGGGCCCTGCCAAAGCACTTAGTCGCCTCTGCAGTTCTCTTCCCAGCTCCAGCATCTCCTGACTCATCTGTTGAGAACCTGCTCTGCGCAACTGCTGCAATTTCCATCAAACCTGTTATTTCTCTCCATCCTCATGCCCTCCTGCAAACACTAGGGGGAACAACGGAGTTATTTTTTTCCTAGGCTGTGCAATTAAAAAAAGAGTATTTGTCCAGAAGACTCAGTGATTATTGTTTATTCATTTACCAAAATTTAGCCAAAAATACTGAGGCCAGTTTCCATCTGTCTCTTCCTATTCTTTCTCTTTGACTTTGTAATTGGGTAATTCTTTTCTTCACAATTTTGTTTTTTTGACAAATTTAAAACTCAGCTTATTGTGCATCTCAGAGCAAATGGTAACAAAAACTGATGTGACAAATAAGCTGTAACAATTAAGCACACAAATTTGATGTGAACTAAACCAAGGAATAAATAATGTGGTAAAGAATGTGACAAAAGCATTACATGAACAAAATCCACTTATGCAAGAAATAGTAAAAACAAAAACAAAACCACAGAATGCAAACATGCAAAACACCACTGAGTACAAAGAAAAACAAGAAACCAACAAGCATAAATGATATCAGATTTAGTAAGATCTTCAATAGAAGACATATGAAGACTTGGAGAGACTTACCAGCTTTCTGAACAACGAAATCACAAAAGAAAAATGTGAATGAAAAAGCCCTTAGTCGTTCCATTCTTTTCAGCACCCTGAATGGTGCTCTGCTGTGCTCTGCGCACACCTTTTCCCTTTAACATGCTCTGCTTTTTCATGTTACATTTTTGTGGGTAATAATCTATATAAAGCCCTGCAAGTCATTTTTCACTTATATAAAAATCTTTTTTATTTTTTATGTAAATGGTGATCCTGCTAAAATGTACCCTTAATCCCAGCCCCTAGATCATGCAGACGTCGAGCAGAGCTCCAGTCTGAGCATTCCCAAACTCACTGGTCAAGTCCTGCTGTCCAGTTATAAAGTTACCACTTCGTGTACTGAATGTTGGATATTACTTAATGGATTTTCCTACCTGATTAGAAAATTCCTAGTCGATTTTTCCTTCTTCTTGATAAAGGTTATGTTTTATATTAAAATGATATGATTACAGTGAATTTCTGGGTCTTTATAGAATAAAAAATAAAATAAAGGGGGTCATGTTAGGTAGTACTAATAGTACTGTGCAGCACTAATACTTTCTACTAGTATCAAATGTGTTGGTAGCAAAAGTGCTTTGATCTTTATTTCATCTTTAGTGAAAAAAAACGGTAATGCTCACCTCTTACATGTTACGTTTCCATGTCTTATTGCCAACTCCAAACTTTCATTTACTATAGCTCATTCCTCCATTATAGCCAAAAATGTAAACCTACTCTATCAACTAGGAAGCTTGAAATCTCTGTTTTAAAATTAGCTATCACCTCTAGTAAAAAGCTTTAAGTACAGTGGATAGCTCTATGAAACTCTTCTTACAATCCTGTCTTTTAGCTTTTGAAGGATTTCACCCATCACCTCCCCTTCTTTGCACCCTTCTGTGCAAATGTATTCTTGGAGTCGCTGTTTACCTCTCCGCAGCTTTGCACAAGGGAGTTTCGAAAAGGAGGTGTAAAAACATGAGTGAGGCCGCGCTGCTGGCAGGGCAGCACGTGCGGGAGGGCTGCGCGCTCCGGCCAAGGGCGCTTCTCCGTGCCTGTGGCCGTGGCCTGGGCTGCTTGCAGAAGCATCCCACTAATGCTCGCTATAAATAGTGATTTCTGTCTCATTTTCTGTGTTTGCAGGCTTCCTGCAGACAAGTTTTATTATAAGAGCAGAGGTTTTCAAGGCTGGGGATTATAAACTGTCTCATGAGGCAAGGCACTTCATGGATTTTCCAAAAAGGCTGTAATCTCAATATTACATTATAAGATTAAGGTTACAATGTGGCTTTTGTTCCTCTATCAGAAGAATAGCTTAAAGGGCTGAAATGATGCCAAAGGAAAAATGACATCTGCTGCTTAGCTGAGCTGCTGGTCGGGATATTGCTACAACCCACAGAAGCTGAGACGCTGCACAAGCCCCGGGTCAGCGCGCGGAAAGAAGTTGAGAAGGAATGGATCAGGACTGGGCTGAAAAGAGGTTTAGAGGATGGGAAGGAGCTTGAAAGGAATCAGCAAAAAGGCTAGCTGGGAAAGTGATACATGTAGATATATATATATATATTTATATATATATGTATATGTACATAGTGCTGTGTTCTGGGTGCCTCATGGTGATCTAAGGCCAGCAGAGGAAGCTGAGCCCTGCGCCTGCGAGCGGCTCCCTCCTCGAGCCCGGGGACGACTGCCCTCGTATCGCTGCTCTGATGGGAGCCGCTTGCTCCTCCTTGGAATTAGGTGGCAGATTTAACGTGGAATCAGATGCCCGTTTTACACACTTTGAGTCAGAACAAATTCTCCTTTTAAGTAAGTATTATTTGATGATATGCATTGGATCTACTAATAACTGAGGCATTTAAGTGTTAATTAACAAAAGTGATGTTAACAAAATGCAAATATTCTGGTCGTTTAGCCCTCAGGAGAGGGACTTTCTGCACAAACCTGTTGGATCATGCTCACTGTTACCCCACTGAATAGAGCTACATTTAAAATCATGCTTTCCCCTGCCTAGAAATCTAGTCACTTAATTAGCAGCTAACGTCCAGAGAGACAACATAATTTGTCATCTCCTTCTTTCTTACTTTTTTTTTTTTTTTTAAATATGTTGTGTACATTAAAAGCTCCTTAGAAGCAGGTTTGCAGCCTGCAGAACGTTGGCCGAATCCCCAAGCAGCTGGGACTGCTGGGAAAACCCAACCGGAGAAAAGTGAGGGCAGCAGATGACCCACGGAGCTTCCCTCCCGTCTTCATTCTCCCCGTAGACACACACAAAACCCCACTGTGCCACAAAAAGACAAAATAGGCATGGCGAAAACAGGGGTACTCATTACTTCTGAGAACGAGGCCATGAGTCTACCTAAAGTGGGGATAAATAAGCACATCTCCTACATCTTAACTTTTCCGTGCACTGCAAAAAGACTGCCTAATGCCATCTTTAGCATGGCCTTCTCTGAAATACATATATTTATTATCTGATTTTTTTTTTCTTTGGCTAAAGATTTTGAGTGAATTTGCTCCAGCACATTTTGGAACACTCTGTCTATATTTTACAATCCAAAAAGCTTTTTTTCTTGTTTGTTTCAATATCATTAATAGTTACTTCATTTTCAAAGGGAAATGATGGAAAAGCCATCAAAACTATACCACAGGGAGCAATCCTGACCTCAGAGAAGACTGAAGATAGAAATAGTTAATCTTTCTTTTTTTTTGATTCATTGGCAAACAATTCTGTAATTTCAGGAGCGCTTTATAAATAAGAACCAGACTAACTATTTCCATAGAACTGTGCCCACAAAATACCAAAGTTTCTCTAGTCTTTATCAACATAGATCAAAAACTAAAAATTCTGTTGTATTTCATAGCAATTAGCAGTACATATACAGGATCACACCCTGTTTATTCAAAATTGGTAATGACCATTCTGAACAATCCAACGAATAGAAATTTACCTCTGTACTAGTTCAAACGGATTCCCAGATGAAAAAAAAATGATATGTTTGATCAATCCCAACTTACTACAGAATATTCATTTTGCATTGTGTCCCACTTTTACGAAGGTATACTTAGAAAAAAAAACATATTTAAGTTCTACTGAGTAGGCCTAATTGCTACAGACTAATTACATTGATACCTTGCATGCATATTAATTCTCCATTTTTACTTGGGCATTCTAAACTTCACAGCCTTCACGTACAGAAAACGGCAAACATGAATATACACCCATCTCTGCTGCTCACTACACATCTGAAGTTTCAAAGCACAGAACCTACTACTTCTAATAAAACAGACATCTTCTGAAGCCACTTGGAATATCAAAGAAGCAAGATTTTTTTCTGAACCTATAAAGATCAAAGATGCAGTATACTTAGGAAAGATAGCTCTTTCAGATTTGTTAGATCAATATACATATCATCATAAATTAAAGGTCTTACACATCCGTTTTAATGTATAATACCATTTTACAATTTCCTTCCCATACATAATTCACAAGGAAATATATGGTTTTTACTAACAGTTAATGATAGATGCTGTTATGATTGATCTAAATAAAATCAAGAAGTTCCGCAAATTTCCCCTCAAAAGTCCATTCCCATATAATTTCTACTCTAACTTGTATCTCAGGAGAGCCAGAGAATCTTTGCATCTATTTTAAAGATAATACAAGGCAAAAAAAACTTGTGTGGATTCAGCCTCATAATCACAGCATCACAGAGTCATCATGGTTGCAAACGACCTTCAAGATCACTGAGTCCAACCGTAAACCCTTCAACACCACAACCTGCTAAACCGTGTCCCTGAGCGCCTCATCCACACGTTTCCCGAACGCTGCCAGGGACGGGGACTGCACCACTTCCCTGGCAGCCTGTTCCAATGCTTGACCACTCCTTCCAGGTAGAAATTTTTCCTAATATCTAACCTGGGCCACCCCTGGTGCAACCTGAGGCCATTTTCTCTTGTCGTGTCAGTAGTTATTCTGGATGACAGAGTTGTTAAAAGTTTATGAAGCTTAAGGAAAATGTCCAAACACTAACATGTGTCATTGCACCGATTTGCACGGGTGGCTGTATCTCTGTAAAACGGCCTTTTGTTCTTTTTGGCTTCTTGATGAAAACCCAAGATTTCTGCTCTAAGAGGAAAAGAAAATTCATTTTTACTTTTTATCTCATATACCCTGCTTCATGAGAATGTGTTAGAAATGTATTTTTCCTTAGTCATACAAGGCTTCAGCAAAGACAGCCACATCTGGGTCACTGTAATCACCCTGGTCGCTTTTTGTAGTCGTTTCAATAGCTCTGTTCCTGTGAGTTTCCATTGGGAAACCATTCACTTTTCTGGAAACTGATGCTCTCTCAATGTCGGCATCCTCTCCACTGTCTTGAAAGGAAGGTAAGATACCAAAGGTGGGTCATGAGCTCCTGCCTTCAGAGGAGCAGCTGGACCCCAGCCTGTGTGGTAGGGATAGGGATGTCCAGACACCAGCCTATGCCAAGTCCAAGTGCAGAATTAGATGATTCATCTCAGTGGCTGACAACGGTTGAGGAAAAAAGAGAGAGATTTAGAGCATCGTTCTTTTCCCAAGATCATTTTCTTCTTCAAATTATCATTATATCTCACAAGAAAGATATTTTCTGTGTAGTCTGAGATCCAAATGGATGGCTAAGAAGCATTACTGCACAATAAAGTAGAGAGATGTTTTCAGAACTGAGTTAGACCACTTCATTCCATAAATTACCTCATCTGAAGTCAGACAAAAATGGTTTTGACAACTAATAATAAAATTTGGATGTTTCTGAATGCTATGTTAATAAGACTTGAATTTGATGGATAAACCTCTCTGACCTCACTGTAAGCCTTTTGTATTATGAAGATGTCATAAACAGCATTCAGTAAATGTGTTTGTTGAGAAAAATAACTAATGTTGAGTACAGTGGCATTTATTAGTACATCATTGTTTTGTTAGATTACATTTTTAGTTCTGAAAACATAATAGAATTCAGGTCACCAATAAAAAACATCCTTCTTTCCCTAAAGACTTTTGTAATGTAACATCAATGAACAAATGTTGCTGTTTATTATACACTCCAGATGTGTGTCACCAAATAAAGTGAAATTTACAGCCTTCAGGAGTAATTAGGAAGTGGGAAATTAAAACAAATAAACTTTCTACTTTGCTGTATAATAGCGCAGAGCTAATCATGAGAAGACTTTTGTTAGTGCTCCAAGAATGCGAGAAGGACACGGCGGTTTAGCAAAACAACTGACAGCTACTGCTGGCTTCGCTTGGCAAGAGCGAGCTCTACCCTGTCACTCCCTCAGTTAGGCAGGGCAGTAAGTCACTGTGGCTCAGATCTACCAGTCTCACACAGGCACTAAATGTGGTAGGGGCGGCAGATTCTTCAGCTTTGAAGAGTTTGAAGACATTGGTATGGATAAACTCAATGGTTCTTGTTAGTATGAGCTGCGTGACGAGGAGCACATCTAATAGACAAGCTATAGTTTTACTCTGCAATGTTGGAAGCTTGAACCATAGATGCCTCCTGCTCTCAAGCCCCTGCCTGGACGGACCTTTACAGAGCATTTCTTTCAGGGTTGTAATTACAAGGAAAAGATCCTCCTTTGCTGTATAATCCCCCTTGCATTTACCTTTCTCAGTTACTTTACACAAAGCTATTGGATTAGCTAATAAAGGCTAAGTATTAAAGCTATTATTTTTTGCACTTGAGAATAGAAGATTTGAAAAAAAAAATCTGTTTGATTCCTCAGAAAAAAATATATTTATATATATATATATATAATGTAAGAGAGGAAGCTATATGAAAAAAAACAACAACATCAGCTTAAAGAAAGAATACTATTTCTTTTAGCAATAGACACTTGCAGTATGTAAACAGGGTATTAAAACCTATCTGAAAATTTCTACTCAAGAAATGCATTTATTCATAAGCAAACTGAAGTATTCAGAAAAAAACCCAAGCTCACTGAAGCATCTGCGCATGATTTTTCAGAGAATCGTGAGCATGGAGGTCTCCTCTCGTCTCATTAATAAATATCTTTTTTCTGGTTCATCTGTTATTCCTTTCACATTGATTAAATGAGCTTGAGATATCACAAATTATATTTGAAAATGGTTATTCTTCACCAATAACTTTCACTAGCAGCCCAAGGTAGCACATGCAGTTCCCAGGAGTGTATTTATGTTGGACGTAAAAACTTCGGGCAAATTCAACAGCTGAGTAGACAACTGAGTGATGCCCAGGAATAATAAATGGCTTCACATCCTGCCCCCTGAGCAAGTCTATGGCCTCTTTTGAAAACACAGCTCCTTCTGCACTCACTTGTTCAACTATCCTGGTACTAGGTTTCCTGAAAAGAACACTATGGCTTATAAATGTAAAAAAAAAAAAAAAAAAAAAAAAGGAGGACTATTTTAATTCTCTCACCTAAAAGCAATTCTCCTGGGAGACATATGAAGACCAAGAGAAGCAGAGAAAAAGCAGAATACTTTAATGATGATTTGAAAAAGTCATCAACAAACCGCAATCTGTACTCTAACCAACATGCTATCCCAAACTATGCCATTGCCATCCCTTAAAATAACTTTTCATCTCACCAAAATTACCCTCCCTTAGGTTTCTTATATTCTACCACCACTTCATAGTGTTTAGAGCTCAGTGGGTCCAATTTAGCACTGTTTTAAGTAAAAATCTAGTGATTAACATAAACCCTAATTCACAGCAATATTACTGCAGTCTGTGCTACAGTACTACAGAACAAAAGCAGAAGGACAAGGATTAACATATGTACGTTTCATATGTGCAAGCGGCTTTTTATGCTTATCTCATGACAGGAATAAGTAAGTTTGCTTTTAAGAAGGACTTAATAACCAACAAAAGAAGGCATCAGCATGATCACAGAAACAATTGTGGGCTGCAATTAAAGGCAAGACAGGAGCTGTTCTCCACAACTCTCAGAAAATAGAAATGTGTTATGTGACAGGAGAGGGAAGCAGCAGAACAGAAGCTGGGGACAGAAGCAGAGTGTCTCCGTCCTGTACTCTGCCCTGCAGAACAGGAGAAGGGGCCCGGAGGTGGCCACAAAGCCTCTCCCCCTCCTTCTTCCAGGGCCTTCTGGCACCGACGGGGCTGCGCTCTCTGCAAGTCAAAGCCTGTTGCCCTACATTTCACGGAGATATTGTCCTCTTCTTTCCTTCAATGTAACAGAAGAGACCTTTGAATTCCAAACACCCCGAAGCTCCGTCGAGCAGCAACTCCAGCTCTGCTTCTGTCTCCCACTCGTGTGGGCTTTGGCCCCACACGGGTACTAAACACAACGCTCTGCCGAGCAACAAGCCACGGCCACCACCAAAACCCTGGCCGCAGCCACTACCACAACACTCAGTTTGCTTCTGCCTATTTACAATCTGGAATTCATCCGGATTTTGGAGGTATACTCTTTTAGCATAAACAAAATAAACACCACAGCACAGAAATCTATACCCCAGGGAATAATACTTTCTGTAAGGAACTCCAGGCACATCTATTTTCTGTAGCAGCTGAGCTGGAATGACTACTTAAAGTAATAGGCTTAAAATGTTTCCTGAGATAAAGCAGCAGAACTCCAGCACATTTTTTTTTTTCATTGTGATTCATTTGGGAAGCAGGTAGTCAGCAATAACTCCATTTACACTTAGCTCTGAATATAGACTTAAGACTCCTTTATGTAATTATGCAGGGCTCTGGAATTGCCATATTCAGTGTATCCTGCTAAAGTCTTGGGTAATAGTTTGCAAATGCAAAACAGTTGTTAAGTTTCCCATCCTTGGGGAAACTGCATGCACTGCAGATTTAGAATACTCTGTCTGCAGGCAAGAGCCGGCCAGAAGTTTCATGCATCAGCTTTTCTGTTGGCCAAGGAAAAAGCGACCTTGTTCCCTGTCCTTCTAACAGGCTTGAAAGGCATGGTGGAAATGGCATGAAAGGTAAGTAGCAACGAGTTGGAAAGTGCTTATACTACCCTTTTTGTCTGCGATGCAAATGTGCTCCATATGACTGTTCATACATGTGTGATTCTTTTTCTCCTTTCTGCCCTTTCCCCACCCTTTGCATTCTTCATCTCCCTGTTGCTGTAAAGTATATATGCATACATGTGTGCAATATATATACATACACACCTAGCACTGACCTCTTCTGGATGTAACGTCAGCTCTTTTTGCAGCTTAGTATTTAGGACACCATCCTGCCATAGTCCTGCGGAGATGCTCTTGTCCTCTGAGAGCACAGGTAGCAGAGCAATGTTGTGTGTCTCGTGATCTCCAAAATGAGAAGGCTGCTAGAAAAATATGCTGGAGAAATGGGGAGATTTGACATGACTTCTTTTCTTTGCAAGGCCACCAGATATTGATTTTCAATGTGTAATTCAGAGTGGAGATTCGACCTGGAGTGAGCACACTGCACGTGCAGGTATGCACTCGCAGGAATGAAGAATTTAGGAATAAGGTTGAAGATAGGAGAATATCCCTTTCAAAACAGAGCAATTTGGGGGGAATGTTTCTCCATTTGAACTGTTTCTCCATGTACAACCCTTGAAGCTGTTGGCCTATTTCAGCCCATCTGCAGGACTGCAGTTTTAGAGGTATCTCCTCTGATAAGCTTTGCAAAAATCAATAGGTATCAGATGAGAAACTCACTTCCCTGCATCCCCTAAGAGGGACGACGTGAACATATCCCTTCCTGGGAGCTGGGCAAGCAGCAGGCTCATTCTGCCTTGCCAATTATCCTGGGAATAGCAGGAAGCAGGGGATGCTCCTAGGGCTGCTGCCTATGGGGCAGAGGATGTGCATGGCGGGAGCTCTGGGATTCAAACACGGGGCAGCACAGGAAGGGGAAGGGTGTTTTGTACAGGGAGGATTGCTGCAAGCCTAGATTGCTTTGGGGTGCATGAAGATGCTAGGTGCTCATCACTTTGTAAACAAAATTAACGTTATCGCTTATGAAATACCTGATTTTACCTTGCCCCTAGCTATAGCAGAACCCCAGCATCCAGTTTCCCTGCATCCAGGCACTTTTCCCTGCATCTTACTCTTCCTTCTGTCCTTCTGCTATGCAGGATGAAAGGAACACAAGGAAACACAGTGCTACCAGCTGCTTTGTCTAACACCCTTTATAGAGGCTTCTAAGGCTTCGCAGGTCATCAGAATTCCCCAATAGCCTGCAGTTGTTTTTGCCTTGTTCTTCACTGCTTTTACAAACATCTTGAGGTGTTACAGTGAATAAAATTTCCTTCAGCCCAAATGGCTTGGAATCAGTTATTTCTGTTCTATACCACAAGGCAAATGTGTATTTGATGTCTCCAACAGCCGTCTTTGTTCAGGGATCTATATGCCTCTGCTTGTAGATTGTTGTGGCACAATAAGAACCTAAGAAGCATTAAAAATATTATCCGTATTTCAACTGACAGCACTTATATCTTGGCATTAACTATGAGTATACAAAGCAAATCAGCTTCTTTTTACGTATGGGCTCTGGTGCGATTGTAGTAATAGTCCTGGTGCTATTAAAGAGTGACAGGTTATTGTTGTGTTTCCTTTATGACTTTCAGGTTTGGGGATTGCAGAGCCCTTACACGCCATGCCTAAGATGAGAATGACATGCAAAACGGAAAGATTATTTGCAAATCAGACCAAACCAACTATTGAGGTGAGGAGAAGTCTGCAGAGGCCACACGGCTTCATGCTCCTGCAGCAGGTATGGGACATGAGGGGAGCGTCTGCCAAATCCAAGTCGGGATCGGGCATGTCCACAGTTTAACTGCCATCTTGCAGTATCTGCTGGGAAAAGGCATTAACTTCCAGATCCTGCAGCTGGGGATTGTGAGGATGGCTTAATAATTGTAAAATGCTTGAAAATGAAATGCTAATTATGAACTTTCTTATCATCAAAATCAGAGGGAATTAGGCCTAACTCCCATTTTTGGCTATTCACACTTTCTCCTGTAAAAATCTTTTCCCTGTTAAAATCTTGTCTTGTTGTGATAGCCTATTATCTGTTTCTCAGTCTCCTTTTAACAAAATCCTCTCAGTAAATGAGTCTCTTTCTCCTGTTTATAATTGTTAATTCTTTTATCTCTCATATGTTGCCTTGCATAAACCCAAACCCAATTAAAAGAAAAAGATAATTGTGTTGACAGATTATCAATAATTTACAAGAAAAAAATATGACTTAAAAATGACTACAGAGTACAATTATTATTTGCAATTAAAATGCAAATTCTAGACCCTTAAACTAAAACTTGGTAAATGATTTCTGCATGATAAAAGCTGGTCAAAAATGATGTTATGTTTTGTTTATCCCTTCAAATACACAGACGTGAAGAATCTGGCAGTCGAGTCTTTTTCTCTCGGATGTATGAAGCGCTTTGCTGAGATCTGACAGCCATCAGGACGCCCTGCAAAAACTTATTGCAGTGCTAAGAGTGATTTATAGCGCTACGGACGTTGTTGTTTCATATCGTGAGGTCTTGTTCAAATGCTGATGTATGAAGACAAAGCACCGTCACCTTCTAAACTTAGCTGAGATAATATATAAAGCCTGTCCTGGTGGCCATCTAGCTACAGCGTTGCCATCCACGAAAAGTAATATCCTTCATCTATAAGGGGATTTTCAGAACGGACCGCCCCTCAAATGTGCCCATTTGTGATCAAGCCTGAGTGTTTGAATGAGACAAGACCTGCCACATACGTAGCACGAAAGGGAATCAGCCTATTGCCCTGTTGCTTCCCCAGATAAACAGTGAGTTTCTTGTCAGTCTAGTTCTTTGCAGTCCCCTAATCTGGGTTATCCAAGGAGCATGGAAGAGCCTCCTCAGCAGCATGTAGTTTTCAGTGTTTTGCCCCTGAAGCAATTTCCTACTTGATAACTACTTCATCATTAACTTTCAGAGCCTTAAATGTAGAGAACTCCTCTCGTGCCACTGGGACCACACCATGCAGCATATGGACCAGTTCCTGTGTTTGAATTCTCAGTGTCTGTGGCTGGCAGAGTTTCTCATTTGAGATTAAGCCTAATCCATCAGATCCAAGACTTACTTGATGCCACAGTTTAATTCACATCTACTTAAACATTTTTGTCATTGTTGTTGAAATGCATCCTGATAAAAGCATGTGCCTTTGTGGGATGGCTATTTTACTATTTAACAGTACTTACATGATTTATATATGTATGTATGTGTGTAGTGTAGAAATACTACGAAGTCACAGCAAACAATAGCAAACACTGCATAACATAGTGTTTTACCCACAGAAATTGCACTGCCCAGCCAAAATGGCCTTCTTTTATCACACACATCTTTGCTATTTCGCAAGACTACTGAAAAATAACACAAAACTCCCTCAGATTCACACGGGGCAACTACAGATTTTGGTGCCTCTATCAGCCACCTGCCGAGCTGAGCCACGGAAGAGGGGGTCCTCTCCCAAAGAGAGGGGCTATGCAGGAGCTGAATGCAGACTCAGATCGATGTCTCACAGATGCACAAGCCTGTGATTGAGATGTATGTACAGGTTGACTGTGGCTTCTGGAAGAAAGAAAACCATGGAAGCAGCCAAGGTGCTGTTTGCGTCTATTAGTATGTTAATTAAGCAATGGGATAATCAGCTTTTTGTTTTGCTTGAATTTAGCAATCAAACTGCTACAGCTTATGTAGGAGCATATTTTTAGCAAAATGAGCAAACAAAGTCAGCAATCAAGTCGCTGAAAGAGATGCGCCCATGACCCAGCTATGCGCCACGGCCTGTGCCTCAGGAAGCTCCCAGCAGGATCCTTGGGGTTGCTGGCGCTGCAGTGGGAAGGACGCTGCCGGGAAAGGGCCCATCTCCCGCATCTGCAGAGGCCGGCAGATCAAAGGAACTGCTAATTCCCACAGAAGTCATTTGGCTAATTACCATGTGGTTGCTCAGATCTTATACATTTTTAGTTAAATAAATCCCTGCCCTGACAGTAGGACCCGTAGCCTGGTGTCTCTTGAAGCTGAGCGGGTTGGATCGGAGCAGTTAATTGGGAGCTATAGGAGTGAGAAAATGATGTTCGTTTGGTGGCTTTCGGTGACAGAATGCAACCATTAAGTATCAAGTATCTCCAATACAGAGCAGGGTCAAAATTCATTTTTCATATGGATGAACTATTACTGGATGAACTAGTGAGCAATATTTCCAAAATCCCATAATTTGATGAAAATGAGTTTGACTCTACTATTAGCACCTTTTACAGCAGCTGATGAAAGTGTCTTATTGCAAAGGTAAAGTAGGAAATAAAGATATCAATATATGATAGGTTCTAACGAAGAAGAAAAAGGTTATGCCATAGTCAGTGGATCTTGCAGCTGAGTATAAAATCTGACAGAGCCGAGAGCTTTCATTAGTAATTACAAACCTGCTATCTTAAATAACGACTATTAAAACTGCACAGTTGCACTGTGAAAAATGCATGACCCCAATTAGATTAACAGTTCCACAAACACAAAAGGAAATTCTGAACAGATAAGGGGGTCCCACCATCAGACTATATGGCAAAACTGGAGGGCACCTTTTCCTGTTTGGCAGGACGACGAGAGGGATTGGGACAGACCTCTCTTCTTGTGGATTCAAGCAGAGGAGGAGGACTTAAGCTCTACCTTTCTCCCTTCTTTACTCACCACGAGCCCACCCAGCTGGCTGGGCGGTATCAGGGCTCCTTTGAAAGGCCTTGGCAGAACACGCTCAAAACTCCCCAGGCAGTCGAGCTCCCCTTTGCCTTTGCAGTCGCTTTGACAAGTCCATGTTGTGGCTGGGTTTGACCCAGTCTGACTTCAGCACTCGGGCAGAATAGCATATACACTTGTCCATAAAAGCTTCTGAAGCCTCAATTTCCATCACTTTTGATGTTACCACAAGTAATGTGATAGTATAGACAATTTCATGAAAGGATGTAATGAAACATGAAGCACAAAAAAACCCTTACATCCATTGGGATTTAGATCCATTGAATAAGTATTCAGATTTGAATTGAATATGCTAACAAACTCCTAAGTACAGCTGACTTCTCCTGCCAAAAGCATAGTTAGCATAATAGTGCAAAACAGTGGGAACTGATACAAATTTTTATAAACATCTAAGAAAAAACGCTTATGTCGTAAGAAGGTACGGGAAGGAACACAAGACTCTGCTGTCTGTATTCAACAGATTACCATCTCTGCTGAAGAATAAAATTTAGTGACAATTGCTCTCTCTATATATGAGTGTGTGTAAAATTATTTTATTCTCTTAGGATTGTTTTTCATATGTTTGGCAAGGAACATGACTGATCACTGTGTTTTTATAAGGCTACATAGCTAATACAGCTCTAAGACCACAGTAAACTAAATGAATCCTGTTATTGGCCGTTAACTAGAATTTTTATTTACTTGGATTTGGCATTAATTGGAGCAGAGCTTTCACAGTGATAAATATCTTCTAATATATTTATCAAGGACAAAATACCAAATACTGCAATAAGACAATGACTTGGGGTCAAATTCTATTAACTTACATTCAAATGCATCAAAATTAATTCTTTGGTTTTATAATATAAAAAAAGAATGATTTTATATCTTAGGTTTTGATGCTGTGCCTCTTGAATGAAGTTGATTTAGACTTCATTGCACATGTCAACATTCTCTATATGTCATCTATGTTTTAATTCCAAACAAAGCATTTCCACAAAACAATGAGGAAATCAAGGTCCTCACTGCTTGTTCAGTGCTTCTAAACGTCCTTTGAAAATATGATTTCTTGTTCACAGCTTATGTGTCTGTAACAAAAATAGCTGCTCAAATTGTATGCGGCTCTCAGATTTTGAGCTGAATGCGCTCGGAACGAAGTGTTGTGGTTGGATCCTCTGCCGCAGCTCCTCTCGTCTGACGTGCGCCAGGTGTGTTGATGACACCCCGGCAGGCACCATTCGGGGCAGAAGCCTCTACCAGGGAACAGTTGCTTTCCTGGCTATGTTATCAAACGTCTCTTCATCGTCTGCCGTGTGGCAGCTCCCAGTGGGGATGCAGTCTGCACTGCTGGAGCGACGCTCGCACGCACCCCTGAAGCACCGGGTCTGGCTGTTCAGACAGGGCATCTGCAGTGGGTTTGACAGAGACGTCCAACCACCGCGTAGCACACGCGGGAAAGAATTATTGCTCTTACCATTGCAGAAGATGTTCCTCCCTGTTCCGGGAGCAGTTCCGGGCGGTTGGATGCAGGTCCCCGGGGAGCGCGGAGCAGAGCGGGCAGCTCCGAGCGGGCAGACGGGCCGGCGGTGGGAAGGCAGCCCCAGGCCTCGCCAGGCGGGCCGGCCACGGAGGGCAGCGCTGCGCAAGCAGCAAGTGGCTCCCACGGCAGCGAGACTTGGCCCCGGCGATCGCCGCCAGCCGTTCATCAGGCGCTGCTGTCGTGTGAGTGTCACTTCTAGAGCTGCATCCTTCGCGCTCAGGATCGCAGTTGTCCTGCGAGGGCTGAGCCAGCCAGCCCTGCTCCCTTTGCTTGCTGGGTTTATGCCGCTCTCTCACAACCTGGATCCTGGAAATCTCAGCAAAGCCTTTTCAGAAATTTATATCCTACTCCTGCTAGGTTAAATGAATGTCTTATTTGAAACCTTGTTTGAAATAAACATGGGTTTATTGTACAGTTTTGAAATGGGAAAATACTGCCAAGGAATAGGCAGTCACCAGGGCTGTAACAGACACTGAGGTATGAGATGTAATAGCTAAACACAAAGAAAGCAATTGCATTAAAGATAAGATACAGGTAACATTCTCCTATCAAACGTCATTTGTGAAGCACACAATGCAAAATGTTAATGACTCGAGGCCCTTAAAGTTCCGGTTTTTAAAAGTAATTAAAATAACCCTATTTTGTGACAGTGAAAATCATACTAGTGCAATAAAACAGCAAATTTATGTGAGGCACTTCAAATCCTAGGTTTATTCTTTACAGCGTAGCATAGAGATAATTCGCATTGGCTCATAGCACAGCGAGGCAAGTATGCCCCAATATAACACTGAATTTTATGTTTCAAATTGGACTATAACTACGATCTTATGTCACATTGTATTTTTCTGTACTAATGCACCTTTGTATTCCCAGCCCCATAAACGGTTGCATCTGTTTGTTTTTTACATTTTTCCTCCTGATGCTTTGGCAAAATGGACAGCACACAGCAATGACACTGCTCTGTTTGGAGACCAGCCATTAACTCAGCCTCTAAATGTCCAATTTGCATTTCTATTGCAAGAGAAAAAGGCAGGGATGGGGCCACGGGTGTGGTACCTCCTTGCGCAAGCTCCTCGGCCTCTCCTGCTGCCCTCACAGACCTGCGCTGTGCTGCACGTGGCGGGAATCAGCCTCCCTGCTCCCGGGACAGGCACTGGCATGTCCAGCGGCTCTTCTGACTTCCTTTTTACCAACTCAACAGGGCAAATGGGAATCTCCACTACTTCTCATTAGGGAGCAACCATTTACACTTACTTGAAGTCCTGAACAGGGATGGATAAGTAATTAACAATACACTAGATGATTTGAGATCTGGTGTTTGCAAGTAAGCAAACTGGTTTTTTGTTTGTTTGTTTTGGGATTTTTTTGAAAATATTTTAATTGTTGTCTCTAGAAAGAATCTGTGAATAATTTCTGCAAAGTGCTTGATCTGTGGTTAGTTTGGTAAGAGATTTCTCAGGAGCATTTGATGTCCAGAACTTACAGGCTAAACTATTTGTCTGAGACCATCGAGCACACGTTCTGCTTTTGCCTGGTGTTTGGAGGGCTGCAATGACTCAAATCAGGTTCTGATGTGAGCAAAATATTCTGCAGCATTATTTTGAAATATTAAGATGCCATAAGCATTCTTGTTACTAAACTGTTAGAAAGTGTGACTGTCAGAAAGAGCTTGTGTTCAGCCGAACTACTAAAATTGTGTCTAACAGTGGCTTGCAGTGTCTTCCCGGTGCCATTGGAGAGCAGGATATGAAATAGATCCATCACTGCATTCATCAGGGCTCACGTCTGCACATTGCAGCCTCAGGGGCGAAAGAGTCAAACACCAGCCTCTAGCATCTGAAGTCTGAACGAAATAGAAAGGGGAAAATCTCAGCAAGCCACTGACAGAAGCTGGGATGGGCAGGGAGGAGCAAGGAAGCGCGCTAGGAACAGAAAGGAAGACACGGAACTGACAGGGAAGGGAAGAACGGCAACGTAGGGAATGTTTAATGACATTTTTCTGCTACAATCCTGAGCAGGTCTCTGTAGGAATAAAACATGTACCTCTGTGTGAGACAGAGAGGTTTTAATAATTTTCATCAGTCTGCCCTGAAAACAAAAACATACGAGGGAAATAGAGATATGGATATGCAAGCATGTATAGGTTTGAAAATATGCATATATGTATATATATATATATATTCTGAAAGCTTTTATGTTGGAAAGGGTGAACTTTCAGTGAATGGATTCAACCTATTCTTAATTAAGTCAATATTTAGTTAATAAAACACCAGAACTCTATCTGTGCAAAGAGTAGCCACCCTGAGACTGCTCTTTTTACTGACTGCACAAGTGCAAATTCCCAGTCAGTGAACACATCCTAGTCTTTCTGAAAACAAGAATCAGGAAATACTCAGGTATACAGCTCCTGTTAGAGAGATATAGAGGTACACACGATCTCCATGGGGGAAAACTACCCAGCAGGAAAAAGATAAACCAATAAGTTAAAGGAAAAGGAGTTGAATATTTTGTGAAAGTAAACCATGCTTATAAGGGAAGGAAACCCCAGCAGTAAAATCCCTTTTTTAAACAAGCCTTTCTTCCATTTCTATACCTACAAGTAAAGAAAAGATCAGACAAATATATACTAAGAATAAGACTCAAGAACTCTTTTGGTTTCTCAGCCTTCCCATATAAATATCTCTGGTTCTAAATTATTCTCTAATTTCTCTATTTTTTTTTGTCTGCATCTTATAGTGGAGTTATTTAAATAATCCAAAACTGAGCTGATTTCATTATAACCATGCTATGTTCAGCTTCCCGAGTGGATGATATGTCTTAGAATTAGCTGTCTACTGTGAATTCATTAAGGATCCTTGTAAGAAGCTATTAAGCTCCTTTATGGAACCAGGTAGCTGAAACAATTTGAGTCTTCCTTAAAACTTTGGCAACCGTCTCCTCTATTCAGCTTGACAGAATGTGCACATGCCACGCTGGAAGAGGAATTCTGCTGAGTTTTTTGTGATCATTTTTCTATTAATGAGTGAGAAATAGAAAGACAAGCGAAGCAAAGGTAATAGCTGCAAATAAGCCTCAGGCTCAGCCAAAGAGGGTTTAGAAGCTCTGTCTGTAAAAGGGCTAAGAGGGAAGGTTTTGGGCAGAAAACCTGAGACATGGAGGCATCATCCGTATCCTGGTCAAGGAAAATACTTTGGGATACTCTTTGTGACCAGCACATGACTCCTTTGTCTTTTTTTCTTCCTACCGGCAACAATTCTAAGATCTTGAATTTGGTTAATGGGTTTTAACAAGAAAGTATAATATCAGTGTTAGGAATGGAATACATCCACTGAAAGTAGCTAGTGGTCCTGGTGTCGATCCACGATGGACCGAACAGCATACATAGCTGCATAGCTCACTGATGTCTCAGAAAATGAAAAATATGATTTAAAACAAGAGCTGGACAGACAAAAATGAATTAAAGCAGTATCCGAAAGGTTTCTAGAAACAATCTGAGGGATGTCTTGCTTTTGGAGATCAAGCATCTATTAAAGCAACAACCAGGCTGTCTAGACAGATGATGAAGTTCATTTGTCTCACAGTGGCAGGGCGGATCAGGACAAAGTGACTAGTAATGCAATTACTCGTGACAAAAGTATTCTTCATGGTATGAGGGCAGGGAAGTTAAAAGAAAGTTGTGATTTCTCTAATAGAAAAAAATGCATTGAGGACTTAAGCAGTTGAGAGAGGAATGAGCAGATTTCAGGGTGTTTATTTGGCGATTTTGGGAATATTGACAAACAAAAAGGTCAGCCTTATTTTCAAGATCAACTGATATGCTGAAGAACCTGAATCAATTAATGTGACTAGGTTATCCCGTTTAGTATCTGGTCTTTTCCTGAAGCTTGGTACCAGCCATTTCTTGACGTTGGGTAAGGTACAGTGGAAAGCTAAAAGGAGATGTAAAGCAGGAACTCTGTCCACACTGACAGAAGACCTTGGAGCCTTGCCTTCCTGGTACACAGATTAATTTCTTCCAGGCTACACCAGGAATGACCTGTTTGACAGCTGCTATGAAAGCTGTCATGGAACGTGAAGAGCAACTAGGAGAGGAAACATCTCCTAGGGCAGGAAAAGGAATAGTGTGCAATAGTCTCTATGCACCCTGAGGTCTAATATGTTAGAAGGTATGTTGTGGTTATGGTTATCTGCTCCGTGACATTTTTGAACAAACACAATCAGTTTGCAAACTAAGAAAGACCAGAAGTAGTGAACAAATTGAGCAAAGTAGCTGAGAGACAGGGTTGATACTGGCTCAGTGACAAGATCTGAAAATTGCCAGAAGCAAATGCTTAGGGACATGTATTATAAACAAGGCAAAAACAAAGTAACCTTCCAGTTTTTCTGACAACCGGCAGCCAGTGAGCGACTTGAAATAACGCCTATAGCAAGTGTAATAGCTAGGATCAATCCTCACACTGGGAATTTGTCTAATCCCTTTTTTTTTCGAACCTATTTTTTTTTTCCACTACAAAATCCTACAGAAACAAAGCCCTCAATTTAATTGTATGGATCATTTAACGGTGTGTTGAGTGAAAATGTTGAGAAGAGTTGGTTTGGGCCATGAAAAAGGGAAAAAAACCCAGCAACTGTAAAATGTGCTGTTATACTGCAAACTTGAACCAAACTTTTGTTGAAGTCACCTTGCCAGTGCAGGAAACGAGAGGAGACAGAACTTGCAGGCACCAGCCACTCAGTTTTATTTACCTGTGGCCCTCTGGTTTCCTTTGCTTACCGTGAGGCAGTGGTAGCAGCACTAATGCAATTATGCTCCAAATACTGCTGCAACGGAACACTCATGCGGGCAGACAGGCTGAGGCAGCCCGGGGGGATACTGGCCGTTAAGGGTCTTGTGCATTTGGAGCAGAAATGCAGTCCTAGGTGCTCGCTCACTGCTCCTAACACGCAGCGACTGTAAAGAAGGAAACAGTGAAATGGCCTCAAGGAGAAAATCTATTAAGTACTATCCATTTTTAGGATGTTTCCAACTTGCACCCATGCTGTTCAATAAGGACAAATTGAGCGGCTCTCCTTTTAAGCGGCTCCTTATATATTTCACCTTTAGAAACAAATCAAAACATCCATTTGTTTTTATATCTGGCCAACAATTCAAACAAACTTTCTGGGTGATACAGTAACATGTGTGTATGAGCAGTCCAACAATTCAACCCGTTCAGTTAAAACAGAAAAACTGCTAACAAATTATGTCTCTCAAGGTGCTTGAATTTCTACAAAATTAAAATTCTCAACAGGATTAACGCCATTTTAAAGGATGCTTATTCCATAGCATCCTAGATGCAATAGAAGGTTCAGTCTGTTATAACATCCTACATGAAAAGAAAGTGTTGGCAAGTGGAAGCAGATCCAAAGGACAGGCAGCGATTGCTTTCGGAGCAAGCCAAGGCCTGCTGTAATTTAAAGTGATGGCTTTTGAACTCAGCCACATTTGAAAGGTTAATGGAGGTAGCAGTACATGACCTGCCTTATCAGTGTGTTTGTGATGCTCGAAAATAGGGGATCTTCTGGTGCATGCTGAAATGCTTGGAGTGTATGAAAGAAGTGAACCATTTTGCAGAAAGTTAACAGACATTGGAAACAGAGGCTGGGAAGGAGAATTTTGTCTAATAATGAAAATACAGACCCTGCAAAGCTGTGTAGACTGCAGACTCACAGATGTGCATAGTGTTGTGAAGGACTCAGCTTTTTTAAAAAAAAAACATATTACTTTTTTGCTTAAGATAAAATATATATTGTTATGACTGCTTAATTAAAAATTGCAAAATTTAGGGATTATGAAAATGTCTGCTATAAAAATATGTAATCTAAGCCATTCTTGATGTGGTTGGGTATGAGCCACAGCCACTTGTGGGGTCTCTGCCACAGAACTGCCGAGAAAGTGCTGAGAGCCTGGGCTGGATCACGGGAGTTCATATGGGGCCAGCTCCGAGCACAGAGAGGCTCTAAAACTTCTATAAATGCTAGGAGGTTTGTATCTGCTTAGTAGTCTACGATCTGTATTGCAATTATTTTCATGAATTATTTATAAATTCCTACGTTTTTCTTCCAAAAGGCCAAGTTTAATAATTTTCAGACACATGACAATGGGTGAAGCTATTGGAATTCACAGGAATTGACACTCGACAGCCTCCCTAGGATCATAAGGAATCTCTCACCTGCCCAGTCCAAACACAATGAAAAGGTCAATTAAGGAAGGCTGCGATCTGAAAATAAAATGGGCAGAGGTGCACCTTATTTTAAATGCAAATAGAAGAAGAAGAAAAAAAAAAAGATATAAAACTTGATCAAGAGTTTTTACTAGTAAACCCAATATTTCTCCCTTGGATGGGGCAGTGGGTCCTGCGAGAACTGGAACTGCAATGTAGGTTCAGTTCAAGAGGGAAAGTTGTAAGTGTTGAAAGTGGGTGTAAATGAAAGAAAACATTTAACCACACACACATCTACTCACAGAATTTGGCTGTATCAGGCCTGCAATAAGTATTTCTTACAACAGTACTAAAGTTCTGAATAAAGTTCTGGTGTTCAAATACTATTTTGTAAAGGAGAACACATTTCAATTACATTATGCACTCCTGAAACATTATGTGCTTCCCTTACCCAACAAAAAGGTCAAATCAGTGGCCTGGAAAATTCCTGCATTCAGTGTGAGGGAGCAGAGCTGTCTGAAGCTCTTCATTCAGTGTCTGCTCACAGGCTTTTCACAGGATCCTCCAGCACATCCTGCTCGCTTTTGCAGCCTGATATGTACTGCTCGGCCTGGTCGTGGCTCCCTGCAATGCAATATGTTTGATTCTTATTTTGTCTGTCACAAAATGTTGCAGGTTAAGCTTAATTCCTCATGTCCAGTCCTATGAACACGTCTGTCTCTACTGCCTCTATTGACAGATTACATATATACAATGATTTTAATGTCAAGGTCAATTATGTGTAGGGTCAACAGATTACTTGTACCTCCTTCTTCTCTTAAGAAGCATAAAATTTTGACCTACCAACAACCTCTCCACTCTTGTTTCCACAGAATCATCTCAGCAAGAGAAGAGAAAAACAATTCTGGCTGAATGGATCCTGTCAACTCTTTAAAATATTATATCACTATCTGAAGTGATTTATGTGGCATATCAGATGAATGGGAGCATATATCAATTCTGTGATCTTTGGCACGTGTATCGAGACAAAAAACTGACAGAAGAACAAAACATAAAAGGTACACTCACAGAAGACCAACTTTTTTGCTATATCTTTCAAAATACAACCAAGAATGACATTTCACATATTTCAATATTCATAAAAAAATTATAACATTTCTATGTGAAAAAGATACACAGGAAAACTTATCGCCCTCACTAACTCTGGTGATGTTGTGAGGTGGGTACATGTGGTTTCTTTTGCTTCACACTCTGGGCACTTTCGAGGCAGCAGCAAGAAAGGCAACAACTAACAGAAGAAATCTTCATTCTTTATCTGCTGTCGAAGTCAGGAGCCACCTAAGCACCCAATAAATGACATTAAATGACAAAGAATATGAGTATTTGGTGAGACAAGTGAGACACACACACACGAATCTGAGGCTGAAGGGGCACCCGCGTGGAGACTGGCTATAGACAAAGAGAGACGAAGCACTTCAGGTGTAGGATACATGAGCTCTGTAGCAAAAACAGATCTCCAGAACAAATTAGTGTCTTGAAAGAGCTGCCATCCAAGGATTTCTGAATGCTGCCTGAAACCTTCCAGTGACAGTGTGAAGACCAGGTGGATGGCCAGGACGTCTGGAGTCTGTATGAGCACATCAGTGTTATCTGTAGCCACCCGAGATGCCCTAAGATACCACAGATAAATATCTGCATAGAGCTGGCAAACCTGGCAAACATCTACGCGTGACCTTGTGCCTATGTGGAAGAACAGCTGAAAACTGGTTATCCTACAGCACGTAAAATGTCATCGGACACTTGTTTTTAGCCCTTGAAGCTCTCCCTTAGTGGACTGTGTATGTTGTGGCAGTCAACAGACCCCGGGACACTCACAAAGGGATACAGTTTTGCATACAGTAAAGTGGTCTGAAACTTGCAGGGATGACTTCATGCCCTTGCTGGGTCTTGACTGCTGTTACTGCTTTCAGGATCAGTTTTCTTCAGCATCTTGATAGCACCTCTGCGTATTCCCTCATTCTCTCTGTGCAGCGTGGAACACTATCACTTCCCCTGAACTGACTTCTCCCCACTGTTTAATGACATTAGCAACATGTAACATCTCACCACATGGTTCTCTTTGGAAATAAAATGCAGAAAAGAAACTCACGCTGCCTAAGAACAGTCTTTCAGTCACTGTTCCACCTCACAAGACCCATCTGACACCAATATCTAATATGTTCTTTACCCACCGAAGCCCTTCCCTGTTCCAGCCTTGATACATTCCCCAATTAGTGTTCCGCAGCACTATATCAAAGCTTTCCAAGGCTCAGATCTGGCAAGTGCATTTACATAAATGTTACTGCTTGGAAAACGAAGGTTGTGATGACCAGTGCAGTGCGCGCAGCCCTTGCATCTGGACTGCTCTCTAACTCATTAGCAGGGGTCCCATGTCATCCGCACGGCAATTAATTGAACGATGTACTCAGCAAAGACAGGCTCCTGCTGCACTGAGCAGGAAGGAAGAACGAGTAATTGCTAAAACTATAGTCCCTGTGCTCCCATTTGCGATAAAATACACAACAATATTGTAAGATTTAAAATAACCACCAAATTCAGCAGTAATTTTGTGAAGAACGCTCTAATTGCAAAGTAACTTAGAATACAGAAAGGAGAAGAAGGTGGGAACAGGGAAATGAGAAGGGTGCAGCAGAAACCCAGGAGGGAAGCACCACTGCGGGTCTGACGCCGGTCCAGGGCTGGAGAGCACACGGAGCCCTCGCACTCTCTGCAAACCCGGTTGGGCCGCCGAGCGCACGGGAAACGTTCTCATCCCACCCGAAAAGAGAGCATGACCAGTACAAACATTTCAGTGGCCGTGGATTGTCTTGTTTAAGCGAGCCAACAAGCCCAATTTGTCTCCCCTGATTTTTAGCAGCTGAGCTGTTAATTGCCAGGCGTTTCACCTCGGAAGGAGATGCTCACGGCCGCGGCGGCGCTGCAGGGGTTTTGCCCGCGTCTCGCGCCTGCCGATGCTGTGCGAGCAGCAGGGCCGCAGGTCGCCTGCGCTCCCGGGCTCCGAGCGCTCCCAGCACCCGGGGCCGTAGGCGATTCCTGGGCTGTGCATGAGAGAAGGCATCCGGGAAGCGCAGGCAGAAGGATCCTCGGCAACACGGGTAACTGCTCCTGCGGGAACACCACAAATTCTGCCTCCGCTGCCTGGGGTTATGAGTTTCAGAGATGAGAGATCTTTTCGCTTTGGGGTTTAGGAAGGAAATACCGTGTGGTTTACACTATTTTCTTTCTAAAAATGAGATTTATTGCTAATCCAAGGATAAAATAAGCATGGTACAGAAAGGAAAGAAAAAAAAAACAGAACTACAGTATTTGGAGTATAACCTTAAGTAAGACCAATCTTATAAGAAAAGAAATATGAAGAAATGTATCTTTCCTGTAATCAATATGTCTCATTTATTAATGAATACATATCCGCGTACGAGGCAGGAAGATTGCACATAAGCTTAAATGTAGCAATTGGGCCATATCATTTTAATCCTATTTCCCTGGCCAAATCCCTTGAGCAAATTGAAAGCAGAAATGAAAAAAAAGGTTGGCTCAGCTCAAAATGAATATTCTCAAGGATTTATTTTTTTGGCAGGACCCTCTTTCCACCCCCTCTCTTCCCCTAGTACCTACCAATGTCTGTATCCCATGCCTGGGAGGAGCAGGAACAAGGCACGTGTGGTTGCTCCCGGAGTCGTCTCCCCGCGTGGAGCTATCTTCACGTCAGTGATTTCCTTGCTAGGGCAGATATATTTGCCAGGCATTCAGGAACCCTCAGTGGGCAAGTTTATCCAGTTTGCCCTTGCACTCACATAAATTTTTGCATTTGCAACACTCTGTGGTTAAGAGTTTCACACATCTCCTATCCAGGGTGTAAAGAAATACTTCCTACTGTTTTGAAACCTCCCACCTACTAGTTTTCTTTGATAAACCCTAATTTTTGTTTTGGAAGAGCACCATTCCCGATCTGATCACTCAAGCTTTTGCAGACTCCTAAAATATTCCAACTTCTAAGATGAACAGTCCAGCTGGTTTCACTATTCCCCATAAAAAGCCAGTTCACCTTCCTTATCCAGCAAAAAGTTGTTGCCCTTCTCTGATTTTTTCCCCAGTTCTACAAATAAAGTAGTTCCTCAAAGCTTCACTTTGAGAAGTTAACCAGTTATTTGAACAAAGAGTATCACTCTATTCCACAGTGCACACCGCATCCCTCCATAACTATTACCTGGCTCCATTTTTTTTTTTTTACTAAAGGCATCCTAATAGTTTACTAGCAAGTCAAAGACTGTGACAAAGACTGTGAGCTGCCCACTCGAGGGACATTGCAGCGTGCTGATCTGGCACCTGTGCTAGGGGAGGAAGGAAGAAGCTCATGCTGGCCCATGTAGACCAACAGGTTGAACAACTACCTCCTGCTTCCCACTAGACTGATCTAAGCACAAACATATTAGTGCAAGGGCTCTTGTCTCAGAATTCTGTATATCTCAGGATATTGTCTTCTGGACATTTTATTCCCACTCGTCACTATTTTCATATTATTTTATGAAAACTAATATTTCAATAAAGAAATCAGCAGCAACAATCACTGAGTCCTAATTCAACATCAACCTTTCCAAGAAGGCATTAGAACTTCACAGAACTCACGAACATGCAGCATGGCAGTAAAACAAGTTATTTTATAATGAAATATCCAGATGTGTCATGCAGACACCCCCACTCCCAACAGTCCTGAACAACATGTTAAATTTGAAATTTAAAGTTGAGTTTTGAATAATGTGTGAGAAAGAACTGATGGATAGAATGACCAAGATATGCAACAGTGAAGAGTGAGTGAAGAGTCAACTGAAAGAATAAAAAAAAAAGAAGCATCACTAAAAGAGATGCTGAGAAATATCTTAGCATTGATGGAAACAGTGCAACATCTCCCACTGCATTGGTTTGGATTTCAGCTTTTCTGCTAATAAGTTAATGGTAAAATGGCAAGTGCATTTTTATGAGATAAAGTACACATATAAAACTTTAATGTGTTTGTGGATTTTCTATTTCTGCTTATTAACTTGTATCTACTCAGCACATCAAAGCATACTGCACTTAGCAGGTGCTCTGCTTTTGCACAGAAAGATATTGCCCCAGTGGATGGGCAGCTGCTTTCTGCCATGTTTGGTAGATCCTTGAGGACAACTCTTTAAACCACTTAGCTTAAACCACTTAATTTTCTTCGTCTCTCTTCAGAGAGGCAGAGTAGTTTTGCACTAGTTTTGTAACCATGAAGTGAGAAAACAGCATTCAATGGTGTTCTGAACTACTACTTGTGCTGACATGGATTCAAGATGTAAACTCAAATACAAAATTTATTTTGAATTAATATTTTCCTAGCAGCTTTTTTCACTGTTAGCGGTCCCCAGCAACTCTCCATAGTGAGCATCCCCTAACTCACGCTTAGAGAGAGCCTCTGTCCACAATTTTAATGCACAAGATGGAGAAAGATTAAGGCCAAGCGTCATCTGCAGAACGAAATGACGAGTTTCCAAATCAGCCCGTCTCATTCTGAGGCTGGGGAGGCACAGCAGGCAGCAGCACAGAGGCACCGACTGCCTCTCGATCCGCCGCAGCCATAGCCGGCGGCTGCGCAGCCCTCCGAGCTCCTCCAAAGATGCTCTACAATCAATTGCTGTCGTTATGGCAAAGGTCACCAGATGGCACTGTTAAACGTTTAAACATCTAACTGATGGTGATGTATTCTTTCGATAGGAGCAAGGTTTCAGTCTTAAAAGAAAATGCTATTGAGTTTCTTTTGCGACAGGGGTTCTTTGAGGAAGCGTTGACAATTAATTTGGAAGTTTTCTGTCCGTCTTAATTTCTCCAGCTGGAATCAATACCGGAGGAAGAGCCGTCTCTTCTTCCATCTCTGCTTCCAGTTCTCCGCAGAGAGGATTTTCACGCAGTGGAAGATGTGTGTGACCGGCACAGGATGTGCATCGTATTTGCCTGCTTACACCCAACAGCAGTGGTCAGAGCAGGAATGTGCACAAACTGGCACAGGAAGTGCAAAACAGCAAGCTCAAGTTTGTCACAGGTTTTATCACTTGGCTAGATGCCAAACATTCTCTACTGGGCCTGAAACGATACATAAGATCTCACAGACTGGTCACTGAGGCAGGGAAGCTCTGAGGAATTTTAGACCGTGCTTTCACATTTAGTGCATTTTCTTCTCACTTGGCGTGCTAGTGTAAGTAAGCCCATATTTTTAAAACTTCATCCTCAGGGGTATAAAACCATCTACTTTGTCAGCACGTATAAATTGTTACAATAATATACGACAGCATAGTTTGGGCAAGTCAGCAAAACTGTATTTAGAATTAACCCAGTGATTAATTACATTGGCAACAA
The DNA here is from genome assembly GCA_034781795.1 of Crypturellus tataupa. Classification (NCBI taxonomy): domain Eukaryota; kingdom Metazoa; phylum Chordata; class Aves; order Tinamiformes; family Tinamidae; genus Crypturellus; species Crypturellus tataupa. The sequence goes on along the minus strand of JAWLRI010000907.1, from coordinate 857,072 downwards.
TTGAAAAGAATGTCAGCAAATGCACTCCTGCTACGGCACTGGGATAATGCAGGGGGAATGTAGCGCCACTCTTCAGGTCCTGTGCAATCCCACCGGGTTCCTTAGCCATGCCACAGGGCAAGTCAAGCCATGCACACTGAGAATGCACCTGGTGGAAGTGGTTCATCTACTTCTTTTTGCATGGGCAAAGACACAGGTTTGGAAATTTGACTGCACTTTACCACAGAATTCAACTATGACGGGCTTGCAGGCTTAGGCTCAGAAAAAAAGTTCTGCCAATTCTACTTAAAATACTTTCACACAAGTCAATAGAACCACACTCACTGAAGGCTGCCAAGAATTTGAATTTGAAATCTGATAAAATTTAAAAATCATTGGAAATTTTACAGATTTCACTTCTACCCCTTGGAGACTTCCTATGTGTAATTTCTTTTAAACAATTAATGGCTAAACTGTAAAAGCTCAAGAATAGAAAGAAGGTATTGCCTGGAAAGGGAAAATGCTATTTCAATATGATGATTCAAGAGAGATTTCTATGTTGTTTCCCTTTGCATCTTTACCGAGTAAAATGACATTAAAATAATTAAAATACATAGAATTTAAGGCTGGGAACACTTGTAAAACAAAAGTGCAACATCTGTTAAATCTGTAAAAATGGACCAAATTTAGTTTTATATACCTGTAACTTATGTTTAAAAATAAATTTAAAAAAAAAAGACACTGGGATGCTAAAATAGAAAATGTCTATGCATTAATATTTTTATTCCTGTTCTGTCAGCCTGTTTACATCACGTCATGTGTGGCATTTATTTATTATACAGTAATGAAAAAAGAATTTAAATGGAAGTATCTGCAGTTGTCGGAGTCTTGGTTCAATGACCAAAGCATATAAACTTAATGTGATTTTGAACATTAACATCTATGTTAAATACATATTTACTGCCTCTCTTAAATGAATCTATCACCACTGTTGGCTCTAATCCAACTTCCTGTGTCAGAAATTGGTTATTAGACAAGAAATATTAGGGAATGGGAAGTACAGCCGATCAAAACGATGCTCTGAATGCATCAGAGGAAAACATAGGAGCACAAACGGTATTGGAATATTTAGCACAAAGTAAAGCTATGATAACAAATTCAAAAAGCTAAGAAAACCTAATGGTAGCTAACAGAGACTACTAGAAATGATCTAAGAAGATGCAAAGACTCACAAGATGATTAGATGAAGAGAGTTATATATTAATTATCCTTCAGTGAATTAGGCTGCAAACTGCTTAGCTAAGAAACATCAGAGCTCATGAGGAAAGAGGCAGGAGAACTTGAAATGCGGTAGGAGAATAGGCTGATCTACTTAAATGACACAAGAAGAGTAAAAAAACATCACACACAAAACAGCTTTGGGGATATTTAAGTTGGAAACATTATTAGTAAAGGACTCTTCTTCTTGTGCAACTCTGTAGTATTAAGGAATGAATCAGAAGAAAGAAGTGGAAAAAAATATGAGGACTCATAATTTCTGTCGTAGTTTGAATATACTGCAAAGGAAACAAAAGATTTTTATTTAGTAACAAAAAGAATCAGTACAAACAGCAAGGAGAGGGAAGTACTTGTGATGGGACTGATTGCAGTAGCCACAGTCACACAAGTGATAAAGTGGATACAGGAACCTACCCAATCTATGCACCTATTTGGGGGAGATCAAAAGATTCATCAGCGTGTTAGGACACTGCTCTAAGTGGTATTAAACAAAGAAAGTTGCGAAACCTGCCTGGCACCATAGCCAATAAATTTCAAACTGGAGCTGTTGGACAGTTAAGAGCCCACTAGGTATTGACTGGAAGTGTGAAAGTCCCATCTGGCATCAAGTCCAATTTGAGCCTACAGAGCAATCATTGAAAAAAAATATATATTTTTGCTGGAAAAAAAAAGAACCCAATACATACGTACATATATATAAATATCTATATACTAGTAATAGAATATTCTTCTTTTCAAGGAGAGGCATGCTCCAGTGAGTGCTCCTGATGGTGTACTTTATCCTGTGTTCTGGTTCTCCTATAATTTTCCCTTAGCACACGAAGCAGGTTGCAGTGTAGGAGTAAAATCAAGAGTGATACAGTCTTCATTTTCCTTCAAGAGTTTCAACTTCATATAAAAGCTGCTAGTACAACTTGCAAGCTGAAGAAAAGACTTGGCAGCTTTTCCTTAAAGAAAGTGCATTAGAAGATATGAAAAAAAAATGTTGGGTTGGACAAGAGAAGAATGGCACCTGGGGTATATCCACGTGCACGGGACAACTCCATTGGCCGTTCAGGGGCAAAGAGGGCTTAGCAACATGAAATGTTGAGCACAAATCCCTTTCTGACTGACAAAAATCAACATAAAAAAATCTCATTTTTTTTAACTTCTTACAGCTCATAAGTGTCTCTTATAAATCTCTGGAAGACAGAAATGCTTTTGTGGATTGTCATTGTCACCTTAAATTTTGGTGATTCAAGCATCATAAATGACTTCACTGAAGTACATAAAAAAACAGCAGAAACAGTAGAAGTAGCTCGTGAATATCTCTGGATATACTGCACAATTTTGACTCCATGAAATATAGATTTTTCAGTGCAACTTATCCATGGCAGTAACACGCTGGTATTTACAACAATACATTTGATTATTTCTGAGTATTGCTTCAAAAAAAGGAATAAAAAATCTGGAAAAAAAAAAATCTGAAAGCAGACTGGATGGTGGCTGCTTTTGATGCTTTGGCTGTTCTTTGCTACCTTCATTACTCAGCTCAGTGGGGTGCAAGATGAAGCAAGTCTGCCTCCCACCTCTAGGCCAGGGCGGAATAATGATAGCAGGGTGTAGTTTTCTTAGGGAACAGATGAATTGTAATCACAAATTACAAACTTCTCTTCTGTAGAATATTCTTATTCATCCAGAAATCAATATGAAGCCTTCACATTTGGAATGGGGAGGTGGAAAAGTGATGGAAGCAAAGACAGTGCAGCAATGAGTAACAATTTTGTTCAAAAATTGTGTAAAAGCAGCCCATTTTCATTTATTGTCTTCTTAACATGCACAGTTGGACTTCTCATATTTATGTAATTTTGCCAATATTAACTTATTTCCATTGAAAGAGTGCATACCTTTATTGTACTGCTTCTAATGTGTAATTTACTTTGGCGAGAATAATCTTGTGCTTTAGACTGAGGCAGAAAACAAATAAAACCAACATAATGAAAGTAATTTCTTTTCTATTTTATTTCCACGCCCTGGATTCCACTGTGTTTGGGGGAATGGGGAGGTCTTAGGCTGAGCAGCCACCGCGGCGAAGGCGCAGAGCCCTGCTGAGCTCGTCCGCGCGCTCACCAAGGAGGATGCCAGGAGCTGGCAGCTCCTGGGTGGCATCAACCCTGCCCTGGCTGAGCACGGGACAACATCTCTGCCTCCTCGTGATCCAAATGACGGGCAATAAGCTGCAATTTCATAACTGAAATTTGCTTGAGTGGCAGAGTGTGCGCTAAGCCCTCTATTTGATGTTAAAATGCCAAGTGCTGGTTTCAAGGGATGAAGAAAATATTCAGCTCAGTGGTGAACAGGGACAATTTTCAATGCAAAACGATCACAAAGCCTTGACGAATGATCTAAGAGCAACCCCAGAGCAAAATGTGGCCACGTCTGGGCTTGTCCACAACAAATATGTAAGAGCAGCAGTAGCCCTTTAAACAGTTATGGTAAAATAAAATGTGGCATCTGATGAAAGTAAGCCTAAATAGACCTTGGAGAAGAAACCTCAAGCAGGCTGAACCTGGATCACCCATGGTCCTGCTCATGCCAGATTGTCCTATTTCCTCCACACAATACTCTGCAAACCAGATTTTAGGAAACAAATTATGCAAGATGTACCAGACCTGACTCAAGCTTGCCATATATGAATAGGTAGCTGGCTCCTAGATTAAGTATTTGAGGATCTGCACTGCCTCATCAGCATTCAAAACTACTGCCATAGCATGAAGGAGATAAAGCACAAGCAGAGACTGAAAAGATAAAAGAAGAACTGTGAAAAGTAAACATTCCTCTTGCATTGTGCTGTTAATTTTCTCTTTAGCAGATTGGTTGCCAATCAGCCTGAGCAGGGCAGCAGTCTCCGTGGTGGCTGGTAGATTTTGCTGAGCTCTCAGCAGCCGCCTGCATAAAGCCCTACCTATGTAGGCCACAGCTGCTGGAAATTTGCAGGCAGCAGCCAGATTGGGCTTTGTTTGGGAGGATATCCCCTCTGTTGAAGCACAGATGGGGAAGGCAGTTAACTAGCAACAATAATAACCAGCCTCCAGGAGAGGCTTAACGCTTGGTCCCACGCGCAGGGGAGGAGCAAATGGAGTCTGAACACAGGACCTCAGTGCTCTCACCTCCTGCGGGAGCACCTACGGCAGGAGGCACAAACTGGCGCCTTCCCTTTGGGCTGGCTCTCCTCTTTGAGCCTTGAAATGCAGCTAGAGCTGTTAGACAGCCATTTACTAACTGCCCAGTGCAGTACGGGACGGCCGCTGCTTCAAACAGCTACTAACCGCAGTGCACTGGTGAATTCTGCAATCACAAAAACACGCGATTTTGCACGCAATCAAAGTACGAAAGGAAAGTTGCTCATCTTCTAATCTCCCTGTTGATTTCTACTTGAAAGACACCAAACCCCCAGGAAATAAAAATTGTTTTCTTTTTATTTTTTCTCTCCAGTCACATTATCTAACACAAATATTAGATCCATTATCTTATTAATTATCACCATCCTAACATTACTTACGTATAGAAAGACTGAATATAGGAATGCTTAGCAAACTTAATTTGCAACCTAAGATGAAGTTTTTTGAGACAGGCCATCCTGTACGTCTGGCTCCTTGCTAGTATAAAATACAAATAGTAGGTGGAAATGATACCAATGCATCAGAGTAAGCTCGAGCTCTGGGGAAGATTGGAATTCAAATAACATGGTGTGCACTGAGCTTGCATTTTCAAAACCTCGTATTGGCTTTCTCCTGTGTCCTGAAAACACTAAAAGGTTTCCCTCCACTGCCAAAAACTATTTTATTATATTAGATTTTTTAAGGCTTAGAGAACTCTAAACTGAAAGCAATCTAGTACTTTACATCTAGAGCACCAAATTAGATCAGGAAAAGTGTTCCAGACACTAAGGTGTTAAACAAGAGCTAATTAGTTCTGCTGTAAATAACCACTGAAGTAACCACAGAAATCCAAAAGAAATACATAGGCAACATATCCGGTTGATTAGTTTTCCCACAAACCCAGATAGAATTCCATAGAGGCCCAAACAGCCAATGATGAGGGCTTCTCCACGGCTACGCAGCGCCGCAACCACAGCAGAGAGTGGCCGAACCTTTGAGAACCTAATGAAGATTGATGCTCCGTGCAGTTTGACTGAGGAGCCAAAGTTTGGATAGCTTTTCATTTTACCCAAGTGGCTTCGACCATCCTTACATTAAAATTGTGTGAGAAAAGGACAAGCAAGGTCAGAGAATAATGAAACTATAATGCAGTGAAAAATAATAAGCAACTGTACTGGCAAATCAGGCGCAACAATAGGACCTTAGTCAAACAACAACGCAATGATTAATACATTTAAGTATTCCTGTCAATGATTAAAATATGTAATTCTTGTACTTAAGAATTCTATGATTTTCCCTCTAAAATGACTAAAAACAGCCATGTGGTAATTGCAGTCTTCTCCCGAGTCCCCAGTACAGATTTAATGTGTTCAAAGTAAGGCTTTAAAGCCATGCAAAATGACTGCAACCCTTTTGGGCACCTATCAATAAAAAATGGGTTTGTGATGATATTAAAAGATGAAGATCACTTTCTTTTACTTACTCACATCTCCTTTTTGAAGTGAACTTTATGACTAAAATGTGAACAGGCACCTTTTGTCACTGTTGAAAGACGGATGGATTAAAGCAGCACACATCCCTGCTGCAAACAGGCTGCAGGTCTTCATCAATATAAATCCACAAAGTGTTTGACTGTGCTGGGGAAACATACCCTGAAATTTTCATTCCATGAAAAGATTATGGGAACTTAAAAGAGAAATGGCCAATGATTCTTATTATATGAAGCGATAACGGACAGGGAGAAAGCAGACGTTTAAATCATCCCCTTAAAAAGTCTTCCTTATCTTGGGAGTCTTCTGATAATTCTTTAATGCAGTTTGGGCCAGGTTTTTCTTCTTTGTCTTAGAACTTACCCTATTTCAGTTCATAAAGCAAAATAAAACCTGATTCCATGGAAACTCTCTTGTGTTTGGTTGGGTCCCAGCAGGCACCTGCTACACCGCGTAGCAGAGCTCTCGAGTGCGGTGCTCTATGACTAATGCCAGTGGGGCCGTCAGGTTGCCTGCACCTTCTCCGACGGGACCGTCTGTGCCCGCTGAGCCTGACTCCACAACACGACCAAGGCAGGGTTTTCCCTTACCTTACGTATCCTTCTGCATGTGTTACTGCTCTCCGGAGTGACTAGTTATGAGCAATAATTACTACTTCAGGACCTACCAGTTGAAGCTGCAGAGTGAATTCCCACTGTAAAGTCATTTTTCTTTGTGGAAAAAAAAAATACAGTTTTGGACAGACCACGTAGGCAAGATATAGGAAGGGAGGTAAAAGTGACAGAAGTTCTTCAACTACCTCACATTTGCGAGCAGAAGACGACTGTAACTAGCACTAGGGTGGGTGAATGGCAACGTCCAGTCTCCCTCACGGTGCTCATGCCATGAGGCAGCAAGCCGAGAGCAGCACGGCTCCTCTGGTGAGCACGCTAGCAGGGCGGCCGACGCTACCACGTTCGGTTCCAAACTGTTCAGAGAGGCACAAGAAATCTCTGAATTTACCTTCAGCCTCAGATCTGCCGCGCGGGCGTTAGGTTTGCACCACGTGTAGCACGTGTGTCCACGCTGCCGTCAGCGCGCGCTGGGGTGCTGGCCGGCTCCGTGGCGAGCCTGAGAAGAGTCAGGGCACTCTGTGCTCCCCAACGCTATAAAACTGCTGTCGTGAGGATGGCAAAATGCAGAGCGAATCTGCATGACGCGTAAAGCACAGACCTTTCAGGGATGCAACTTAGGAGGTGGCAAATTCCAGCGTGTATGAGGAAATGTTTGTTCTTTCCTGTGTCCCCTAAATCTAACCGTTTCAGCAGAGAAATGATGCATGACTTCTCAACAGTTTCAGGATTATGTCAAGAAGCCTAATACACAGGGGTGGACTTCAAAACAAAATATTTGTTTTCATATAGTAAAAAGCCTGATTTTCCATGGGAATAATGTTTGAGCTTTTTCTGGTCTTTCATCTAGCTCTCCTTTGTAAACCTGTAGTTATGTAAGCATAAATGCAGAAACCACTAACTTCAGTAAGAGAAGAAGCATCAGTAACCCTCAGTTTCCTTCATCTCAACAGTAATCCCCATGTTGATAAAAGGTATGTTGCCATTTAAGGCATTTTTCCATCACTGTGTTTATTTTATCCTTCCCTCTAAAACCACCTCTTATGACCAATGTGAGATTTGTTTGGCATTTACTTTTTTTTTCTCCTTTTTTTTTTTCCTAAAAATTGCAGCCTCTGTCTTTGCTTCCGGGAGACCACCCTCGTCACTGTGTCCTTCAGCTCTCTTTAAAGCAAGGAGGCCAGCGAGGTTTTCCTAGGCAGCTCGTACAGCACCCCTGGATTTGCACAGTAAACACAAGTGAATAAGTGAATTTGAATAATTCTCTGATTTCATAAAAACAGTTACAGTTTGGTTAACGATTTGAAAAACAAAATCTTTTTCCTTCATGTTTCATCCTCTTGACATGACTGCATGCCATTACCCAGTGAATTTACTAACATATTCATGGTTTTCCCATGGAAATGAACTCTGATACTTAAAAATTACCTTGGCATAAATGTTTTGTGCTAGTCTTCGCTTTTGCTTCATTGTCTCTCAGGGTTTTTCTTCACTGTCTTTCAATCAAGCAAAAAAACCCATGTATTTGTGAAAAGGCAACCAAGTCTAGAATAGTAAATTCTGAAAAAAAAAAAAAAAAAAAAAAAAATTTTCCCCAAGCTCTGATTCTGTCACTTTATACCCTAATGCTTTGAGCCTAGATAGATAGAAACTACCATAAATATTGTTTTAAAAGAATATAAAATGTGAATGCTCTTTGTCTTTCTTTCCTTTGAGAATTCAGTTTAGCTGATAAATCAAGATCTGAATGCTCTGTAAATGATGCTATGTTTGTTTTTAATAAATTACAGAAGTCAATAACGAAGAAAGCAGCTAAACCACAGCTGATGAAAACAAGGGCATAAGCCGCTCTCCTGCAGTTACTCGCTTTCTCCAGCGAGCACCTGGGGTGGTCGCAGAGATCACAGTGAGGCCACATCTAAAATGAACACTGACACAGCACAGTAGTTCCTCAGTCCCAGAGCTTTACTTCGAAAACAAGAAAAAAGACCCAGCAAGGAGTCGTTTAGACACAGGCAGATCCTCAGGGGTCAGCAGGCGGGGATGAGGTCCCTCCTTGCTGTGATGTCCCTTGGGGATGTGTCCGTAGCTAAAAACCAAGAGTCGCCTGCCCTTCTGCTGAAATTTCAGCAGATAAGTCAGTTAAATAAGTGGCAGCTCCCACCTTGGATGAATAATTTTGAAAGCGGCTACAAAATATGCAAGATTCTTATGAAGTATCTCAGACAGCAACAAACCGTGCTGAATTGCCTGCTCGTAATTAAAAAGTACGTTTGCTCAGAAGGTCACACATGGCCCTTAATGAGGGAGGATTCTGACCTTCTACAGCTGGGCTAAGGGATATGCTTGGAGCTTAAAGTCCTATTAAAATGTCTCCAATTTTAAAGCACAGATGTTTTTTTTTTCCCTGGCTGACCTGGCTGATGCAACACCAGCTTTTATGGAGCCTCACACAGGTATGGAAACCGTGTTACTGGCAAAAGTTCTTTTGGAGAGATACTAGATGCAGGGTCTCAGGGATTTCGATTTCAGGGGACACCTTTTGAAGCTGCAATGCCCTAGAGCTCAAAAGAGAAGTCAGAGAACAGATAGGGCAACCTTGTTCAACAACACAGAGGCAGCCAGAAACACTCCTGCTTTGAACAGAGTGGATCAAGGTCACATCCTGAATTTTAAGTATTCTCAAGATCTAACATTTTCATAGCGTTTCTTATATACATACATATATATGCGTAGTTGTCCTTTTTTTTCTGTGAGCTGAGAGTGAATAGTTGTAATGCCTTTTGTATATACAAGCATTTAAACACTACTTGATTTTTTTTTTTATTTGGATAGGCCCGATCCAAAGGGCTCTAAAATTACAGGAATTTGCCACTAATTCCAACAGGCTTCAGGTGTGATTCTAACTGATGTTTTCTGACCGTTGCACACTGCTAATTTTTTTTTTTTTTTGACAGGTGTGAAGCAAAGATCTTGAGAGGGCTTTAATTACCTATACAGAGAAGAGCAAGTTAGGCGCACAAGTTTTCGTAGTATAATGTTTTGGTTATGAAAAGAATATTAATAAGAAGTAAATTATTAATCTGTTTTATCTGCAATACGCCAAGTATAGATTATATGTGATTCCAATGCATTAACTTGAGTTCCGCTGTGTATGTTTTGCGGGCGGCACTGAAGCATTAATCAGGACCACTTTACATCATCTGCAAGTTTTCTGGACTTCATGGGAATTTAGGCTCTCCCTGCAGGAAGCGTGCAAGGAATAGAGATGGAGGAAGGCAGCTTCTCCTAGCCAACCTCTGGAAGGACATGATGTCAAACCAGAAGGTTTTGTCCACTTAAATTTGCTCTTAACATCTTGGCAAGACAAGTGTTGTGGGGAGCAACTGCGGCACCAATTCCAAACTCTAGGACCTACTGCCAGGAGCTAAAGACTAATTTTCTCTTTCTTGGCCTTTTTTTTTTTCTTTTCTTTTCTTTTTTTTTTTTTTTTTTTTTTGTGGAGACAAGATGATTGATTGAAATATTCCAGAGAGGATGGAGCACATTCTGAAAAGTAGCTGAAGATTATGTATGCTACGTGCATGTCCTTGCTTAGCAGTGGAAGAGCAGAAGTTATTTCTTGAAGTGTCAAAGCAAACTTTTCTTCACACCACTGAACGTTATCAATCTCACTTAAGCTCGCTGGTCACACTTTTGACTTACTTATCATCAGAAATTATGGTAACTTTTAATTTTTAAACTGTATTACATGCTTTGGAAATGACTTATACTTTTTGATTATAGAGTTTCCCAAGTTTAAAATTGAAAGATGAAAGAAGTTGGATATGGTAAGGAATTATGGCCCTTGTCTAGAAGAAAAATGAACAAATTCCCTTTTTTTTTTTTCAACTATAAATTGTAATGTGTAAAAAGGCAGAATAGCCTGAAGTGCTCCTGACATATTACCTACCAAACATTTTAAGGGAATGATTAAAAAATAGGCAAAGGAAAAGCCTACCTTCATCAAACTTCTCAGATTTTATTAATAAAGAAATGACTTTAAAAGATATTCAAACTTTGCCATCCTTTTCTCCTTGATATACTAAACTAGAGTTTACATATCAGGAAGGCCTGTGGAAGTACCAGACAATGTGCTTTATCTACTGAAAAGTAGGAAAGGAAGGAAAAATGGTTTGAATGAAACCTTTGTTTGTTTGGATTTCTTTCCCTTTTCTTTGAGAGTAAAGAAAAGAGTCTGCCTACTCCAAAGAAACATGAGAGAGCCGTAATAACCTCCTTGCTCTGTTTAAAGCATTTGAACTCTTCTTTCCAAAAGAGCCCCAATTCCCAGGGCCTGAGAAGCTACCAAGGGAGACCTTCTTGTTCAGTGATTCTCCATCTCCGCGGCGCTTGAGAGCGTAACCCACTGGGCAGAAATGCTATCGGAAAATTGCAGCCTTTCCCAGAAAACTCCTAAGGGGTTGACCACTCGTTGGAGGCAGCTGCCCGCGGCAGTGCCTGGCGTTGAGATGAGGCTCCCCCTGCCTAGACAGATGCCGTGCGCGCGCGAGGCTGGTGGACATCCTGTAGGTGTTATGTATTCCAGCTGGCCAACTTGGGTTGAAAATACGCAAATAATTGTGGAGATGGGAATGCGTGAGACACCAAAACTGCCTCTTTGTTGTGGGAATGAGCATAAATACGCCTGGAGCTCCAAGTGTTGGCTGTAATAACAGGTTATCTGGTATCCCGTGCAGAGGAGCACCGCGAGGGGCAGAGGCAGCCCTCACACCTTGCAGTTTGCTTATTCACCTTGGGAAGATAAGGAGCTGGCAAGTCAAAATCCCCTCAGGCAGAGAGTAAAGGAACTTGAAACCAAGTCTCATAATTTAGCTTGGCTGAGGACTCCTGGGGGACAAAACTGACAACTCCACTTCCGACAAATGCTGTGATTCTAGCCCTGGAATTTGCACTTGCTTTCTTTTCTGTCTTCCATTTGATACCATTCTGTAAATTTAGGTCGACTTTATGAATAGCTTTAGGGGGACCAAAGCCATGTTTTTCAGCAAATGTATCTTTCACTTAATTTTCTCCCTCACTTCAAACACCAGGTTGCTCAATTATTTTCCGACTGTTGATCTGAGCAATGAATACACAAATGTCACTGGGATAGAGTCTATGGAAATGCAATAGTGGTGCCTCTGATTGATGGAGGCACCATTCCCTCATCAGATACAGTTTTATTATGAATTAACATTAAAAATATTAATTGAATTCTTATCCTACAGGTCTAACTTTAAAACTTTCAGTATATTCTGATACAAAAAGTTACTCAAAAGGCAACTGCAAAAAGTGTCGCTCGTTCTAAATAAGATTTCAGTCAGTCTAAGCATTTTCCTTTTCACACTTCTCACATGTCGGCACTTTCACACCTTTTCCTTTTCCCAGCACTGCTGCCGCCTCCTCCACCCCAATGGAGCCTCGTCCACGTGTCCTGCTAACAGGCCAGCTATGTGTCTGGTTTAACTACCAGGCTCTGGTTTAAAATATGGCATATTTGAAATGACTATTACGCTTTATGTATTTTATTACGTAATGGAATCATAGAAGAAACAGAAGATTTGAGTTAGAACCTTTAATCCTCTCTTTCATAATGAAAAGAGACCCATGGTTCAAACATTTGATTCTGCATTTCCTTGGGTAAACGTGGCTTCCATGACCCTTATTACAGTATACGTATTTAAAATACTGGCACTAGTACAGTCAGAATAGCAAAACAAGTCAGTGTTTGTATTCAGGAAGGTCATAAGTGACCAGTGCTTGATTTTGCCAAAATCAAGCAAAATCGAGCTCTAGAAGGGAAGGGGGCCCAAGAGAGCTGGCTAGTCTTCAAGCGTCACTTCCTCAGTGTCCAGCAGCAATGCATCCCTGTACGCAAA
>JAWLRI010000907.1:755290-844553 GCA_034781795.1 Crypturellus tataupa | reverse complement strand
AATACTTTTAAAAAAAAAAAAAAAAAAAAAAAAAAAAGACTGAAAGCATAAAAATATGTATCGCTTTCAGAAGTTAGGATCATAACTCCCTACACACATCGTCCGGGAGTAGTTGATGCCCTGTTATCTTTTATTATTATTATATCAAACTTCTATTTAAATATTATTAAACTCTAAAATTCTACACCTAGTTTGTCATATAGGCAATGCTGCTATTTTTGTGGCCATTTTCTGAAAAATAGGTTTTTTTTGTTTAAATTAATAATAACAGATGAATTCTGAAGTATGGAGTGAGGAATTGTCCATCTGTCTCTTCCCAGCTTCATCACTGTCATCTCTTTTTCTTTCTTCCCAACTCTTTCTTAATTTTAGCATTGGTTCTGCCCAGTACTTTGGCCTGAAAACGTGTTTTGAAAAAATCTATTAGAGGTGGGATGAAATCTCATCACTAAAGCAGCTTCCACCGCTATATACTCCTGCCAGCCAACTTGAATTTGCTTTGCTACAGTGGGATTTTGTCATAGTGAGTTATTAAATCAGCAAACACAGCACTGGGTTCACTTGACAGCAGGACAGACCAAAGGACCTTGCTAATTCCGTGAGCCTCATCAAGCTCCTCTATGGCCGCAAGGTGGGAAAACCAGTCACGTCCCAAAGGCTGAACATCTGCAGGGCCAAGTGGGGAAGGAATGGAAAAAAAAAACCACAAAGAGCTTCCCGAGACAAATGTTGTTTTTTCCTACGGCTCTGAACCAAAGCAGAAATGCCCAGGATGGTGGATAAAAACGTCACCAGGACCTCGCCCTGCATGGGTCCTTCCGCATGCAGTGTCAGGGCCTGATCTCTGTTTCTACAGAGATGGAAAAGCTGCACCTGGATACAGATCATCTGAGGCTTTCTAAAATGTATTTACACGTTTCTTGTTTTCTTCCATAATTATACAGCCCAACAAGCAGAAATGTTGAGCATGTCAAAGTGAATAAGCTCTCTCTTCTTTAAACAAGCCTCCCCCTGCATTCTTGCAAACCTGCACGAACACAATTCTGACCTCCTCTGAATCCTCCCTGGTTTTATTCCTAGGGTCTGAGGTGCCGGGTCCCCCTAGTTGCGTGCTGCACACGTTATGCCCTACAAAACAGTCTTCAAGGATTAAAAAAAAAAAAAGTCTCAATACGTTCCTACCATATCTCAGTAGTCCGCCTCAATATCCTAAAAGATTCCATTTTAACTCCTTTCTCCTTTGTTTGGCCAAGAGGATCACAATAATTATCTCAAAAGCAAGCAAGCAAGAAAGAGACCGTCTCGGCATACTGGGCAAATAGAATGTGTTTCTCTTGCAAATGTATAACAATAGATACTGTAATATAAAAAAAATGAGTCTTTATAAAAAGCCCTGCGTCTTTTATTTTTCTCTCGAGATTAGTCTTTACAGTTTAAATTGGAAGTCCGTTCTTACAGAGCAGAAAAAAATACCATGGTTCAGGAGGAATACAAAGGTTAAAGCGTTTTGTGGCTCAGTTTCACATTCCATGAAATCTTGCGTGATTTCAGAAGCTTTTTATGCAACAAGAAAATTACATAACATTTCCGGCAGCACAAATTCCTCTACCTTGAGAGGACTCATTAGCTTGCACATAAAGAAGCTGTTTGATGTTTTTAGAAGCTTAGTCCCTACCCTTTTTTCTCTTTCTCTGTCTTAGGAGCACAAGTAAAAGGCTTGATGTGGAGCGCAGTGGGAGGGCAGGGGGAATCGTTCTGAACATTACCTCATGGCTTCAGCACCCCCACTGCTATGTCAGGAGCAGTATGACATTTCCTGGGGGTTCAAGAACTCCGTAACCTGATGTTACACTTTGCACACTGCAGTCTTGAAGGATGAGTGACTTTGAGCTTGTCAGAACACGCCAGATGAGTTTATGGGGACTTCTTTTGCAGAGGGCGTGCGCTATTTCTGGAAAAGCCTCACGAGGAAATGAGGAACCATTTTCAATCTAGTCTAAGCTGGATTTGCTTTGCTGCTTTGCTACACAATAAAAAGGTATCTGACATTTGGATCTAGATGTAGCTCCATAAGTTTTCAATTTTGTAATTCTGTCTCCTTCTTGAAAGGCCTTAAGTTTCCATAAAATTCTGAAATTTGTATTTTCCCCTCTACTAAACACTACTTAAAATTTCCTAGTGCTCCAGCTGTAAAAGTGCCAGAATGGATAAATGATTCTGTAATAGCAGCACTTATCTTCATCTTCTGGTAACAATTCATTCAAAAAGCGTAAACAGAAAAATAATACTCTAATTACAGGCTGTTACCCACCAAAAAAAAAAAAAGGTAATTATTTAGGAAAATCCTATATATATGTGTTTATTGGGGCTTTTTTTTTCGCTAAATGATCCAACTTGTCTTTGTATAATTTATACACTAAAGAATATGGCTCAGGTAATGGTTAGCAAAGATCCAGAGGACCAAAAGGCTTGGGAGAATTTTATTGAAACTCAGTGAAGTTCAGTCAGACTTTCACCTTTAATTGAAAAAAAAAATTCTCTTGATATCTTGGCTTAAAGTTGAAGATATGCAAAGTATTTGTTCTAACTCTTTTTGGGAAGGGGTGCTTTTTACATAACTTGTACAGTATTTTCTGGGTGGAATATGCAGAATTTTAGAGTGTTAGTTGACTGATAAAAGAGACATTTCTACACTCAGACTGACAACTACTTTTGGAATATCAACTTCTTTTTTTTTGCTAAATATATAAGAACGATTGATTTACAGAACTATATAGATGACTTCTCTAGCCCTGTGAACAACCATTCCTAAAGCTCATAGAAATGTGATCGCAATCCTCTAGAAATCATATCAATATTTAATCCACCTGCCTGTACCTACTCAGGGTCAGAACACCCAGTCTATACTTGAGAGATACTTGTTTAAGCTGCTGCTAAACAGAACAGAAAGAAAACACATTTCAACCTTCAAAAGACCCCAGAAGCTGAAGCCAGGTGACATCTGATTTAACTTAACTGGAGCCTGTCCCCATCCCCTACCAGCAATACCTGCACTGAGAACCCCGTGCAGGCTGCTCGGGGAGAACAGCGCAAAGACAAGACTGGAGCTTTGCAGCTGCTGGTAACTCGGTGACTCCCCTGCGGCGCTGGAATTCTCAGCTCATTGCTTGGCTGAGCTTTAAAAGAGGCTGAACACACAACGGAACTCAGATACGGCTCTCAAAAGCAACCTGGAGAGCTGTGCTAAGAAGGAAAGGTAATCGTGAGGAAGAACTCTGGATCGGCCTCCAGTGGTCCTCGGTGGGACCTGAGCCGCATCCAGCCTCAAGCCCAAGGATGGAGGTGTCCCTTGGACACCCTGGAGGTCCCCTGGGTCTCTGGTCCCCTGGGACTCTCAGAAAACTGCATAGCCCCAGACTAACTTTACAGGAGACATTAGCAACTACTGCAAGCCGTTTCTTGTGCCTTCATCCCCTCTAATGCAGCCTTTAATTAGGCAAAAACAGCACAGAAAGCAAAACAAAACAACCAGGTCCAGACATCTTCTCACGTCGGGAGTTTTTCACGTCCTCTCAGAGGTCGTCTCTCTACCTGTTGTGAGTTCCAAATGGCTGGAGTCAACCCTGCTTCAGTGAACTCAATAGCCCTGCTCCTGTGAAGGGCACTGAAACGCATAATGTAAAATAACCATACATAATACAGGATTTTTTATTTCATATTGCCACAAACCCTCCTGAATTTATGCATCACTCTCACCAGCAAAAATGGGTATGTGACTGAAATAAAAGATGACAAGAAAGGGCTGTCAGTGGATTTACTGCTATTTCCTTGAAAATTCACATATATTAGCACACTTCAGATACAATCCTATTTCCCTTACCCAGGGAAAG
Organism: Crypturellus tataupa; assembly: GCA_034781795.1. Taxonomy (NCBI): domain Eukaryota; kingdom Metazoa; phylum Chordata; class Aves; order Tinamiformes; family Tinamidae; genus Crypturellus; species Crypturellus tataupa. The sequence continues at coordinate 840,663 of JAWLRI010000907.1, read as the reverse complement.
GTGCAGTCCTGAATATATCCCTCAAAGATGATAAGATAATGAATTAAGATAAGGGTGTTAAACTTACTTAGAGAAATTCCTGGAATAGTTCCACTTATTCAGTGTTTGGATCTTACTAGGTCTTCACCATTACTAGAAGCTTTCACCCTTATGGAGTTGTGACCTCTACCTTGGGAACAGATTATTTTAAGACAGCCAGGAGTATGAACAGGAGAGTTGTTTTCAGTCCAATAATTAAAATTCCTCTACTCTTCCAATCCAGCAAAAATTTCAGTAAAAAGCTCATAGAAATAATATTAGAGAGGAATATACTGGCAATTAATATCAAAAGTTAAATATTCTGCCAGGTTTCTGATGCAATCTAGCAGCTTTTGCCTACACACATACACACTGAAAATAACCTTATAAATTCAGTCCTGAGCCTTACTGTTTATATTTATATATTTATAATTATATATTTATTATCACATTCATGCCAACATATATAACAACCCTGTTAGCACATTAGTGGCACTTCTAAGTATCAAACTACATCACCAGAATGTGAAATTATAATTTTCTGTATTCTTCAGCTTTCTTGACAGGAATGTGTCCACTCATATTCTCAAGAATAACCTTCACCAAGCACTGCAAAATTGGCAATTGCTACTAGAATCAGTATTAATGCATCATTTACCACTTACTAGATGAATTACTTCAACAACTTGAAACAACTTGAAATTCTTCATAAAAAATATTAAAGAACTTCATCATATGCATGTTCTGTATGTTTACTGTTAAAAGCTTAGTCTGTTTTACTAAATTTTATGCTAATTTATTAGAACAGTCATTAATTTTACCATTGGGAATTTTTCATATTCATATATGATAATAAAGCAAGGAGCAGAAATCAACATGGACCTTACAAGGTAGATTTGAGCATAAATTAACAGGTCATGAATACAAACTAGTTATTTTATGTGCTACAACATTCCCAAGTACAGACTACACATGCAGAAAGCTGCACATAAAAAATAAACACATTTGATTTACACTAACATACAAATTCATTTTTTAGGCTACTTATTCTTCTGATTCCATTCCTCCTATTTGAAAACTTAAAATAAAATCACTTTTCAGCACATCAAGTTTTTAATCCTCTGCAACTTAATCCAGAATAGATAGTAAAAATATGTGAATTATTGAAGAATGCATATCAAAACGGTCACCAATGGATTAACACCATTCTCTGGAAAAAAAAATAATTTTCAACTTTCAAAAGCTTCAGTTTGGGCCAAAATTGCTTTGGCCAATTTAATAGCTTTTTTTTTTTTTTTTTTGATGCTGACACCAATGCTAAAATCAGTATGTTGACACAAATTTTGGTTTTGTGTACTGCTCATTAAACAAGACCACAAAAGTAGAGTCTTCAAGAGAAGAAATGATTCCTATCACAGTGAATAATATATTTGGTGTCAATCTCTATCCTCAGCTGGTTCCATAAAAATAACTACCTGGGGTTTTGTGGAGTCAGCGGTATTACAGTGACTAATTCCAGCTGATGCTCTTTTCCTTTATGGTGTGTCGGGGTTTTTTTAGAGGGCTTATTTTTGGTAGTGGCTTAGATTCTATGATGACAGTTTTGGAAATCTCTCAACCCGAACTTTTAAATTCTAATTTAACTTTCTGAACTGTACCATTAACTGTATCTTTCACTGCATATTCTCACATTAGATTGCAGTAGAAGTTCCAGGACCTGCTCCTGGGTGTCCACTTTCCAACAGGAGACCATCAGCATTTATTCACCTAGCACTAAAGTCTACTAACTGACATGTTATCTGCTTAGATCTAGTTGCATCTAATTCACAGAGGCAAAATATTTTTAAAATAAATTTCAAATATACCTCTAGTGAGGACATTCACTTTCATACAAAATTATGTGCATTTCCAAGAAGGAAGTTCTGCTTCTTTGTGCATTCAGAAAACCTCAGGTTAAAGGGTTTTTGGCTCGGCAGACTGACTTACCCCGGCAATGCACTCCTTCGTCGTAGCCGTCCGAGCAGTCGTACACCCCGTTGCAGAGCTGCGACAGGTGAATGCATTTGTTCGTGCCGATGCAGGCAATGTGGTTCGGGGCGCAGCTGAAATCTGCTTCCTCAGGACCTAGAAAGCACACAGAAAGTGCCACATAAGTATCTTTGCATCCACAAAAGGCTGATATAGTTCGATATTGTGTACTGCTTCCACTTTAAAGCTAAGTACAACAATTCACATTGCTGTCTGTTGTGAAGCTTTTCAGTGCGTTATCAATCACCTATCGAGGAGAATTAAAATCAGCAAGTAAGGATTAATGGAGCTAAAGGCAATAGGTTAGCTAGGGTTACTTCCTAAAGTGCAGGTGATAAAATGCATGTTTTCCTTCTTGTTAAACTTTATGGATGCTAAAATTTACCTTGGCAAACATTAAAGCAGTATCACAGATTTGCCTAGTTAGCCATGGTCTACAATTGATCTGCTTCAATCAAAAGGAGATACTGGTATTTATAGTCATTGTTTCACTATATAAATCATCTCAGATATTATTTACGGCCACACAACATGCTCGAGTGCAATATGCTCTCTCACCTTCTCCTAGGTACCAATTCCAGGACCAAGGACAGAAATAAACCGGGCGACACTACGCTCGAAGGCTCCCTTGGAAGTGGGAAAACCTCCGTTTCAGCAGATGTTGTCTCCCTTTAGGCCAGCAGAACACAGCAAGAAAAAGGTGCCAAGGCATGCTAGGTATTTTTGAGCAGATATGGATCATTCTTAGCATAGCAAACAAAAATAAAAATCCCAGGACAGGAGTGACATGCAGCTTCCCGCTTCCCTCCTCTGTAGCTTGACACCTCACACTGATGTAGTAACACCAATTATGTCCTTGTGTATCCTTGATATCAGCATCACCTATTAAAAGTGGAAACACCTCACTCGTGGTAGTAAAAAAGCTAATACATACAGGATTGAAAAAGAAAACTGCATTACAGCTGTATTTTACATGCGGTTTTCCAGCCTTTTTCCTAAAAGCCCTTGGAACAGAAAGGAAAGGAACTCCTCTCACTGTGCACTGCAGTGAATGAGACAGACAGCTATAGAAGCATTTTACAAAGAGAGGGTTTTTTCTCTCTTTTCCAGTAAAATTTATAAGGAAATTAGAAGTAGGAAGTGCAGAGATGATTACAATTTTCTCGCAGTTAGAATTTGAAGACCACAGTAAGAAATCCCGTTGAGTGACGGGGATGTGACCCCCGAGGGGAAGGCAAACAGCAGGAGGAGGGGGTGCAACTCAGGCCCTTTCTGGGCAGCAGGAGTGCTGGGTGCTTTTCTCTCTCTCTTTTTTTTTTCTTTTCTATTTGAGTTTTTGGTGTTTTTCTCTGTGGTTTTTGCTGCATGGAGGTAGGTCTTTTGCCACAGGAAGGCGGGACGTCTCCTGCCATAACGCCCTGCAGGCTCACGCCGTTCACGGCCTGTCCTGAGAACGTTCGTGCGCCCGGCGCGGTCTGAGAGCTGCTTCCGGGCCAGGCAACGCGCTCTTTCTTCAGACGCCTGTGCAAACCTACACTATTCCTTTTTAATTACTTTTCAGACATCTTAAGCTCCCAATTTCCTCCAAACCCGTTCTCAGGCTCTCTGCTATTTTCTTGCACAAGACCACAAAAGACACGCCAGGATGCTTTACATATCAAATCCTGTGATCCGAACAAGGTGGCTTCATTTAAGGCTAAATTAGAAGGGAATAAGTACTAGGAAGGCTTATTCGTATTTCCTGCCAGACTATTAGCTATGACGTACCGTGGATCTGTGGCAAAAGGCAGAGCTACCGAAAAAGGGCAGAAATAAAGCAACTTGGGGCAGCAAAGTGCTCAGTATCAGGCAGGTCATGTAAAACTGAAATATTTAACTTGTTTTCACACTTTAGTTTCACCGGGACTTGAAGGCATCTAAAATTTAACAAAACGAAACATCTGATCTGCCATTTGTTCCCTGCATTAAAGCTAACGTGAACACTGAGAGGAGAGAAAAATGCTTGCATTTTATTTTTAAATGCAGAACTTTCACAAAAATAATACATATTTGTAGAGGATGTGCCTGCATATAAACCCAAGATAGCTTCAGTGTTCACAGATACAGCCTGTACTCACACGTAATCAAGCAGAAAATTGAAATATGTGATCAAAAATATATAAACATTTGTATTTTCCTGGTAAAAAGAATGAGTGAAAAGGACAAATCTCCTAATTAACATTTAATATCTCAACTGGACGAGCCTGATAAGCTCCTGTCTAAAGATTTGGGGATTTGCTTTTGATTTGTTTTTAACCTTCTTGTCTTTAGCACACACAGATTCCTTCAGGACACAAATGAACTGCCATTTGAAATGCACTATCTAGCTTCCAATCAGCAGTAGGTGGGCTCGCTAAATGAGTTTTCTTTGAGGGGGAAGGGGAATATGCTCAGAGAAGGATTAATCACCATTTTTTTAAAAGAAATTTTCTGCGCCGCTTGTGAAAGCAGAAGGGCTCCGTTCAGAAGCAATCATACCAATGTGATTGATTAAGACAAGTTTATTTGTGCTTTTTGCTTTACGTTAGGGAAAAATGAAGTAATTTCTGTTGAATTGACATGCACAAGGGGACAAATCTCCAGAAAAGCCTGTTTTATGTGCCTAGCATCTGCAAGAAGAGTGTCTGAGGCAGCAGGTCTCAATTACCCAGTTACGGCGATGGCAGGAGACAGCGCGTCCCAGGGCCTGTGAGCTGCCCACGCTCCCCACCACCTTCGCTGAGCAAAATCCTGCAGCCATATATGTATGTGTATATATATATATGTATACATGTATACATGTATATATGTATACACATAGGCCGAATATAAAAGATGCCAGTGTCCTTCAAAAGACGGGATAATCCCAAGCACACAGTCCAAGCTGCTCCCGCGTTTCACTCACTGGCACTGGGGAGGCAACGGGCACGGACGCGGCGCTGCCTGCACCGGGTCTGCCAGCAGGGCCCAGCAGTTCCCAGCAGTGAAACGGGGTCCCAGATGTCCCAGGCATCAGGAACCGCCGTGGGGATGGACAGAGGCAACAAGATTGCAGGTTGTGCGATAAGATTACACGTGCTGTGAGGTCTACGCAGCGGTTAAAGACATGAGAATCTGCCTAGTCGTGGTGGGGCTGAGGCTGCTGAGCCTGCGGGCTCTCGTGTGAGCACGAGGAGAGGCATCTCCTGTGCTACCACAGCGCCGTCTGAGGCTTGTGCTTTTTTTCTGGTTTATTCCAGGGATTCAGAAAGGTCTCACTGTTCGTAAAACTCGAAAACACAACATTTCAAAGTAATTATATAGATTTCTGGCCCTGACAGGACAAGAGATCCTATACCCTAAACATATTTAAGGTTAGGGCTAAGTTATGGGCATTGCAGTTATTTCCTTTTATGGAAAAGTAAAGATTAATGAGAACAACAGACAATTCTTCCATCATAAATTCTCAGTTTTATGTTGAATGTTTGAAAACGCCAGGAAGTTGAATACTACTATTATTTTCCACATTTACCGATTAACACGTGAAGTGTGAATTAGACCCACATAATTATGCTTATCACATAATCTCTTAAAAAGTATTTTTTCACCAGATTTTATCTCTTCTATAGCATGATGTGTACTTTTAATATTAGGATTTTGTGGAGTCAATTTATGAAAGTTACTTTAAACATACACTTTGGTACCTTTCATATTTGCATACCAAGGATTTCAGACTTACTGTGCTTTATCCACCCACATAGACTCATAATGAATTGAATTTTGGAGTCACCTTCAATTAAATTAGATATTTAGCTGTCCATGAGAGAATTAAAAGCACTTAGGCCAGGAGATGAGCAATAGAAGAAGAAAGCGAAGTGTGGTACTATTGAAGACAGAACAATAGTTGTAATCTCTGACCTCCCAAACACAAGACATTGTCTCCAAATTACTATTGCACAGAAAGAAGTGAGCAGGTGGCAGTGAGTGGGGTTCTGAGTATAGAAATGAATGAATATACTGACTGTATCATCTCGTAACTTATGATCAAGGTTCAGGAGTGAGTGCTGGAAACTGCAGAAAGCAGTACTGAAACAAATATAGAAGGGAAGAAAAAAAGAGAGACAATGCAGAACGTAAGTCTAAAAATTGTTTTGAGTCATCATAGTTCTTAAAACCAGTAGCTTTGTGCTGGTCTACAGCCTTAAGTATCTAGCGCTGCGTGTCTCCTCCTCTCTTTATAGAGAGAATGGCCACAAAACCCTCCCAGCAAATACCTTCCTTTTCAAGGACTGACTTGGGCTCGTTGTGTTTTGTACAGAGCGAGGCAGCACAACTATCCAGGGCAGCGCTTCCCAAATGCAGTCAAGGATTTGCATTGATTTTGGCTTCCACTTAAAGTGCTGCTATACAATTCAGCGAGTCAAGACTTCATAATTAACAAGCACTCGAACTGCCTTCAGAAGGACGGTTTACAACTTTTTGTGGCTTTGTAGATTAAATAGTTCAAAAGATTATCTATGTGTAGAGCCTAGCAAGCCTCGCAGTGGCACACAAAGCTCCGATCCGCACACCGCTGTGAAAGGCTTTCAGCACTGCCATTAGTATTATCCCTGAATGAGCTCACAGGTGCAAACACAGCGTACGGATACTGGCTTTTGCTGCTCTGCAGTGGCTTATTCCTTTCTGTGTGTTCGTGTTCATGAACACCAGATAAATGCAATCAAAAGATAGTCTAAATCTAGTATTACACAGTAAGTTTAATTGCTTAAACCTTGAATACTGTTTGCATACGGCTAGTGTAATGACTGGTAGCTCTCCATTTGAGACGGCTCTCTAGCAAACACTTTCCCTTTGGCTCTTTATCCTAAACACCACTTTCTGCATGTCAAACGCTTGTCTTCAATCCACAGATGTAAATAACTAAGAGAGCCACCAGCCTCAGCTCTTCTACTGTAATGTCACTAGTAGTTACTAGAGAGAAGAAAGAAAACTAAGTTAAAGTTCGCACAAGGACTGACAAATGGAAAAAATAGAGCTATAGAGAAAGTCTTTATATAGCTCTGTAGCTCCATTCAAAAAACTCTCTTGGCACTTAAGGGTTTGGCCAGAGCTGGTGTAAGAATAGAGCTGATCCAATGCTGATGTGGCCCAGTGTGGCTGCTGGAGCTAGGATGGGACCTGCTATGCCTAACGCAGCACACGGAAAATCCCATGAAAACCTGGCTCACAAATGCAGCAATTTCCATGGAGCAAATCTGCCTCGTAGCAATTAAATCCACTCATAATGGATGTATTATCCAAAATCCATCCACCAAAACCCATCTAGTCTTGCTGGGGATTCTGCATCCAGAATTACCTCAAATAGAAAATTCACCTGGTCAACAGGGTTGCACCTCCTTGAACACAGCACTGAGAATCTCAGACCTAGTTTCAATATAGTTTTCTTGTCCATAGTTTCTGTATCTAACATACAGGTCTAGGGGACTGGAGTAATTTTCCAAGCACACCTCTAAATTTATCCATGTCTGAATTCAACCTCATGAGAAAGTGCATTCTTTGAATGTTTTTTAAGGATGGTCACAAAAATGAATAGCCACAGATGGAAAATGTACTTTTTTCCTCACTCCCACATCCTCACTCTGGAGCCTCTCTAGTAATAGAAAAGAGCAAAAAAAAGCAGAGGAGAGAGCTGGGCAAGAAAACAACAGAGGAATTCATTAGAGAAGAGGAAAGAAAAAGAAGGAGAAAATAATGTAGCAAGGAAGAAGAGAAACCAGAGCAGAGGGAAGGAGGGCAGAGAGAGGGAACTGGCCTGCAGTCGTCGCCTAGAGTGCATCTTGCAGAAGAATTCATACACTGTGTCAGAAGATTAATGAAACAAATCAATTAATAAATGAAGAGTACTTAAAAATGTTATCCTTGATTAGAATTAAAGTTAATTTAGAGATGAGGATAATTTAGATACATAATTGTGGTTTATGAAGGAACTGACAACCATATAAAATCCGAAAGATTGAGTAATAATTTTTCCTTCTTTATCTGTCTATACGTGCATATAGAGAGTATGCATCTCTACATACCCATGCATAGTGTACTAAAAAGAGCACATTATTAAATACACTATACACAATATACACATTAAAATAAGCAATACAGTGTATTAAAAGAGACCTGATAGTGGGCTAATGCAGTAAATCATTTCTCATTCCTCATTCTATGTTACGAAGGAGTTGTAAATGTGAAAATTGGAAATAGGTCTTTTGAAAACTCTGAATTTTCTTGTATCTCCCTAAATTTTACCCTAAAACTTTTCACTTGATGTTGTCATAAATGCAAAATGGTAACCTTGTGAAATTATACAGTCTGAAAGAAAATGCATTATCTCCCAGGAACTAACACAAAACCTCTCTCTGCAGTCAATAAGGACTAATAGAAATCCCTGGCTTTAGAGAAAAGAGTTTGGTGGTTGGAAGCAAAGAGAATGAAGACCCCGCAAGAGGATGTATTAAAGTACCATGAACTTGGTTTGAAAATCAACAGTCTCACTCCTGTTTTGCAAAACTCAATGTGTGAGTGGCCTTTGATTAAAAAATCCCTAACAATGCCACAGTCCTTGCCATTGTGCTCAAGTGCTAGTATTCTTACAAACTTGCTCAATGGCTGCAGCATCACATTGTGCAATCTGCATTCTTTATCTCAGTCTCTAAAAATATGAAAGGTAAAAGATAGTTTCATTTAGCTCTAGGATGTAGCATGTCTCAAAACATAAAGGAAGAAAATGCATATATTAGTGCATAAGCAAAAGCTTTGTAAGTGTACATCCCCTGGTTATTATTGGAGAACAGATCAGTGAACATCTGTCAATGAAGACAGTAAGACGAGGAGAAAAATGCTCTCAGTTTTCAGGAAGTGAAAATAGTTAATATTCCCTGTATTTGGAGAGATGGACATGAAAGCTTTGTTAATGGATTTTGGTGATTTAATACAACACACTAAAGCAATGCTTTATGATCAGCAAACTAAGAAATGAATATTGTCTCATGTAGATGGTCATTCTTCATTAGTTATATGGAACCCATTTGTAATTTGGAGATTTTGACTTAATTAGTGTCACACATTTCAAGGCTGTCTTGTGTCAACTGTTGTAATGACTTGATGCCTCTGCATAATAGAGACTGGGTTGCTAATAAGAGTCTCAGCTTGAGAAAAAAATGATAATGAGCTGAACAAAAGAAGTGCTAATTGCTTACACAATTAAAGTACCTAATACCAGCAATATTGTAACACATCAGCACTTATGTTATACATATTTACATATCTAAAGAGTACATGTGTCAGTGCTGAAATGCATGTAGATGTTATTCGGAGAACAGACGTGGTGGTTTACTGGGTATATTGCTGGGTATATTATAGAATTTCACTGCATCTTTGCAACCCGCTAGCATTAGATATCGTAAAAGGTGTGTGGCTGTATTGGCATGCATCATGCATATATGCATATTGCATTCCACCATATTCCAGCTGAGCTCTTTGTTACACTGAGCAAGTTCCATGAGAACAAGGGACCTGCAAGACCTATTTACTGGCCCAGATCTGTAACAAGCTCTGGAAGTGTTTATGAAAACCCTCGGATGGCCCAGATTTTATAGATATGTAGGCACACACACAGGCCCTCAGAAACATCGGTGTGGTGAAGTAGAATTTATTGAGTTCAACTTTGCACTCCTAGTAAAGGAATTTGAACTGAGGAAAGAGTTTTCAAGTTACAAATAACATCAAATTATTTGGGGTTTGAGGAGATCTATAACATTAAAACCACAAGTATTTTAATAACAAGAAGGGACTGGAACATACACTACTATATTAACTTATTTTAAACTACAAAAAATGGAGTTTCCACCTTGTTTGCAATATTTGTGACTTTTTAGTAGATGATGTTATTATCTAAATCCATCTTTTATTTATGATTTTTTTGGGGGGGGAAATGTATCACTAAAATGCATAACGGGGCTCTATAACCACATGAAAATTTAGCTCAAAAGGCCAACATTTTCTAAGCATTTGAGCATTTTTAATGTGGTTAAATCTGCATTACTTATTCCTTTGAAAGATTTTTTATATAGATTTAATTCAGTCTTATTACAGTAACTAAGAAATACACTTCATACATTTTTTAAAAAGAGCTAGGTAGTTCGCAATCATAAAATTATTCTTTTTTTTTTGTTGTTGTTTTCTACCCAGACACATAAATGTAAATTACCTCTAATTAAAATAAACTATGTGGTTTGTTTCTTCATATGCAGTCAAGCACTGAAATGATGGGAACCAATTTTAATTATTCTGAGTACAAAATTTAGCACAATAAAATAATATATTGGCTTTGTTAGGGTATACTCTGTGTCAAAAAGATAAAAACTACAGGGCTTTGCACCGCATAGATATTGAAAGGTCCTATTTGGTGCAATATGGGCCTATAATTGTAAAATTACCTGCAATGCTCTTCTTTTCAAATGGAAAACAGCAGAGGCTGCAGGGCATATCAGACTCCGCGTGGTGTTGTCAGGCGGCTCTGCCTGCTGCTCACAACCTGCCAGCGCCTTCGCCCGCTTCGAGCGGGCCCAGGGGAGCCAAAACCCAGACAAAACCAGAACCTCGAACACGGCAAAGCCTCCTGCGCCGCGTCCGGGAAGCCTTAGCTTAGCAGCTCGGAGCGACCTGGGAGAGGCTTCCCGGTGGGATAAGCAGCAGCATTTGGAGAGAACGTGGGTTTCGTGTGCTTACCAGTTGCAAAGTGACATATCCGACCTTCCCTTCTCACTCCTATACTTTCACCACATTATGTGCTGTGCTTTGACCTCAGTTGTCTCTTTTCCAAATGCAAAAACTGAAGTACCTTGCGATAAACAGCAGGGCAGAGAGACAATGCTTATGGGACAGGGCTGCAGTGAACATTGGTGAACAAACCGATAATCTCCAGCATTTTAACCCAATCACTTTTGGACAATTGCTAATATATTTGAACGGGAAGTTCGAGCACCTTCAGCTCCTGCCACCCCATCTGAAGCCTCGGCCTGGGGTTGCACCCGAGGCATCCATAGAGACGCGGAGCAGCTTGAGATGGGCTCAGGGCAAGCACCGAGAGGCGGCTGTGGTCAAACTCACAAGACTGCAAAGGTCTGATGTGCTCATGAGTTACAGCAAGGAATTCACTACAGAGATTGGGAGTTGAGCACATGAAAACTCCACAGAGCCCAAGCCTGTAACACAACCTGCCCAAAGGTTTATGATCAACAGAGAAAACTGTCTCATGCAGTCCAGAAGTGCGGGTGAGTGAGGAGGTCAAAGGGAACTCAATGAAAGGCCTTGGCGCTATCTGAAACACAACTCAGTGGCATTTCTTTCAACAGCAACAATGCCGTGAACTTGGGAGGAAGATGCAGTTGCAAGGAGAAGCAAAGCCGCGCGATCCATGCCGTGCCCAATGTGAGTCACCATCCAGCGCGGGCTGCGGCTTGCAGAGCGACATAACGAAGTTAGCGCTTGAGAGGCCTCTCCCGGGGCCGCGGCAGCACCTGGTGCTGGTGGTAGGACAGGCCTGCTGGGAAGCAGGAGCCGCCAGCAAGCTGGAGGAGCAGCAAGGATAGGAATTCAAGGAGAAGAAAAGCAGCAAGTACCCCTTTGGGAACTCGCTGCCAAGAATTGAACATGGAGTTCAAGTGAGCAAAGAGAGGCACGTTTTGTACTTTGTCTTCCCTGCTCTCTTCAATAGGGGAGTTCTGTTAGACCGTGAGATTTGTCATTTGTGACTAGGAAAACCACTTCCATGGCAGGGAGGTCGAGTCAGCCCTTATTAACGAATCCAACTTTTGTTGTACTCAACAAGGTGTAGCAGGGAGATGTATGCTAGAGAGAGGTTTTTAAAAAGTACATTCCAAAACCAGAACAAAAGGTTTTCATTTTCTCCAGCAAAGTACTTCAGTCAATCCAAGTCACTTTTTGAATTCTAGGTTTTGAATCTATTCAGAATAGTAAAACCTGAAATTTCTTGTTATGAAATTATAAAAGCAAATATGCTCCACGCAAATCTATATGAAATAGTAAAAAATTACAAAGGCAACACTCAAATAGCATAGACCAGGAAAAAAATTCTTCATATCCCTTGCATACTATTTTAGAGAGGCTAAATAAAGCTACACGAAAACTTGTGGTGGCAAACTAATCAGGTAAGATGAGGGTGTTGAAGAAAAGAATGAACATACATACTTTTAAACTGTTCTAAAACGATGTATGGAAAGTGTTTTGTCTCTTTCACAACCACAGTGCTAGCAGGGAATGGATATTCAGTTAATCACAGTAGAGAGTGAACTGCCTGGATTTTTATAGGTATTAAGACCATTTGCCCCAATATTGGTCTAACAGTCAAGGATCAAATTTTAAAAATCTATTTAGGTGAACAGTTGCAATGTCTTGAAACACCAAGCCCAAGACAATTGCAAAATGGTTAAAAAAAAAAAAAAAAAGACACATGCAAGAGTGCTTTTATTTAAAATATTATAAATTTTACAGCATGTTACTCCTGTGTCAGAATAAATACGTAATTTCTCTTGAGAACTTTTTTTATTGTCCATTCTAATACATGACGACTCACCACTTACAGGGGCATGGATATACTGAACCTGCATTTTGGAAAATAAAACACTTATACAAAAATACAGACTTTTCTCAGATTTAGACAGGAAAAGCCTCCAATTAGCCCTGTTGAGCATTGTGGTATACGGCTCCAGTTCTATCCTGCACTTACGGCTGTGGTCACAGAATACTTCCCATAAGAACAGCATGACACTAATCACATCAAACGAAGGATTTTTCTACATGAATACAGTTTTAAAAAATACCTTTTAAGACTTGGTTCCCAAATATTACTGGCGAACATCAGTGCCCTGCTAAAACAGGACGCCTCACCCTTGAGATGCCCTGCATTGTTTACAGGAGCATAAATGCAGACTCTGCAGGGGATAGATGGCTCCCTGCTGTCGAGGGGTGCGATAAGTCCGTCAAAGAGAAGAGATAAGCTGGGAAACTGCTCTGCGGACAAGAATCTGCCTTTCTAGGACCATCCCTTTTCTGTTCTTATGCTTGGATATCGGACTGAGCTTAACTCGCTTTACATGTTTTTCCCCGAGACACACTTTTTCCTTCTCCTCAAGTGGAAAAGGAACCAGAAGATGAGATTGGAATTACAGCAATGGATTGCATTTGTAAAATGGAAAGGCTCTCTTGAACTCGGCGTAAGTGCTGCAATTTAAGTATCTTCTTTGTGTTCACTTTAAATACAAAGATGGGGTTTGGCAGCAAACTGTGACAGGTACTGTGCAGGTACCCGTGTTTGGGAAAAAAATGGCTTCAACAGCTGCCTAAATAATGACACAAAGCACATTCTTACAAAACTACAGAAGATGCATGGTTGACTTTGTTGTCAGAATTATTTATACTCAACAGTCAGATTGTAGGAAAAGTATTTTTCATTTGTTTGTATCATGCATTTACTTGACTATAAATTTCCAGAAATTCCTTTGGCGGTTACTGAACCTACCTACTGGCACGTGGCAAAGCACAAGAGTCATTTTATTGTGATGAAAGCAGATTAGAAAGAAAAGATAGCAATATTCATATTTTACCTGAGTACATTCTTAAGGACTTTTAGGACATATATATTTAAAGTATTCCATTTACAGGCTGCTGCATCCAGAATCATAACCCATCAATCTCAATAGTTTCATTTGCACTATAAATTTCTAGATTAGAACCTAAAAAGCAACGCAAGAGGTGAGTATAAAGCTTTCTTTTCTAACCCTTTCTTAGTTTTTGTCCATGCCCTGCTATAATTTGCATAACAGTTTCCACAGAGAGCAGAATGTGACCACTCCCTTATTTACTAACGAAAGGATTGAAATCTGGGCTTGGAAGGATAGGGGCTGTTAGTGGAATTTTCACAGTCTTTTTTTTGGTGTTTTACTGGAAAAAAAAAAAAAAAAAGGAAGTAGGTACATTAACACTCCTGTTTTTGACAGCTGTCTGTTTGCTGTAAAATATTCCTGAGCAGCACACGCTGCTCGAGTGTGCATAATATTTAAAAAGTACAAAGCTGGTCGGAATTCAGCGTTGTGCCAAAATACCCATTTTTGCTTCCTTAGTCTGTTGGCTTTTGTTTCTTTTGTGTCATTTTTTTTAAACTCTTGAACATTTTCCTAGTAAAACTTGCATTTGTCCTCTAACTAAAAATACTGCTGCTTTTGGTCTCTACTTGTACTTCAGCCAGTTTTAGTTGTTGGTTAGTCTGTTTCAGAAGGTTTTTTGACACCTCCTAAATCCCAGATAACAGTAGCATGGATTATTTTTTTATCACTGTTTTAGTATTTCAAAAAGATACTCCAGTCTTGCTCTGAAATTTGCTCCAGTTTTTAATGAAAGTTGGAATTTTTGCATTCCTGCTCTCTGACCCACATAACTTAATTGTAAGAAGCAGAAGTAAACGCTGGAGTTGGGAGGAAAGATTTTAAGTGTAACTTTTTACTCTTGTGGATCCGCACAGAAGCTTTTTGCTTTTCCCATGTCATTTTTTTCCCAAGATCATTAAAAAAGAGAAGCCCACAACATGAGGAGCGGTCTCAGCTCCAGAATTCTTAACTACAACAAATATTTGCAGATCAGTGTTTCCCTTCTTCTCTGCATTTGTCCTCTGGATGCTTTTAGGGAAGAAAAAATTCAATATCTGCTCGGGATGCAGTGGTATTTTTCTCCTAACTTCTATCATCTCTGCCTCCTGGTGATGTCTTGTTGTTGGTTTTTGGTGAGTTGGGGGCTTTTTTTTTTTTTTTTTTAATGTATATCTCTTTTAAGTGCTTCTTTGGTCCTGCCTCATTTTCTGCACTTCACACTCCTTTCTGTGATAATCTCTGTTTTTACCCTGGTACATTTAGCACAGGCATTCGCAGAAAGGCATTGAAGCTGAGATCACAGTGTAAAAAATATTGACCCCATTTTTCCTTGCAAATATAGCACCTAATTTTCAGATCTCTTCTCTGGAATCTCAATTCTTCCAATCTTGTTTGTATTGGGCTTGCTCCAAGGTAATTTTCTTTTATCAGAAGAAGAATAACAAATAAGCCTCCTAGTCTTTGAACCACTATCTATATAAATTTCAAGGTCTTTATTTTCTGGCTAAACAGAAGCATTTTTCCCATTTACTTTCAGAACACAACAGTTGTGGGGCTCCTTGCTCCAGGCAGTGCCTCATGTGCTCCTTAAAACATGAGCTTAAAACGCAGAGCAGGTAAAAATACCACTTTTAGAAGTTACCTGTCACACGGCCTATAGAGTAGATACAGAATCCATCCGCAAATACAGAGAGTCAAGGAAAAGAAAACATGAAACAATATTTGTACCAGCTCATATCTGTATAGTCAAAATAGCTTAGGAAATGTAACCCCAGATCAAAGACAACAGAGCAGGTGACAGGGACAAGGAGCAAATAGAAAAAAAATCAAGGTCTATATTTACTGTATTTCTGTGATTTTTTTTTCATAATGACCCAACAACATTTGCTGAAAGGCTTTGACTTATGAGTAAAGGATCTAACTTCTTCCATATTAAAATGAGTAGAAAGAGTAGAAAGAACTACATAGATTTAGTATATAGATTTAGTATATAGATTTAGATTATTTATATAGATTTAGTAAACACATTTATAAGTCTGTGAGTAGAGGGACATTTCACTCCCTGCCATGGGGGCACCTGTACATTTGGAGAGAGAATCGAGGCCCCGATCGGGGGAGCCGCGCGGGGTCCCCGCCGGGACCGCAGGCGCCCGCAGCGCGTTGGAGCAACCCGGCTGTCCTGCGCAGGCTGCCGCCGCACCCCAGCGCCTCCCGCCGCTCCCGCCGGCCTGGCCTCTTGGCAGAACTACCAGCTTTGCCCCTGCACGGCTGTTTCGTTGCATGACTTTGAGCTCGCCATAAATCTCTTTCCTCTCTGAACATGAACTGCAAATTATACAGTTACTGTCCTTTTATATCTGAAGAAAGAAATTGGAACGTTAAGTAAATCGGTTTCTTTTCCTCATGGTGCGTATTCACAAAGGCATCTCCCTCCTCCTAGTCCACCAGCTATACATCATTAACTGTCTTTTTTCTTCAGACTGCCTATTTCATCTCTCTTATGAAACTCTGTTTACCACCAAGATTTCATTTTCCCGAACCCTGATGTGTCTGTGTTTTCATCACTCCGCGTCCCTGTGCCACGGCAGCTCCAGGGAGACTCTGCACTTCACCAATCTTCTCTCCTCTTCCAAGCAGACATGGAGATTTCCCAACAGAGCTCAAGAAAAGCAAGCTAGTGTCTGCGATAAAATGCAGGCAGACATTTGAATAACCCCTTCCTTCAGTTACAGGAAAGTTTAGATCTTAATTTCTCATTTTGTATTGAGAATTTTCCTAGGTTTTTTATTAATAATGTTTTATACTTCTCTTGCTGCCACTTACTTTTTCCCTTCCAAATAAAAGTACAAGGGGAAGAAAACTGCAGGACTGCAGCTAACTGGCATTCGGAGGCCACTGGCTTTTCTGTGCTTTCTGGCATCATAACGTTCCCAATAACAAGTAATTAAAACCACAGTTGTTCTTACTTGGAAATTTGTACCTCAAGAGTTGAACATTTCCTGCGCTCCAGCTGACCTGGCACATTCCAACATAATGACAACCCTCTGCCTTGTACCAATCCATATTTTTGTCAGTTTTCTGTATTTTTTACTCTGTGGTCACTACTGCCACTGTTGGAACACATCAGTAAGATCACTGAATTTAAAAAACTATTATTTATTTTTAAATAAGGGGCAAGTTGGGGCTTCCTCAGGCTGTGGCTTAACATGTCCAGCATGGACATAGGCCTAACACAGACAAATTTGTACATAAAGAGACCATTATTGTTGCCACATTTATTCTTTGGCTCTAGCTCTTTTCGCACTGGAAGCCTTTTCTCGTTTAACCACATTTGCCTTCATTTGTACGCTATCATCCTCTTTCACCTGAAACCTTTTACAATTTATTTTAAATATAGAATACAAGGAACTCAAGAAAACAATCAATTTTCATAAGGGCTTGAAACCTCCTGCTATCTCCCACCCCTCCTCATGTTGGCGATGCAGTGCAATCAGGTAGGTAACTTTCACACCAAGAACAAGTGGTGCAGCAAGAGTTATTCCAGCCTTGACAGGCGACTCCACCTCCCCTGTCACGCACACATTGCGATTCGGAGAAATGAAAAGCAGTTTTCAATGGGAGAAATTGATTTTATGCCTGCATTGAACTTGGCAAGGCTGCCTCATAAAGAAAGGGGTGGTTTTCCTTCTAAGTTTTGGAAATGGTTTAAAAAATAACAAAAATGTTTTTTGCTCCCTCCAGCTTTTATGGAAGGATCGTTGCAGCTATCAAAGACTGTTTGAAAGTCAGAGGCGGTGTCTCCTATAGGCAGCTACGGAGCTGGCAAACAAATACCTTAATTCCCACCGTGTCTCCTAAGAGCTTCCCAGCAGAAAACCATGGGTAATTAAGGCCCGTTTCTCCTCTTCCTTCCATGATTTTGCAGGCGGTGCCACCGTTGTCCCGTCATATTTCACACGGCTTCGACAGGATGCAACGCAGTAGGGTTCAGGGGGGACATCCCTTGAGCTGGGTCCAGGGATGCCACAGGACCAGGGATGCCACAGAGTGCTGCAGAGGAGGATTAGCCCGCGGCATTCCTGCACGGGCTCCTGTGCAGCCGAGCACACCGCCCTTCACACCCGTGCGTTTTGGTGGCAAGGCTGTAACCACGAGTCCGGTGCCTTCGCTGGCAATGTCTACAGCCAGTCTGCGGCTTTGGAGGCTGCACCGTCACAAGCAGCTGCATTAATTAAAGTGGAAAATCCAAATGCTTTTATGGTTATTGATGCTTTGAAGGCAGTGAAGCTTTTTGCAAGCTGCCTTTCCAGCTGTTATCTCACTTGTTCACCTAGCTCTCAATGTGCCTTCTTGCAAGCATTTTTCCCTTGACCTAAAGTGATTTACAACTTATCTACGTTCAACAACTGGGAGGACTGCTCGAGTGACTTGACATCTGTTGCCATACAGCTGGAGATCTCTGTCACCTTGCTCTAAGGACAGTTGTTGACATGCACCCAGATCAGGAGATGGTCAGATCTGCCCATTATTGGTGTTTAGTGGAGTTGCAGCGAGCTGCTGAGCAGGCCCAGGCTCAGGAGAACAAGCCCCTGGCTCCCACGCGCTTGCTGACATTTATTCTTTATATTCTTTAGGCTCAGCAAAACAATGTGAATCTTTTTCCTTGTTTTGGTTCTTTGCATAGCTCCAAGCTAAAATGAAAACGCAGAGGAAAAATCCTCTCCACTCTAAAAACCACATTCTCACCAGCAAACAAACCGCAAAGATAAAGAAAAGTAGAGCCATTAACTCTGCCAATAACATGGATTTTGTCAAACTTTTCAGTGAGTCAAGATTCTCGAAACCTGGAACCATTAGATTTGACTCAGATTGAGAGGATCCTAATTTTCTCAAAAGCAATCGTGATGATTGCCCCTATGACACAAGGAGGCTAAATGCTGTCAAACCCTCCAAAAGGAGGCTGTAAGATGAGGCCTGCGTGTTTAACCGCTCTCCAGGACACGGATTACATCTCATCCATGCCGGCAGGTAAATAGGTGGGTAGAATGATACACTATTGTGAGCTTTTTGTTATATTTCCTGCATTTCTCAGAGAAGAACAGACATTGTGAAAGGAAGGGGAAGCAGAGAAGTAAAGAGAAGCATACTTTTCATTGATTTTCTCTTTCTGTGTTAAATTGGAGAATAAAGCATTCAGAAAACATGGGAAAACACCATTTTACAGTACCAGAGAGAGACTTCAAGAAGAAAAAAGGCAAATGTCAGGAAACAGTTACAAAATAATATATGTGAAGTCACTTCAAAGGATGAGGAACACCAAGACAGTAATTACATCTGTAATAGCAGAAAGCTTTGAGAGCACTGGGCCTGATGGGTCCTTCAGTGGATACAGCTACAAGAACAAGTCACTTCACTTCATGTTCTTGACTTTTTAATGAAGAGCTCCCAATATTTAGCCAGAGAAATCTTTCAGGAAAGCTCTTACTAAAACACTCAGTAGAAGCCCTCTTCATGTATTTAAAACTGATTTTCCATGCTTTTGTCTAGGCATACCTTATGAACTAGGCATTTGGCGGTAAGCAAAATCTTTAATCCAAGCAAATGGATAAAATAATCAAATGTTGAATGGCCCTGAACAGGAAAATACTAGAAATCAGATGAAATACCAAAAATACAAGCCATAGTGATAAGCAGAAGACACAGCCACAACATACAGAATATGAACTACAAAAGAACCTGATGCAAATCTGATGCAAGAATCTATGGTTTCATAACCTAGATCGTGACCTACCTGTCAGTACTACTTTTGCAGTACCTTTTTGCAGCACTTTGGCAAAAATACAAAGCCAAGAAACAACATGCAGTTCTTATAAGATCGCTGCAGTAACAAGAGAACCTGGTTCCTACTGAATATGAACCCAGTGATTCACATCAACTAAACACTGCGTCACAACCAGGGCACCAGGCGGAGAGGTGTCAGGAGGCAACGTCTAGTCTGGAAACCTGCCACATGAAACCAGTGAGTGGATGGATGATTCGGAACTCTCCTTGCACCAATAAAAACAGTTTAAAATGACAAACTCCCTGTGTGAAGCAATATCCACAGTTCCTAGATAAGGCCTTTGCACATACAAACCTGGAACACACAGACAAGAACTGAGCACTTCAGCAGAAGCAAATTACTCCTCTAAAATAAAGGTCACTACTTATTAGATAGCATGTTAAGTATAGCTAACAGGTTATTTATCATAATTTGTATGCAATATGTCCACCCTACACTAACCTCACATGCAAAATAGTGGTTTAACACACTCATGACCTCAAAAGCCACCATTAGCTTCAAGTAACAAAGTTTATTGTATTACCATAGTCTCTGATTTTCTGGGAAAATATATATATATAAACTACCAGGATACATTATGGTAAAAATGTAGAAATTTCAAATGAGAATATAAGATAAAGATTTCAAGTCCATTTTCATACTAATCCCTGAATTCTGGGGAAAGATGTGACTACTGATATGTCCTTCTGATTTTTTTTCTATAATACATATTTAGTTTCATTAAACACAACTGATGAGACTTTAATTTGAAAAAAAAATCTGATCTCAATCTCAAGGGAGTGTTAATGGAAAGACAATATGTAAATGATTAAAGAAATCTAATATACATGAACAGCACAAACGCATGCGGTATCGTGCATAATGGACTATATACCACGGACATGTACAATGCACTTTTGAATAATTTGTATATTAGACCAAAATTTAATTTTCTCTTCTATTTGGAGTTATTAATATCTTTCATTAATCTTTCTGTATAATGTAGCTGCTGTTCTTTAATCGAGATTTTTAAGCAAGAAATTAAAAGGCTAATATAGTTAGCATCAATATAATTATGTGCAGACTTTGTGGGTTTACTACTTAATACATTAGTTCTTTCTTTGCTTATCTATTTTACATAAACCAAGAGCGAGTCCACTGAAACCAGGGAATTGCAGTGCGATGAAAGAGATGCCAGTGAGACGTGGGTGGCTCCGTGGTTTCCGCCCTGGCTGCTCTTGGAGGAAGGGGGTAGCCGGTGAGAGCTGCCCTATTCCCCACGACCAGGGTATCCAACACAGCGAGAGCCCTTTACCCCGGGGCAAATGACCATCCTCATTTGTTACTCAAAGTCAGATTTATTTATTTATTTAAATTTCTTAGTTAAGTATCTTGCATTTTTGCAAGACGCTTGTCAGCCTAAGTTCATTACCAGCTGCTGGATTATTTTGCTTCCCCTGGTGATTTATAATTGCCTTCCAAAACCAAGCCTCGTTCCTTCCCTGCTTTGATCCCTTTTCAGCCAAGCTAGCCATGGCATCAGTGCCCAAGTGCATTTGTATCTCTTCCTTGGTGCATCTCTGTCCCTTCCTTTCAGCAAACAATTCTGTGAATGAAAGTATGTTCTATGAACATTTGCAAGCTGAAAAGAACAGGCCCTGTAAATGAAAAAAAAAAAAAAAATCAATTCATGGATTTTGTTGCAACTTGGACTGACAAATTCCTTTCTGCATTATTTACCTTGGTCTGCTTGCTGATATGTAATGCTACTTTTACTTAAACTAAAGATCAAATGAAGGTTCTTTGTGGTTCTAATGTAGGCAGTAGCCTCTGGGCACACAAAGACTCCACTGATGGATGAACTGGCTGAACTGGCTTCCTGGTGTCCCTGCGCTTTCTCACCCTGCGCTCGGCTCCTCCGCAGCAGGCCAAGCGGTTTGGCATTAAACCTGACTTTCTGGGACTCAAGGCAGAGGCTGGCACTACAATTCAGATTAACGAGAGGAGAGCAGTGGCCAAGTTAAGTCACCGTCTTTCCTGGTTTCCCTCCTGGCATTTCCAGGAGCTGGAGAGGCTGCCAGACCAGGCTCCGCAGGCAGGAATCCGTCTCCTTCACCATAAAGTAGAAATAATGAAGCTTTGCTCCAAATCACAATGAAATCACAATTTAATTTAAACTGTTCAAATAACGCCGTGCTGCCTCTCATGATTTGATTGGCAAGACCATTGGCAGCGACAGCACCCGATAAAACTGTGCAAAGGTTGTTCCTGGCAGAATCAGTATTGGGATGCAGTGTGCTGGTCTCTGGGAACAGCCTGGTAAACACTCCTGATTTGGGACATCACTGACTTACTTGGAAATCAAGTACATAAAATAATACTTCTTGGAATTTAAGCTCTATTGATATTTTTAAACTATGTAAAAATAGATCCTAAAAAAATAGATTTTTCTAACAGTACTCTAAAGTACAAGTTGATTTGTATGGTGTCTAGCACATTTAAACTTTAAACCAACTTTAGTTAAAATCAAATTCAGACTACAGAAATGTAAACTTCTCTGCATACTACACAGAAAGTAATAGGGACTCTGAGTGTGTATCTGAGTACACCCTGACAAATGATTCGTCAAGGTCTCATTTCTCACTGCTTTTCCTTAACCTAAATAATATACACTAAGATAAGAAGCTTTTTTACTGACATCAGCTGTCAAAAAAATAAAACAAGAAGTTGGGAGACTGCGCAGCTCTTTAATTTCCATATAATTTCAAAACAAGATGCTTTGTGTCCTACAGTCGAATTACTTCAAACGTGATCATGTAAATGTGTCATTGCTGCAGTCTCCTAGATGATGCATTTCCAGCCACCTTCTTCTCCTAGCTCTTGCTGCTTTTGATGATATTCCCTTGTCCACTATTTCTCTTTACTATTTTCCTCCAATTTAATTGTATCAAAATAGCTTGACAGTTTTGATTATCTGCAGTTTTATTTTGTTGTTGTTTTATTTTTTTTCCACCTTCATTTACTAGCTCTGTAGCTCAAATAGAGTAAATCTAATATTATAAATTGCTTGATCAAGTGCGATATAGCTACAACACTATTTGGATATGGATATGTATTTTGACATATCACTTAATTGCTTAATATGAACAGTTACTTGATTAATGTTTAAAGTAGCTTAAACATAATAGTTATCTAAAAAACTATTCATAGAACAGGGGAGGCTCTTGTAAATAATTCTTAACTTTGACAAATAATCTTTTATTACATTATCCAGGGCAGGGGCGATGAAACGCCTAAAAAGGGTTTCATAAACACTAGCTAAGTCTGAATTGTCACCAGCCACCTTATTTTACCTTTTTTTATTAAGCATCAACCTGCAGAGCATTTTGTTTGTGTGTTTGCAGAAGGAAAAACTTGCATCTTTT
Organism: Crypturellus tataupa; assembly: GCA_034781795.1. NCBI lineage: Eukaryota > Metazoa > Chordata > Aves > Tinamiformes > Tinamidae > Crypturellus > Crypturellus tataupa. The sequence continues at coordinate 817,657 of JAWLRI010000907.1, read as the reverse complement.
TATCTTTTTACAGTGTTTTCAAAAGGAAGTGTTTGTTCACTGAGTTTATGATGCTCTTTACCTTTCCTCTGCTTGTTAAAAGGAAAGGTGAACTTAGGGTTTACCAAATTTACTCACAGCTCTTTACTTCTGAAGACTAAGAGCTTTAATTGGGCAAATAACTGTTTGCTAAGGAAATTTTCAGCCAATTTTTCTTCAAGTGCAGTGCTGGTGGAGAAAGGGGATCATTGATCAAGAGGAAGCAGCTGCGCAGCATATTCCCTGAGACCATTAGATCAACTGCCTGTCTCCGGACATGCCGAAGAACATCCCTTTTCTAAGACAGGAATATGCAGGAATTCCTACGCTGCTGCTTCCTCCAAAACACCAAATAACTCTCCTTCTTTCAAATAAGGGCAAAACAAAAACTGCCCTATGTGATAAGTTGTCCATTTACAAGGAAAGGCATCAGAATTTCTGTTAGGGATGTTGTATCTATATGTGAAAGCTAGTACTATACCACAGCTTAATCAAAGAATAAATAGATTATATATATGTAGAGAAGAGAGTGTATCATATAGTGTTAACCAACAGGACATGCCCTGAAGCTCTCGTAACTATATGCAAGGTACCAAGGAGATCCTTAGCAGTCATTTGCAAACAAAATTTGGTTATTTAGAAGAGGATCTGTCCATACAAGAGGATCTGACTATACCCGAGAACATGACCTTATCTCTGCAGCTTCAGATACTTTTTCCACTGCTCTACTTCTAGAAGACATCATGTCCTTCAGTGATAAAGTTCTGAACAATACGGACATGATATTTATTCCCTTTTCAGTGATCTTTTTAAAAACACATAAAGCTTTTTTACTGCATTCACTCCTTCGAAATATTGCTGAGATGTGCCCATTTCGTGAGACATGCTGAATAGCAAAGTTCAGTTTTTAAAGACAGATATGCAAGTTCTCAAGTTTGAAAATACCAAGATCTTGTCAAAGAAGAATGGGGAAAAACCAATCAGAGCAGTAGCTAACATTTTAGAAAGCCAATTTGCCGATCATAGGCTCTGCTGGGAGCTTCTTTGGGGAAGTTCTCCTAAATGACAACAATTTGACTGGCAAATTGTAGAGCTGCAAAACCTCATCCTTGGCATCTCCATTAAAAGGCTTTCAGCTCTTCTTTAGCTTGCTGAATATAGTTTTATTTGTTTACTTGCTCGGATGTAATTGCATGCAATTTGTAATTGTGCCTTCCCCTATAATTACATACGTCACTTCTCATAGTGGAAAAATGTTGCAACAGCCACCAAAACACACAAGTACAAAGACATATAGAGTTCAAATGATTATATTTTTTCACCACTACATGTAGAAAGCTTAATTTATATATATGTATATATGTATACATATATAAATATATTCTGAGAAAGAATGAAACCCAACCAGCCTTTCAGAGCTACACCTTTTTTCAGTGGCAATCTGCATAAGCTATTTTTTTCTTACCTTACTGATGAGGTACTTACTGATCCTTTACTAAATTAAAATCCTGCCATTGCTTTAAGTCTGCTTCAAATAAAGGCTTAGATTCACAACACTTCAAAATTAAGTGAAATAGGGATATTTGACAAACTTCTGTATGATTTCCAGCAACCAATAAGTGTTACAGATACAGATTAATATGTTATTTTTAATATCTGGAAATAAGGCCAAAGAGAGAAGTCCTTCAGTGACCAAAAGGATGCTTTTGATAATCTAATCAGTTATTAGGCTGGGATCACACACACATGCAGGCAACCAAAGACCTCCCCTTCATTGCAGAAATTCGATTTTCATCATAGTTCAAAAGACGAACAACTTTTCTCCTTTTTCTCCCAAATATTTGCCAGCCAAAATTTGGCCCAGAGACTTGACTGTGAAAGGACAGGAAAGCACATTGCGCTGTGCTGACTCCAGCTAGCAAAGTATTTTGATTTCTTTAGGCTCACACTTGGCACAAACAGGGTGCAGGAGCAAAACACCTTAAGCAGGTGGCCAAAATGGAAACGTTTCAGTCCCTTACCTAAATAGCCGTGATTCCAGCAGCAGCAGCATTAGTAACTGCACAAAAATCCTGCATAAACTTACTAAACAGCAGTGAAATTTTGTGTACTCAATCTACCCTAAACATTTCCTTTGGCATAAGAACACCCCATATGCTGTATGTCTACATATTTGGAAAACATGAATTACAAACAAGGAAAAAGCATCCAGCTCCATATACAAATCACCGGTCATGTGCATGCGATGACAGTTAAATTATAGTTTATCTGTCAAGGCAGTTATTAACTGTGTGCGTGTGTGTGTGCGCATGCAAACTATCCCCTTTGCCGCGTGCAGTGCACTGGGGATCAAGCTAACACATTTTACCTTGGAAAAAGACGAAGCGTGGCCTGTGGGTTGGCTGCTCATTTGACAAGCAGCCACTTAGCTCTCTTACTCTGCCTCCGTGACTGCCCTCTGATCAGCCCTCCCTACATTGTCCTGAAGTCACCACTGTCACAGTTAAGAGTACAAATACACATACATCTTTAGTAAGCAATAAAATGATCAAAAAATGGAAATATGGCATACTGGGTGCTAGAGAAGCCAACATGACTTTTATTGACCAATATGACCAATATTTCCATTTTCCAATTTTACTTGCGTATCATACCCCACATTCTTAAGGACAGATCTTTGTGACCCTATACTCAATCTTTCAGTACCTCCATCAGGAGCTGAAACACATAGAATGGATAAGTGTCAGAACTAAAATTAATTTGTGTCCAGCAGACCTCCAGCCATCTCTACCATTTCCTTCCCAGAGGTTAGTGCCCAGCTTGGCGAGCTGTTTCTGGCAATCTAGAAAAAACGAGTGGCTCTCAGACAACGAAAAGCACCTTACAAAATTTCCCCCAATTCATTATCATCTTCTCCAGCATCACCACTGACCTCCTAGGTGCAAACTCATCTTTACGCCTCCATCCGGTCCTTTCCTAGGGCAACACCTGCTGCTGGCCTCAGGCTTCAGCGGGCACAAGCACAACTGCAGTAGCTAAGCCTTGTACTTAGGGATTTGCAGAGTAGAAACATCTCCCCCCAGTTTGTATTACATTAAAGATTCACTCACTTTTAATCTTTATTCTTCTTTCCTCCTCAGACTGCAAGTCTTTGGAGTGTAAATGACATTATAACAAAAATGAAATTACTGTTCCAGTATAGCCACCGTTTTTATTCCACTCACTAGAAGATAATTGAGTGAAACTATTAGCAGAAGAAAGCCTTGAAGAATTAAACTTGTTAACAGATGGTGCCTGTGACTTTGAGATCAAACTGCAGAAGCTCAAGTTATATTCACAGTGTCAACTAATTACCACTAAGTCTGCATCGCATTGGGATAATTTCACATTCCCACTTTACCTGTGCTGACTTGAGCTCTTTGGCCCACCTTCCCTGTGCACCATGTGCATTTGCAGTGGGTCAGGTTGTGCAGTAATGGTAAGTCTGCAGGACAAACTCCTCTGTCTCTGAGATTTGCTACTCCTGCAGCTTTCCCTGATATATTAAAGACATCTGCTAAAGAGTGAGGCATTTGCAGAAGCCATAGGTCGTGGTTCGGTGTATGTAGGTTTTCTCCATGTTCAAATGCACATGGCGATGGCTGTGAGCATGGGCACAGTGCAGTACTTCCCAGCACTGTATATATTTTTCATCTAAACTCAGCAATTCTTTAGGAGGCTTATTATGTCAAAATAACAGTGTTAGTATCATCTGTTACCTTCAGAGAAATATATTACCTTATATATCAAGAAAACTAATTAGGACCAAAAACATTGTTTTCATGTTCTTTCTAAATTGTACACAACCTTTTTATTGGCATAGTGAATTGTCCCTGGTTGAAAGTGATGATTCCTTCAGAGCTGAACGCTTAAATCTTTATTTAACAGTGAAGCAAGCCCTGAAGAAACAACATTCCCATGTGCCAAAGTAGTATATTTTTGAAAATAGATCATCTTGCACAGAAGCAGATTTCATTTACTGTTTTTAATGTTTAAAATACAGCGATCCCATTGACTATTTTTCCCATGTAGTTTATACCTATGGAATATATGACAATTTCTACCTTAATGCAGCTGGCAATAACCAAAAATAATATTCACGTGAGAAATCAAATGCTATATGGTGAACTATTGCATAAACTGACTTTATGAATTGATCTTCAGCTGGCATCCCTGTCATGCCACAGGGATGACAAGTTACTATGGAAACTAACGTGCAAATTACACTTCAGAATAATTATAGAGTGCATTTGCTTGAGCAATACAGCATTTACCACAGCCACGCAGAAAACAAACAATTTTCTACGAAGGCATCGTCCTCCCTGGAACTGACTCCTGAAGCACCCGGAACAGAGGTGGAATCATCTCTCTGTCAGCAAAACACTTTAAAGCTCATCTGGCACCAAGGAGGGCAGGGTCCTCTTGGAGAGCAACCATCATCTGTGCTTGAGATCTGGCTCTATCAGGCACCAAGCAAAATACCGAAACAGAAGCTATGAACTGAACTGTGCTTCCCAGGCACATGAAGAAGGAAAAGAACCGTTCTGGATGCTCTGAATATTGGCGAGGGAGAACATTTCTGAACTGGCTGTGGACACCTCTTGCTGACCTACTGTATCTTCGCAGAAGGCAGCAATGTAACTAAGCAGTTTCGCTCACACGTTAACTCGATGATAAGTAAATGAAGAGAATAACAGCAGCTCAGTCCCCAAAGATCTACCCCGTTGTTTTGCAGAGCATGTCAATGTATCTGCAGAGGGATCTGGCAAAGGGATGGAGTTAATTGCTTTGTGAGTACAATGTGCTGATAATAGAAATTTCTTCCAAATGAATAATATGGAAATAGGAGTATTATATAGCTCATGATTTTGTATTTTACCTCAATTGGTGCTCGTTTGGAATTGCCAGAACAGAGTGTGGGCTGCTTCACAGCTAGCTGAGGAGCGTGGAAAACCTTCCTCGACCTTGGAGCCGACCGGGAGGTGAGGGACAGCCCAGGGAAGCTCCTGGACCCCAGCAGGACGCACTCCCTGACATGACCTTGGCTTGGCCTTCTCTAAGGCAGACCCAATTTTCCATTATTAGTGGTATCACAGTATCTCATCTCCCAGATGAAGAACGTCCTCCACACCTACCCCTTCTCCTCTCCACCTCTTGTAACCAAAATAATGAATGTACATTCAAATCAAAATGTCTTACATCTACTAAAAAAAAAAAAAAAAAAGAAAGAAATAATTGCAAAGAGTTAATAATTTACAACTGCTTTTGCTTTTAGGAAGGAACATCCATGCTGTGAACTCTAACACTTCCCCTCATCACACCTCTATTTCTTCTACTTTGAGCAATGAAAATCCTATTCATTAATAAAGCACCTGAGAAAAGAAGCAGCTTCCCCTTGGCTCACATTTCAAGGCTGGTTGGCTGCAAAAACCAAGACAGACAAAAAGACTTCTTTCTTCACATGCTGCAGCAGCAAATCTGCCTCCTCCGAATTTTTAGCCAAAGCCCCATCCTTAGTTTGCTTATCAGAAGAGCATTTGGAGTGTGATCAGCTAGCTATTACTCTAGCATGTGCTAAATATATATATAAAAATAAGGACTTACTTATAAGGGCTTTTTAGTAAGTCCTTACATCCAGTGACCAATCAGAGAGGTTTCAATTCGGGCTTGCTTAGTTGGGTCCCCCTCTCTCTTCTCTTCCTGCCCCACCATGCAAGTTTGCAATAAAATGGTGTTCTAGTTAATTTTTGCTTTTCCTTATGAAGAATTAAATGCTTATAACAGTAATCTTCTAAAGCATACTTATTTATGTTTATATAGCATTTGAACTTCCTGGCTGAAAGGTGCTATATAAGCATTATTTAACCTTAAATTCATTATCTTTATTAAGTCTTATAATCAGGAGAACTGAATTATCCTATCTGCACCAATTCACCATCTAAGTATTAATCATTCAGATGGTTAGAGGCATTATTAATACCAAACTTCTTTTTTTTCTTGCTTTATTGCAGAACTTTCCTGGGCTGAAAAAAATGAGAAAAAATATATCTTTTCAAGAGCAGGGTAGGTTATTAAATTCCCACACCTCACATCTTCCCAGGAACAGCTAGAGAATATACACTGTCTTCGAGGCATGAAGTAGTGCCATTCCAGGCATTTTCGTGTCATGAAAGCTCCTCTTTAAGAATATATTTCAATGACAAAGAATCACCATTTGACACTAGTCTGTAATTTCTGGCTGCTATTACTAGCAAAAGACAAGATGTATCAAAACATCTTTTTAAGATTAAACGGAGTTAAAGTTTTCTGGCAGAAATAAAGGGAAACATTAAATTTTGGTATTCATAACACTGGAGTAGCTTCACATTATACTGCTCCATTGGTGAAAGTCAACTTCAAAAAACTGGCTTCTGGCGAACAACGGAGAATGCTCTTTAAAAGAAAATCATGCAGGACTTTCTTATCCCCAGTGTCTCAGTGTCTGCATGGAGTATGACATTTAAGCAGTTAAATATTGAATTTTCTTTTGTTTTCCTTTTTTTTGTTTTTTTTTTCCCTCTCACCATAGAAGTTGATTATGGAAACTTCATTAAGAAATGGATTGAGACTTTCTAACTGAGTTAAAATACTATTTCACTCTACAGCTAAATTTAATCACAAAGCCTAAATGTATATAGAACAATTCTTCTAGAGACAAGTCATTTTCATAATGTGAGCTTAGTAAAAATGCACACTTAAAAAATTATTAGAGGAACCTTTACATGTCTTCCTGTAAATAAGTAACCACAATGATCACAAGCGCCAAGTTTGTACACACACAGTCTTGTGATGTGAGCTCAGACACAGACAACTGTTTTAGTGTTGTACTTCAAAGGAATTAACTTCTCGTTCACCAAAAAATCAAACAAAACTGTTCAAGTATTTGCATTCTATGTTGCTATTAATCTGTTTTTCACTGCCTGCCTAATTTGTGTTACTTTCTCTTGTTAATTCTCTTAGTCCTTTGCCTCTGTGCCTATAAATTCTCTGGTGGTCTACATTTTCAACAGGATGCTGAGAAAAAGGAGAGAACTAACGTAGATATAATGACATATAATAAGTATTAGAATATAATAGGATGTATTGAGAAAAAGTAAAAATAGCTTTGAAGTTCCCCTCAAATCTATCAAAGCTTTTTGAAATGCATGAAGTTTCTGGACAAGAATAATTAGTATGTGCCACGTCTATCTGATAAATTATCTCCTTAGTGTCTCTTACCCAAACATCTTAAACTACCTGCGTTGTTATAGAGGGGCAGCTGGTGGAGTAAAAAATCCACTGAAAGAGAAGAGGCTCTGCTAGACTGTCTTCTCAGGATCAGAGATGTGGGGTGTCTCATGGATCTCAGAGCTGGGATGCTGGTTTAAAGCTCTGTAGTGTTTTAAAAAGCAAATAGAAAACTATTAACATATCAAAACACACCACTCTGCTCTTTTGGAAACTCGTGATGTACCATGTCTTGGAATATTCCATGCAATTCCAGTCACTTCAGCTCAAGAAGACTGTTCCAGAACTACAGCAAAGGACAAAAAGATGAGAGGCTATGTCAAACAGTTGCCAAGGGAAAAGGGAAGAGAAGGATAAATCCAAGCAAAATACATCACTCTGAAAAAGAAAAACAGGAAAATGGCAGAGATCTATAAAGTATTGAACGATATGACAAAAGTGAAAAAGAAATGATTATTTCCTGGATCTCTTAAGAAAATCAAGGGATATTTATTTTTGTTAAGATACTTGTTAAGCCTCCTTTAGAATCAGTTTTGCTGTAGGATCTGCTAGAAGTCAATGGGTTCAGGAACAGGTCAGATTAATTCATTGGAGTCCATTAGTATCTATTGGGTATGATGGCCTAGATGCAAATTCCTGCTAGGAAGTGCCCTTGTTTTGTCCTTAAGTCATCAGTTAAAGCTGTGAAGTAGCCCAAGGATGGCTAAGTCTGTACTTGTCTTGGGTCTTTTATGCTTCCCTCGTGGCCGTTTTCCAGAAGATGTTATTGGACTGGATAGACTTCTTGGTCTCATCAGCACTGCTATTTTTATGCTCCTGGACTCTAACTTGTGAATCCTTAAGCTTACTTGCTACTGATACACACCCAATCCAATCAAACTTTAATTTAGCTCATTTTTATACGCATCATTAGATAAGTTCATTATAGAGTTATTTCCCAAGATTTCCCTTCCTGTTTCTTTTGATTTTTTTTGTATAACCTTCCAGAAGAGTTATCTAAGCTTCATTTCCATACAGTGTTGCTGAAGAAATGCATTTCTTCCTTGTCCAGCTCTCACAAATTACAGTCCATGTAAAGTAGGGGTCAGTGCCCTACATAAGTCCTTTCAAAAGAGGAAAAAACATGATTTTTCCTCATCTTTTAAAATTACTACTTGCTTTCCTCCAGGAAGACACTGTTCTAAAGGGAGATTTAAAACTCTTTTGGCCCTAAGCATAACTAGGACACTGCAGTAGTTCAAGGAGATGCTCATTGATTAGTATCAGCAACACGTCCACCTCCTTGAGCCCAAGTGAACAGGGCAGTGAGCAGTGGTACCTGCCGCTTGTCCAGTAGCGTCAAGAGGACACGGCAGGACCAACATTGCTCTTGTTAAGGCATCATGTCAGGCTGCTTATTGTTCTTATTAGTAGGACACTACCGATCTTGTTAAGGAACATCCCGCTGCAAGGAAGCTCAATGTAACGTAACATTGCTGGGCCTCATGCGTGTCATCTTAATGCACTTTGGGGAGAAGGGGTGAGGAAGTCAGGCCTCAATTTCGGTTTGGGCAACAGACTCTGCTCTGAAATACAGGCGCAGGGACCCACTCCCCGCTGGGCAAGGCATGGTTATGAAGAGCATCCCAAAGCCACTCACTTAGTGTTTATATTAGGTAGAGAACCCCACGCCCAGGCAAACAATTAAAGCCATCCAAGGCTATGGCAATACTATTTCATAGCAGTTTTAGTGTTTCAAAGCTTGTTATTGCCCTAAACTGAGAAAAATAAAAAAGAAATGAATGATTACCCTCAAACGGAGATGTTAAAAAGCCGGATTTCAAACCTGAACTTGTTTTTGAGAACTGAACGTGTGTATAACACGAGAGCTGGGTGCAGCACGGCACAGGCACATGCGCCGCTGCCCCCCTGTGAGCTCTCCCTCCGCGGGTCGCACTGCGGGCGTCCCAGCTGCGGGGTTGGTATTTCCAGCACAGCCTCTCTTCCCTTCTTCCCTGCCTTCACCCTGTAAAAATGTCATTGGACTGTCAAAATCCTGCCAAATATTTTGCTTTTGCAAAGACAAGCTCTACATGCAATACTTGCTGTCCTCCAGCACCCCAGCATATCAAGGACACAAAATCTATACATCCTACGAGGAAAACGCATCTCTCCGACAACTCGGTGTGTTGTGCAGTAGCTGCTCAACAACCCTGCACCAGCTACACTCTCCTAGCCATGAGCGAGATGTTTTTAATCAAAAGCAACCAACCAATGAACCCCCAACCCTCGCTGGCACGAACAGAATCAAGAACGCTTCAAAACGGGAGGCAATTCTTTCAAAAATAATCATCTCTCCAAACACTGCATCTAAATAACTTGGGGATTTCTTGTCTAGCTTACCAGGCCTGCAGATTTCCTTTGACATCTGCATAGCACTGGGTGTTCCACATCCAGTGGATTTATTCATTTTCTCCAAAGGGGATGCAGGCACTAATTTAATTAAGGCTTCTTTTTGTTCTCCGAGCCAGCCCAGACCAGAGGATTACAGGGATCCCAGGGCCCAGCGGGATGAAAATATGTTTATGTTCAAGAGATACAGATGATGAGTTACATCTCAGGGATGGCAGAACACATTATGACCAGCACCATGATATCACTACCAAGCTATTTCTTTTTTTTAACTCCTAGTTTACTAAGCATGGTAGAAAAATTGGAAAATATTTTATTTAAATATTGCTTTCACCAAAATATTACTTCAATACTAGTCAGTGATGGACTTAATAGAGACGGCTCAGTTACAAGGAGGTCCTTAGGGTTTTGGATGCTTGACAGACTATTCCATGAAACCAAAATATTAGGAAGCTTGGATAACCGGCACCAGGGAAAGATTGAGAGCATTTTTCTTCATTTGTAAGCATAGCACAAGGAAAAGCTGCTTAGATTATTTCCAGAATCCCTCCTTCCCTCACATCAAAATAAGGCCATAGTGATAATATTTTTTAGTTCTATAGACCTACATTAAGCATATGACTATTTAGAAAAAATTATTATATTTGTTTCAGGCTCACCTGAAATTATGGCCTGGGGCTTAGGATTGTTCCTTGTTTTATTATCCTGCCTACTCCCAAACAATCAGAGTTTATCTGACTTAATAATAATCTACATTGAACTACATGGTAATTTTTAGAAAATCTCAAATAAAAATGGATCAGGGACACACAAAGCAGAGATACCGAGGGGTTACTATGTAAGCCTAGGGAGAGGCAGGGGTCTCCAGTCTCTTCTATAGGCTGTAGCATAAAAAAGAAATTTAAAGTGAACTGGAAAACTAGATTTGGAATAATTTCTAGAATCCTTTTGGAGATTAATTTTAGCAAATTAAGCCTTAAACAAAAAGAAATTTGGCACAAAAGTTCAAAGTCAGCTCCATCAGATACTTAATGATCTGATGCTGTTTTCTTCTCTTCTCCCTAGTCGATCAACTGCTACTTTTCCCCCTTCCCCCAGAGCATCTATATTTTAATTCTACACCAGAACAGGATAATATAAAATTACACACAGTCTTTAAGAATCATTCTCCATTTCATTTCCTCTGATTGTAGAGCTCTGAAAACTCCCAATCCAGTTCTAATGGAATAATTACAATAAATTAAAAGAGAAAAATCAGATTTTTTTTAATTGAATCATTTCACCCTGATTTTGCTTGCCTGCCTGTGTGAGCTGAGATGACCGTGTGCACACTACTGCCCATTTCAGATGATCTCCCTTGAAGTTTTTTCCATTTGCATTATGGAAGGCTGACAAAATGTCAGAGATCTCCGTCCTGTTTCATTATCCTTCCTCAGTTCTTAGCTACATACACTGCGTCAGCACTCTTCATTTATAGTATATTTCTTAAACTTAAATCTAGCTCTCTGACTCTTGTATCTTGCTAAAAATAAAACTGGGAATTTGCCTTGCATAATTTGGGTATGGGGGTTGTTCTCTATTTTTATTCTATTCTTCCTCACCTTCCAAAAATCAGCTAAATTTCATTTTTGTCCTGAAGCTTCTCAGATAATATATACCAGCACGGTGCTCTTTCTTAATAACTGCTGATTCCCGAGTTTGATAGATGTCTTTCCAACACTAGCACAGCCAATACCTATCAACTCTTCCATTTGTGCAAGGAATTTTTTAATGTGTCTTCAGCTATCAACAGTTTCCACTTCATTAGCGTTAGGACAGAAGGGGTCTGAGAGACAGTTGTATATTCAAGACTTTGGAAACTGCATCTGGAACAAGTTTGCAAGTGCTCTGAGCGTTACCAGTTGAGCACATTTGTAATTTCTGGATGTTTTGTTGGACAAGGGCTCAGTTGGCCTCAAAAATATATTACTATGTGCCATAATGATAATAGGACTTGCATAGCACTGCAGTTAGTTGACTTCATAACTAAAGCCAAAAGAATTTGTTTGAAATTTCCCGTATTTAGAAAAAAGCAACCGAAAGTGTGCACTTATTTCTAGCATCCAGCCTTTAGATCTTCCTGCTTGTCTGACAGGAAAACAAGCACCCAGAGCAGTCCCCCTGTTCACTCCGTCTGGATCAAACTGCAGTTCACCATGCAAAAATGAAGCCAGGGCTTAACTTTCACTTCCATAATGTTATAAATTAAATTTCTTCCAAAATACTTACAATTTTTTCAACTTTCTTGAAAGTCTAAGGAAGTCTTGGAAGTCTTCAAACTCTCAGCATCTTCACTGAGTTATGGATAGAGCTGGACGACCTTCCGCCAGGGTTTTGAAAGGAACCAAACTCCCAGGGACCATTTTTCTCTCCTGACCTGATGGACCTTGTTAACGCTAAAAGTTGCTCTTTAATTCATTTCCCCCCAAACTGCCTCTAAGAGCAATTACTCCCAGGGCAGAATCTTCTGTTCTGAAAGCTTGACTTTATGGTGGCTTTATTAAAAACCTAGGATTTTCTGTGTGCTGCTTCCTGTGCACAAGAAATTCAGAGCACTCTGACTCTGATTTGTCACTGTCCTTGCTAACAACCTCCCGGCCCTTGTATAATGTGCATTTTTTATTAATACTCATTGTATATTTTGCTACAAGATAGAGACAAAATTGTTAAATAGAACAGAAGGGAGATCCTCAAAACACAGTGTCTCGGGGCTGCTAAATATGTAATTGTTTAAAATGGCATTGGCTGCTTTTTTATATCTGCACCACATTGGTTTGCGGTGCTGCTTAATGAAAATATCATGCACTGCAGTCCTCTAAGACGTCTGACTAATGTCAGCATCTTAATTTTATCAAACCTGTAATCTCATCAAAAATGATACCAAGGTAAGCTCGGTGCAATCTAATTCCCCAAGCCAATGCTGTTAGGCATTAATTATATTATCTTCCTTATATTTTTATTAAGCAAGCCTTCTATTAACCAGTGCATTATTTTGCTTGAGATCAATATCAGGCTAACAGGCCAGTAATTACCCGCGCTCTTCCATTTACTCTTTTTAAATATTGGCACAACATTATCTTTCTGTCTGGCATTTCTGCCTTCCCCCGACAACTTATTTTAGTCATTGCGAAGAACAATTCTACACAACCAACAAAGACACATTTCTGAAGAGCCTGAGGCATCTAAACTCCTGATTTAGGCTCAGTGTGTACACTGGGTATACATTTGAGTATCCCAAGCTCTTCCTCAAAGCAAAATCGAGATGTGAAAAGTGCTTCCGAGTTTATGCTCAAGTTTATGCTTCCTACACTGTGTAACTTCTTACACTTCTTGCACTGTATATGCCTCTATATTCATATATACTTATATATTCATACACATATACAAATATGCATTTGTATATTTAAAGAAAAAGACTGCAGCAGAGTAAAATATTTACATCTCTATAGAACAAAATTGTTTTGGAAGTTCTGAAACAAATGAAATTTCACCGCCACTTCATTTTCTTCCTACTTCTGGGTATTAGCTTGCACTGTGTTATGCAGAGTACATATCCATATCTCTTACCATACAAAATACATTTCACAACAATATAGATTTAATAAAATGTAAATATCCAGATAAATGAATCAAAAGTAAGATGTAAAGATGAAATGCTGCAGGTGTCAAGATGAAATTTTTTAACTTCTCCAAAGAAAAGTGGAGGACTTTTGTAAGCCTCATCTAATAGAAAACAGCAGTGAACCAGACGGGGGCTCGTCAACTTTTAGATCTTGAGAAAATTTCATACTCTGGTTAAAAGTATTGGGAAAAAAAAAAAAAAAGAACAAGTGCAACAACTCTAGTACCCGTATATCTCTTCTGATACAAATTTGTCCAAGTTTTAAGTTTTAACCCAGAAAGCAGCTGGTGTCAGATCTACTCTCGGCCCCGCAGGCAGGGCGGCCTGTAGCTCCCTTAGGGAACCCTGCAGGTTTCTGTGAAACCTGATAATATTTACTAGCAACGGGACTAACACACTGTGGAACACATGAGTCTCTCAAACAAAAGCTTTGCTCTTATCCCTCCAAGTCCCCTCACATTACACCTGTGTATGAAAAGCAGCCTGGAAAATGTCCTAGCGCTGCAGGTTGCATAGGGTGCATTGACTTCACAAAACGGAGCTAATCCTGCTCTCGTCTCGCAGATTATCCGAGTGAAAACAGGAGACAGAGCCGTGTTCTCCAACACGGAGTGGCTATTCCACTGCTTACAGACACCTGTGTAGCTCACCTCAGTGAAGCCTCCTTATCCTCATCCCGCACGTAACCTGGAAAGACCTGTAGCTTTTCGGGAAGATATTCTCCTGTTATTGCAACTGTAGCCTAATGGGTCGCTGCCACTGGAACCCCTTACAGCTTCACCAAAGCCGTGCAGTTTGGGGCATCAGCATGGCCTAAGAAAGCAAAAACCTGAGCACGGAGCCATGTCTGCACATCTCTCCTGTTATTTACGCTTTGACAGCAGCCATTTGGTTCAGGGTTTCCAGCAGGCCACCAGTCTGCACTGCCAACTTGCCGCATTCCCAGTGTCTGTATTTAAAACGTTGTCAGAAGGTTGAGTCTAGGCAAGAAACTGCCATTCTGCATCCTGGTCCAAAGCAAACAGTTACTGCTGGACTCATTACTGCCTGTTTTTAACTAGCATAATGAGTTTTTAACAGATTTTCGCAGCGCAAGCTATTAAAAGTAAATAGTGCATGCCAGACGCGAGACTCAGAGCTCCTGCTGTGAATAGCAGAGCTCTTTGTAGCTTCGTCTTAATTTCCGCATGCCGTAGTTCCCACCTTTAGCCACCAGTTCCTCTACTCTAAGGAAAATAGATATCATGGTCAAATTTAATGTTTAAACTTTCTTACGTTCCTCTTTTACCGTGAAAAAGAACATGTGCCTTTTGCTCAGCGCGCGCACGGTGCTGCAGTCATCACATAGCACAGTTATACCCTCTGCGGACCCTGGCTGACTCGCCAAGACAAGGAGCAGGAGATTGGACAGCTGTGAAATGTTCCCGAAAGGGGATATTTAAGAACCTATTCCCTTCTAGCTCCCATCTGGAGGGCTGTTCTGGGAGACGACCCCTCGTTGCAGACGAGGTACCTCCGAGCAGATCACTGCGATCTCCTGCCTCCCGAGTGACCCTGTCCCCTCAGCACCCGCACCTCACTCAGGTCACTGCTCCTATAGTTATGTCCCCTTTCTCATTATGTTGCACTTTTTTAAAGTTAGGATACATGAAGCTTTTAAAGTAGCAGTGAGAACATTTTTAGATGCTGCTGAGCAGCATCAGAAGGAAACTCTGCAGCGGCTCCGGCAGTTGGGAATGTCCCACGTGCAAAATTCATATTCCCATGGGAGATAAATACACTCGCAGGAGCGTGTATCATCATGGAGCTCTGCTTTCCAAACGTGTCCCTTTCCTTGCAACTCTTTTCATCTGCTTGTTGTCAGCAAAAATGCCAGAGAGCTCCGGGGATTCCAGGGTTTTGCAGCTACCCCTTTGGATAAACATGTTCCCTGGGCGCCGTGGTGGAGCGTGAGCTGCGCACTCCGGTGGCAGCAAAGTAACAGTCACCATTTCGCTAACGTGTCTTTTTAGAAAGTAAAGGGGTTTTGCTGCTGTTGTGGTTTTGAACATCTCTGGATAAATGTGTTAGAAGTTATTAAAGGTGTAATTTTTAAGTATAACTTCCCATGTTAAATAAATTCCTTCTTTAACTCGCTTGGACTTGGTGGAAGCATAAAGCTGGAGGGTGGAGGGCAATGAGGAGAGGGGAAGTCAGAAAAAGGTGTGAGCTGAATCAGCCAGCAAATCAAAGTACCTGAGATCTGAACAAACTGGAGAGGGGAACAGTCTATATTCTTAAAATGTTACCTAATAAATACATAAAATTATAACAAGGAGCAACAAACAAGACTGAGAGCACATCTCCTGTTTCACTTAGTCATTTCTCTTTCAAAGTGACAAAAAATCAAAAAAGTAAAGAAAAAATCAGAGCTGCAGTCTTGGTGGCAGCTCCATGTGCTGCCATTTACTCTCTGAGGGAACATTAAATACTGCAAAAGAAAGTACACAGGAAATTTAGCCAATAATTAGTGGGATTTATAAGCTCCCTTAGAATGTTATTTCATAAGTTGATGGAAAAAAACTGTTATTTCTTTCGTAAGCAGTTGACATTTGTGAACAACAAGGCACCAGACCATCAGGTGGCTAATTTAAGCATTAACAGTCCTTGGCAGGAAAGGCGGGCAGACTGCACGCAGGCTTTTATGACAGCACTTCTAAATGTAGGTTTTAGTCTGTAATCCTATAAATGAACATTCTTTTGTGCAATATTTTGACAAATCAAGGGAAAAATTGCCAGGAAAAATCCAGCAGATAGTATGAGTCACACCTTTCCTAAGCCATTTTAGGCATCTGTTACTATGGGACCAGATGGATAAAACAGAAGATGCAGGTACCTTTTCCAGTCATAAATATCTTAAAGATATGCATATGGGTTGAAAAATGATTCAAAAAAAATCCAAATGATTTCATTTTCTGTTAGTCTTGTATGATGCTTACAGCTTTTCTCTCATCGCTTGTACAGTTAATTGATATTTTCTGTTGCTCTTCACACTGTGGCATCGAAGTGCCAAAATTAAAAGTCTAAACCGACACATGATTTCATTTTTTAAGATTTCGGGATGAGTTCTCTTTCATTTCCACTACGCGCCTCATTTCATCCATAATTCAAAACGGCCAGTGCCAGCACTTTGGTAAAACAGCTCCTTTCTTGGGTATCTCAATCATTAACATTTAAAAACTTGATGTGGGGATAATGGTATTTATTCAGCAGTGGCCACTGATGAGGCCCATCGTTTCTGAAGGGCTTGTTTCTTCATGAACTGGCTCACCAGAACAGGCTGGAATTGTAGGTAGGTTCCAGATTGAGAAGGTTGCTTAAAGACAAACGTGAAAATAATTCTGACCTACGTGGTAATGGATTCTTAAGGAAATTTTCAAAAAATTGACTTGTGATCTTCATTGTTCTTTCCTTTCATATCCAAAGGGTTCAAGAAATAAAAAGGGAATAAACTCATCATACGTTAGGTGCTATAAATAATATTTGCTTATCTCATGTATTTCTAAATATGGGTTCCAGAGTGCTGGCAGACCGATAAAGAATCAAACCCTTGGAGGCAGAATAGCCCCTGCTGGGGCTACATATGTCCAAAATGCACTTTGCAGAGAGGAGCCACAGCTAAAATGAAACTTTTGAAGACAAATATGTGAATTGAGGCACAAATATGACAGTCTTGCTCATCTCTCACATGCAGTTCATAAAGCTAAATGAATCTCTATGGCTAATGACAATGTATGAACTGCTTTATATGACGATTTTTGCATTTAAATCACAGTATGATATGGGAGTTTAAATTGCTATCAGTACCTGCCAATTTTACTACCTTTTCCCATTTTGGGAAGGCATTTCAGGAACATACTGGCAGGAATTTTTCAAGCTGTTTTCAAGGTTTAAATGAACTTGAGCAACTTCCAAAATGAAGGGAATTTAAAAAAAAGAAAAAAAAAGACACGTGCCTTTTGCAGACACCTCAAGAGCTATAAAAAATGGGAAGCAAATGCTAAAATAATACACCTTTTGAAATGAAAAATGACATACAATGCACATAATTCTGTATGACAGAGTTTCAAGTTAGCTGGGTTAAATTCACTGCAAAAGCTTATGTATGCAGTAACTTTAAAGGATTTTGCCACAATACTGAATAACATCCTAAGCTGATTTACTTTTTTTTTCCTCTCTTTTTTTTTTTAATCAGCCCTACCATTTTAAAATTTGTTACTTTATTTTGCTTTGATATGGGTTCCAGGGTTCCAGGTCTTTCAGTTGCGTGGATATTTTTGACCTTGAGGACTCCTTGATGGCTTGGCATTCCCTGGAAACACTAACATCATCAACCCTTCCTTCTTTCAGGTTTTGAGATGGTGTATTCCCTCTGCAACTTCCCTATCTGCAAACCACACGTGCAGCGTCCACCAGGAGAGCTCTATCACCCGCTTTGCTCACCCCATGAGCTTCAAATCCATTGGCATCGACCAGTCTCTATGCACTTGGAATTCCACAGGACCGTGTGCTTAAAAGTAGCTGCTGGAAAGAGGGAACGAAAAATAGTCACTGACGTCTAGCTTCCTTCCCCTCGGTGTAATGTTTTCCTACTATAATGAAAAGCAATGATACTTCAAATAAAATAGTTGAATCTGAATCTCTTATCCTAGTGTTTCGATAATTAAAAAAGCAAAAATGAAAATGCTGCCTGTTCCATCTGAGTTTCTTCTTCCCAAAGAACCAAATGAAAGTGCAAACCTGCAGAAAATGCAGGCAGGAAAAATGTCATTGTTCTCCTCACAGGTCCCTTCCTGCCTTGCGCTGAAATTTAACTGAAGTTTACTCTGGAATTGTTGAAAACAAGAAAAGCAGATGCAATAGTTGGATGCAGTTGTAAGCACAGCACAGAACTCATCAGCCTTCACAAGACCATGTGAAGTTCTCTAGTCATCCTCTGTGGACTGCTTTTATTCCGTCCTTCACTGAGAATTTCTTGTAGGTAGTCAAACATATGGAAAACAGTAGATATGCTTGAAAACAAATGTTATACTGACAGAAATCTCCATATTATGTATGCAGGGCTATTTTAAGCTTCATTAAAAGTGGCTCTAGATATATGCAAGTATCAATGAAAACAGGCTTTCTTTTGCTCAAAATAAATAAATAGATTATGGATTATGCCTTCTATTTCCCCATCAAGTCCATTTTTTAAAGCTAAAGGATATTATATCAATAAGGTTTTACTACCTATGAGAAGATAAGTTTATTTCCAAATGTCGGTAAGAGCTATTAAATTACTAGAACATTAATTAGAATAAGAGATATACCTGTAAATAGAGAGATAAGATGCATTACGAGAAAAGACTGCAGGCTGTCTGCTCCTGTAGGATATCAAAAGAGGCTTCATATTTCACGGAAGTAAATATGTGGATATTTTATACTGAGGGGGGAAAAAAGAGAGAGAAAAACACACTGAATTCTTGCATTTCTCTCCTGAAGAAGTGACTGGCAACGCTGGCAGCGAGGAGAACAGGTACCTCAGCCGTGTGCGGGTGCTAGGGAAGAGCGGTGACGGTAACGGGTGACCAGGGCAGGCGGCTCCGGGACGCCCCTCGGGAGGAAGCACAGCGCAGCAGGGGCTCCACCACCTGCCCCAACACCTGGGAGCTTCTTTCTCGTCTAAAATCGAAGGCAATTCAGTAAAGCTCCGAGGAGCGGTGGTTTCCATGTTTTATGGTCATTTTAATAATGTGATGATGATGATGTTGGTTCTATCTTCGAATTGCTTATTTTGTGTTTCCTCTATCAAAGGCAGTTCAAGCACCCCACTCCTACGGCAGTTAGGAACCTCTCACAAAATGAGAAAATAATACTATGAAATGAGAATCCATTCGAGCTTTAGACCAAAGCAGACTCCAGCCCTGGCCGGGATGTTTCGCAGACCCTCCTCAGCTCTCCAGCAGCACCTACCCAGCCTTTACCTTCTTCTTTCTTGCTGGGGCACTTCCCAAGCGTCGAAACCCACAGAGCAAAGCCTATTGCCTGGGCGCTGTTTCTCCCCTGAGAAGCATCACATCTTCATGTGTTCTTTGGAATAATTCAGGCTTCCAAGAACATTTTGGAGATAGACATAATTCAAGCAAAACTATGGTAAGGGTAAATAATTAAAAAGATATCTTGATCAGCATGTCAATTTAAAATTTAGTTTTGCTGTGCTTATTTGATCTACAGTAGTGATGGTGCATAAATCTCAACAAATATTTCAATACTGTTTACAAAGAAAGATAAGCCTCCTACTAACAGTAATATCTTGTCCATATTAATTTTTCAATTTCTGGGATACAGCAGACAAATATTTACTTTTCCTGTTAATGCTTGTTAAGTGATGGCTCATGTCAGATTTCACTACCAATTTTCCTGGAAAGAGGAAACCACTGATTGTTCCTGGAATATGTATTTTATTTGAGTTTACACTTTGTTTTTCCCTACATTACAAAGACACCAACTTTAATGGTGAGGATTTTGTTCACCTGACAGTATTTCTTGTCAAGATTTTCCACCTTATTTTATTTCTGTGTAAATAGAAATACATTCTAGTTTGAGCTGCGTGTTCCATGCAGGTTATCAGAGGAGCAGGTCAGTGTACTGTAATAAGAAAAAGTTGTAAATCTTTTACTGATTTAAGATTACTGATTTCTAAGATATTAAAATACCTTATAAAGGGTATACCCTTGAGGAAGACCCCATTCACCATTCATTGTCCCAGCAATCTTTCCCTTCTAATATGCAATATATTGAGCAATATAGCAGGGCCAGCTCAATGCAACACAAGACACTGACCTGCAGTCAGTGAAACTCCCACTCCGAAATTTCCACTTGGGAATTCCTGCCTAAACCTGAGAGCAAACACACACACATCTGGGTAAACTGGGCCTTAGATTGCCATCAGCTTTGCTCAAAAGTAAGGAAATTGCCTACAAAACCCTTAAATCATTTTCATGCTTGTAAAGCTTTCTTCCTGTTCGGTGTCATAAAGCGCTCTCGCAGGAGCTAATGGTTTTGTTCTATTCAAAGCTATTAAAATAAACTCTAGAGTCAAGGAAATGCTCAGCTGAAAGGAAAGGGTATGAAATATTCTGCACTAACACTGAGGGTGAATTTGGCATTTTGCCCTTCTTTCTACATTGCACACCACAACCCAGGCCTCGGGAAGATGCTTAAAACAATTTGTTTCACTCATTCAGCTCTGCAAAAACCTGAAGCCAAACAGATACGCAACCTGCACCACACACTGTGCTCCATGCGTGCTGGAGAGAGAATGAGTTTGGATTAGAAAAATAGATTTGCTGCTTTCCACCAAAGACACGGGCATTGATGTGATGTTATCCCATCAGTCTGCATTCTCTCAGTAAGTACCAACAGAAGAGAAGAAAATAGCTGCAAGATCTGGCTTGCAGTTTGCAGCAATATATACTTTATGTACCAGAATGAGAGACGGGACCTGTTGGAATGTCCTGGCAGACAGAGGTTTCTGAGAAGTCCTTATTTTGGTTTTGAGCTCTTTATGTCATTTCCCAGGAGGAAGAGAATTAGAAAATGCTTGTACAGACACAACAAATCAGATTGTTAGGCCCAAAGTTAACAAATTTGCAAATGTTGCAGTAATTCTGAGTAAATTTACCAGACCTGCTCTCCAATCCCTAACTGAGCTTTCAATACTTTTTTTTTCTTAATAAATCAGTAGATCTTAAAAATAAAAAAGGTCCAAGGCCTTTACATTTTAAAAAATATATATCAGTAGATCACAAAACATGAATAAAACCAACTTCAAGCACAGAACCTCCAAAAGCTCCTTGTGCCATGACAAAGCTGGAATTAGAGGTTGAGGTTATCGTACCAAAAGCTCCAGGGAATGACACATTTGCAAGTCTAGGCAGCATTTGAATGCAGTTGCATGAAGGCTGCTTTCTGAGAAGCAGTTTTCACCCAGAGGGTCTCTGGTACTAACGGCAAATCAGTCTCCACAGAGTGTTTTGAATCAGAAGCAAGAACACGGTTATAGCATTTTGATCTTATGATAAATACCCATGTAAGGGTCACAGGGGTGAAGAGTTGCCATTCTCCAGTGAAATTATTTTTTGTATATAGGTGGTTATGTTATATAAGCTGCAGATTAATCTTTCTCTTTGGTTACTACAAAAGGGTATGGGTAGGATAGATGAGTTCTTAAAACTGCCAACCTGCCTTGATGAGTCAAGGACATTAGATATATGTTATATTAGATATGAGATTGTTATTAAGTACTGCACTGCAACATGTTAATAAACTAAAGATGAGAAACGAGCTAACAACAACTCGGCGATTTGAGTATTAGCTTCTTTCTGACCAAACTCTTTGGGTAGGCCCCCCCATCACCCGACACTGAGCAGAGCTCAACCAGCAGCAGGCAGAACCACCTCCACCGAGGATGGAGGAGGAGGACATCAACAGGATGGCTGATCTTTGAACTGTCAGCTAACAACTTCTGAGGAGAAAAACAACCCAGGTTCCTAAAAATAACTGGAAAAGACTAAAAGGAATCTTTAAATATCTTCTGAGAAAGGTGATGTTAAAGAGAATGAAAAAAGGTTCTGTTCTTGGAACAGCTCATACCCTAAAGCTAACTCGCTTCTATTTCATGCCAAATAAAAGCTGTATGAATCATGTAATAAAATGTTATGGCTGCTAGCACAATTAATTAGAAATGGAGGAGAGCTCAACTTTCACCTCAAGAAGAAGTGTCATACTAACAGCAGAAAAGCTGTTAAAATATTGTGAACATTTCTAATGAATTCAGTGAAGAAATTAAGAGATTCTCAGAAAATATGAATTTGCAGGAATTAAAAAGTTTATGTGCCGTGTATTTGCACTGCATGGCAATGCCGGTAAAACACCTCTTCTGGAGACCACGCGGTGCTAAGAGTGAATCAGCACCCTGAGGGCAGAGCTCGTACATTCCCTACAGCTAGTTAAGGCAACGAGATCATATAACACTATCTTCCTGGGCCAGTTAAACTCCCATATACTTTTGGGGACAAGATAGCTCAACAGCTTTGAACCAATGAAAATAAATGTAGCAGGTTTCAAAGAATACCTGCCTTTCAAGCCACATGCTGCCTATTAAGGGCTAATGCACATGCACAATCCCATTTAATTTGACAGTTACTGCAGTGACTCCTTAACCTGAGCAAGCAATTTGCAGTCACTGTGATAAGTTGTCAAAACTTAGGAAAAAGAGAATTTCTTCTCTGAAGTCACGTGGATGGCCAACCTAGGAGAAACTGAAGAACAGCAGTGCTCAGAGAGTCACATAACATTAAGTTAAAATCATCATCCTCTGGTCAGTCTAGTCACCATCACTATGACCCATCATTCCTATTAGAAGAGACATTAGTTTAGTCTTTGCAAAGCAGGCTGTGAGACTCCTGATTTGATGTTTTGAGATTGTGGTTTATTAAGCCTGAGTTAATGCTCCACGGACTCGGTGCAAACTGCAGTGCCTGGATAGACCTCGCGCTGCACCTGTGCCTGCCCCAGCCTTGTGAGCAACGGTGACTGACAAGGAGCCCTGTGATGCCAAAGAAAAGATGACTCTATTTTCCTCTATCATGTTTACCCACAGGGAACAAGGAAAACATGTATTAGAGTTAGAATTTTTTCTCCTTGCGTGTCAGAGGAACCACGTTTCCCCCAGGTATACAGACTGCTGTGTTTGTGAACAGATGTGGGAAGGAAGCATAGTTCATGCTATACTCGTTCAGAATTGACTCATTTGTGATTTCATTAGAGTGCAGGATAAATTTGATATCCCCAGGCAATATTTCCACAGAATTCTCTAGGTTAAAATTTTCTATTTCTCTAAAAAGAAGAAGAGATTTTCTAAAGGCTTGCTGATTTTATATTTCATTAAAATTGCTGCTGAAACAGGATAGGAGAAAGGAATAGATTTTGTTCCTCGTCGTTCTTCATTACTCCATAAAATGGAACATATTTCATGTTCCCAAGAATCCTAATGAGAAAGGTAGAGACCTTCCCCTCGCTGAGCTTCTACGCAAATCCACATAAAGCAACGCTTTTGCATAAATTGCACTTCTGACTTACCTGCCTTTTTTCTTCCATTCCTATTCAATATATTTATTGAGGATTAGTTTCACTCAATTTGTATGCAATACAATTTTAAAGAGAAAACTGGTGGTCTAAAGATTTACAAAGCAGAAAACTAGAAGAGCTTCCTTTATCTCAGGAGTCTTTAAGATACAAATAGGGAAAGTAAGGAGTGACAACCCATGAAAAGGTGATTTGCTCAAGAGAACTGAAGCGCTGGACAGAGTGACCGCCATGAAGCTCTATATAATATCACTTTCTTTTGAAAATCCTGAGCACCTATATAGCAAGGAAGAAAAGCTTTCTGTGAAAGAACACATCCTGTCTTCTTAAAGCTGAAGGACTTGTGTCTAAAATGGCAGTAAATAATAAAGCTCAGGGAAGTCAACTGCAGAGCTTACAGAGATGCTTGCGAACCTTTGCAGAACTCTCTGATAAACAAAACACACCCTCTCTACATATAAGCATACTCTTTGCTATTAAAAAATAATCTTACAACCTGTATTGATGTACAAGAAAAAAACAATAACGAACTTCTGATGTAATATTCATTAGCCCCAGATTTTTTTAACTTTTTTTTTTTTTTTCATATTTCACGGAATTTTTATTAATGATATTCAGGTGCATTTCTGGCCTGACATGCTATCCTCAGGGAACTTTTGAACTAATGCTTAAATATTTGTCATGCAATGCATACATCTAATGAAAAACTATTTCAAAAGTTTGTGTAGCTACAAGTAATGATACTGAGGACTTGCACAAGCTGTAAAAGATAATGCCGGACCTATGGGATATTATAGCTTTTTCTTTAGCTGCAGCTATGGTAATTGGCCAGGAAAGAGGCAGGAATGTACTCTTGGTAGGAGAGCTAAGTCTTAGAGCAGGACAAACAATACAGCATTTATTCTACTACATTTATGCTAAGATTACAATAGAAATGCAGTGGTCAAATAAGATTGTGATGTAAGAGATAAACTACTTTTGTTTTCCATAGTGTTACCACTCTGTAGGTCCATCATTACCGCTATTACTCTGTAAATATACCATGAAATACAGGTTTGAAATTTTTGTTAAAAGTTTTTTGGTTTTAAATAAAGCCAGACCAAATCTATTACTTCAAATAATTTTACTGCTCCCTTAGTGGTTCTGCTATTGGAATAAAAGGAGCCACATCAGAAGTAATGAAAAAATGTAATAGACTTTCACTAAAATTTATTCAGAGCTGAGAGATTTTAACAGAAATGTCACCTTCCTTGGTTTAACATACTACTATAAAATTGAAAATTGTGTAGCATTTTTTTTGATAGAGTAGGATGTTTATCTAAAAAATAGTTATTTGAAATTCCTGGCATTTTGATTGCTGTAAACAGTTTTAACTGTGAAGATAAAGTGGGGAGAAAAAAAGACCAAGGGAGAAGGAAGGTCAAGAAGTTGAATCAAACCTCACTCCTCAATTAAGCTGATCCACAGGGAGTCCTGAACCTTTTTGAAAACTGGAATTCAGGAAGAAACACAGAGCACAACCTAAAGGTCCACGAACGGCCTGAGTTCGGTGGCAAGAGCTACAGAGACGACCAGCTAAACACTCCCTTCGCGCGCAGGACGGGACGGGCAGTAACGTGACGTGAGACGGCAGTGCCCACGCAGCCACGCGCTGCAGCCAGGCGCCCAGAAATGCTGCCTTTGGGGCTCGCTTCCAGGACGGGGGTTGTCCTTCTCGAGACGGACACCTCACTGCAAAGCTGGCTAGCGAGTTAAGGACACTTAACTTCAGTGCGCTGGGAACCACAGGTTGGAAAAACAAGGCAGCGTCACTAAGTAATAAGTCCGATTTACCACATTAATAGTTTTCTGTCATTTCGTTACTTATTTATTTTAGTGCTGAAAACTGTAAGGGGGGAGAAAACTTAATTTACCAATAGGCTTATGCTCTAGCTGGGGAAAAAGAGGTATTCTGGGTACTGCCCAAACGCGGCAGAACTGGACCACGAGCACAGAGAGGTGCAGGGAAGGGACTATCACTCCTTCGATGCCAATTTCCAGATTAAATGCATTTTCAGTACCTTTTCTTCATATATTTTCCCTGATAATAAATAGAGATCTTTACTAGCTTGACAAATGAATGTTATGCCAGGTATTTCAATAGTATGCAAGGTGAAATTTAGGGACATTCTCAGGAACACATGCACAGATTCCACTTTCCCTTGGTGCTTGCAGATATTCTAATTTTTGTGCAGTCTTTACATACATTGTGCATTGGTAGCTGTCAGATCAGACGGGGCTAATTAAACAATTGCTACTTTTGCTGGGTTCTGTCTCTGAGCAGTCACACTGAAAGGCAGTCACAAAAATCAGATATCTACCAGCAGAAACCCTGACTAATACATAAGAACTTGGATGAAAAATCCAGTTCTATGGGGTGACCTTTAATGGGATAAAAGATAAGACAAACTTTAGATTTCCCACTTTCTCTTGCCTGCATCCTATCTCACATCTCTGCTACTGAACCATGAAATAACTTCTCTCCCTGTGGGCCAAAGCGCCAGAAAGGATTACAAGGGACAATCGTGAGCCAGGGAGACTCAGGTCTGCCGCAAGCAGCCTTGGCTGCTGCGCCCACACCTACGTTTGAGAGGAGCAATGAGAGTGCAAAAACTATTTCGAGAAAATATATTGGCTGTGCCCTCATTTGCTTGGGTTTGTGAATCATGCTCTGTGCAAACAGCAAAAGGGCTTTTCAGAAACTAGATGACAAACTAAAATCTCTAGCAGACAGATGTGAACTGTAATTAGATGTTTCTACCTTGGCTAATCATGGATATGAAAATTAAGAAGATTCTGGTGTATTTGAACGGCAGGGCAGGAACACAACAAGGAAACGCTCACCAGCATTTGTGAACTACAGTTTGAATGACAAGGATTGCGAATCCCTTTGGGAGGGATGAGGAGTGGCTAAAGGAATTTGGGAAGCGCTGCTTTGTCTCAAAGTACTCAGCCTTTGCAGCATCGCAGCAAAAGGCTGCACCCATTTTATTTTATGCTCAGCTAAGCTATATTTT
Organism: Crypturellus tataupa; assembly: GCA_034781795.1. Classification (NCBI taxonomy): domain Eukaryota; kingdom Metazoa; phylum Chordata; class Aves; order Tinamiformes; family Tinamidae; genus Crypturellus; species Crypturellus tataupa. Next base: position 791,059 of record JAWLRI010000907.1, on the reverse strand, counting down.
CCCTTAATCTTTCTCTTTCTTAAACACTGTCTGGGCTCCCTGAACTGCAAATTCCCAGCATTTAGTTTAGGTCATAGAATTGATGTTGAAAGAGAGTTTGGCAGATGACAAACAACTGAGAATAGGGTTTGATGTGGGAAAGTGCTAAACAACTTTAACTGTAATCACTGCTGTAAATGCTTCCAGTAACAGATATGAAGCAGAGCTTTTCCCATAAGTCTCCAGAGATGATGTGCTAGATTCTTTTTAAGTCAAAGCAATGGAAGTAGGAGTCTACGACCAAATTATGAACCTCTCTGAACTTATCTTTTCATTTGTCCTATCTTAAAAGGTAGGCCAGGCATTTCATCAAGAGAGCTCACAGGACCTGGGATAGATACATCGCTGCCATCTTCAATATTGGCTTAGGAGAATATCAGGAAAATTGGTCTGCCTGTAGAGTATTCATTCCAAAAAGCAATTTGCATAACAAAACAAATACATCATGAATATGCTTTTAAAACAGAAAGGGCCCTCACAAACAAGCATTCAGCAACATGTCTCTTTTAATCACAACTGTACACGCAAACAGACACCACAGGCTTAGAAATGGATGGTAATTCACTCACATTCTCCATTCCTTGACCTAATTTCAGAGCATTAGATAAGATGTCAGGAAACCATCTTGAGAGATGGGGAGCATTTCCACTTCAGGACATATATAATATCATTTTTTCAATATTTAATCTGCCTGTACTAAGCCGCCTTAGTTGGAATGTTCTTTATTAGCCTCCACATAACAAGACTGAATGCCAAAAATGCAAGCACTCTAAATACTCAGGATAGTTCTCTTTTTAAAATGGTAAGTATAATTGAATACCACTTGCCTGAGGAGATTAGAGTTGCAATATGTCTTATATATCCAAGTTGATTGGATAATATACTTAATGGAACATACCTGAGAAGATGAACTGCTTATCTGGTTCTAACATACGTCCCCTGGAAAGATAAGACACTTGCCTTTTTTTTTTTTTTTCCTTCCCAACTGATAGTCCTTGATAACTCCCCTGCTTGTTCATTTGCATATATGAACTATGTTATGGAGTTCTGCACACTCACTCATCAAGAGGAAAATTAAGAGAGGAGCAGCAAGCTCACGACATCTCCAAGCTCCTTCAACGCCCTTCCTCAAGGTGTCTCCAGGGATAAAGTAGCAAATCAGGCAGCCTTCTACAAATCCTCTGCTCGGAAAAAGGGAAACAAGAGCAGGCAAAGATGCACTGAAAAGTGGCAGCTAAATGAGATTAGTTATCCCAGCAAGAAGTGAAGTGAAACCCTTTGAACCCCATGATTAAGCACCCTGGCAGAAAAAAAGAGAGAGAGAGAGAAACTCTATTCCTTTAACGTTTGCTAGCAAGACACTTCATACATATATACTCCAACTAACGTTTCTCATTAATCACCACTCAAACCTATAATTCATGTTTACAAAACCTAGAAAGGAGACATTTTCCTAGCCTTGAGTTTGGAGTGATTGTGGGGGGCGAATTTCAAGGGGTGCAATGACGTCTGAATCACACGTTCACTCATTCCTGCCAGAAAGCACGTAGCCACCCAGTAACTCTGTCCCTCACTGAAGCTCTCAGCTCCAAGGAATAACTGCTACTCAGCAGCTCATAACATGTAACTTGCCCAAAATATCTCCATCTATACAGAAAGTCTCGCTGTGCAACTGCAACTGCTCTGCTTTGAGAAGTATCATACAGGTACTAGGGCAATATTTTTATGTGATGTCTTCCAACACTAACAACACTTGAGTGCCAGCAGAAGCACTTTATTTTAGCATGATTCCTTTCAGCAAACCCACTTCATCGTGAAAAGAGAGGAGAGCTACTACACCAAGGAGGGCACAGCCAGCCTCTTCTGCAGCTGCTTTAAGCAATTAACTCTCACAGCTTCACCGAAAAGGTAGGAACAAACTTGCCACTGGAAATAGTACAAGCTGGAAATGGCCTTTGGAAACATTTCCTTTGAAAGGGGGCTTGTGGTCCCCGAGGATGGGAGCAGGCAGAGGCCAGCTGCTCCGGGTGGGGAAGCTGGGAGTGCTGCTGGGCAAAGACCCGTGTTCTGCTGTGCAGCTCGGGCAGGTGGTACCCGCTAACATCCCAGCCGACAAGGGCCGTGCTTGTGCTCGGGGTGTTCGTGCTTGGCATAGCTGTGGTCAGCTGGGACGGGGAAGCTGCAGACACAATAAACATCACTTCAAGCCGCTTGGCCGAGTCACAGCCCAAGTCAGGAAACCAGGTAGCTGAAAACAGCACATAAACCTCTTCACAGGTGTTTTCTTAGAGGAAAGCAAGGCAAACCTCAAAGAATATATACAAAAAAAGTCTACTAAACTGCTTGACAGAGCGAAGGGCAGCCAAGCAGAGCTCTCATGAGGAAAGCCATGGCCTCTGGAGCAGAAGCGGGAGAGGAGGCCCTGCTCCCGCCGCCGCTGCCAGCGAGACGGCTCCGCGCTCGGCACCAGCTGCTGCCGGGGGCCAAAAACTCCACGTAAAAACGCTGACAAGCGATGGGGAAAGAAATTATTCTCTGGCAAACTCCTTTTTACTTACATTACTAAGGAAAGGGAGCAGGCCCTTTTTATTGCTAACGATCCTGCTTGCCAGTAGTGTGCAAAGAAATGACTTAATAGATGAATCATTTCCTACACTCAGTTAACAATAATTATAAATATAGTTACGGCAGCTAGAGCTTCATATTCTTGGTAGGAGAATGTCCTAGGGCCACAGGTGTTTTTTAATATCAGCTGGTCCCTCATTTGAGGGTCAATCTTAAGACCCACCAAGTGACCATGGCTCACGGGCATCACACCACCTAGGAGATCTTCTGCCATTGATTACAGTCACAAAAAAAAAAATAATAATAAATTAAAATAGACTAAAAGAGAGGAAAAATTGTGTAAGTGTGCAATCTCCCAGGAAATATCACTGTATTCCCATTAGATATGGTGCAGGAATCCGATTTACAGGTTCTCAAAATTTTCCCATACTGAAGACGTTCATATATGATGAGACATTCATACATTCCTGCTACTTACAATATTCTCTTTTAAACATTTCTAATATTTCCTTGCCATTTACTGCAAGCTATTAAGTACTGTGAACAAAGAAGTTGCAATAGTCAATTTAGGTCTAAAATGTCATACGCTTCTACTCCTGCTACACATGAGTCTATTAGGACAGCATAGAGTTTATGCCAAAACTCTTTCCTGTGTTCCCTTCCTGAACCTCTGAATTGTTCTCCTTTCATTGCAACACTATTTTATATTAAATATATATATAATATGTATTTTTATATATTTATATATATATAAAGCTTAGAATCTCAGACTAAAAATGCCTTTAACTAGAGTGTGCTTGCAAGTGCAGTTACTAGAATGACTATCCTGGTTTGTTCAAAACATGATTGTATCTGTGTCGGTGATAAGGAACAAACAAAGAAGGGTGTAAGGAAAGAAAGAAAAAGAGACTATCATGTCTTAAGACAAACAATTCTGGTACTAAAGCTGTGACGATAAACCAGATAAAAACCTGTGAGGGAGAGGAGTAGCTACACTACTGCAACATGCCTCTTGTTTGGAGGATTCAAAGAATTGTTTATTCCAGGAATTCTGAAAATGATTTGCATTGACCTTCTTTCCCTGAGAGGACGCTCTTAAAAACATGGAATACTTTATTTTTCTAGTCAGAGTATGAAAAAAGGACAAACAGATTCATAAAAATATTGTACTCACTGGAGTCCAGTAGCAAGTAATCAATAGCTTAATATTAATTCCATTTGTGAACAGAAAATGAAAATGCTTCAAAACCAGTTACCTTGATACACAGAACAAGTAAACATAGCACATTCAAAGGTCTCCATCACACTAACTCACTTTAAAACCTATACTAAAATTCCCCTGGGTAATGTAGCCCCTCTCCTCCGCCTCATTATAAAGCTTCACAGAAGCCTCAACTTTAAATAAAACATTTATGTACCATGCTACATGATAAAATATAAATAAAGGTGTTTAAAGTAATTTTGACCTAGGTATTTTTTTACAAGGGATCAGCTGCATAAGCAATACCAGAACATACTGCAGTCAACACCAAGCGCAAAATGATTACCATGAATTCTGCTGTGCTCAGGGTACATGCTGTTTTGTGGTATCCCAATTATGTCCCTTTGAATTTTCTTAGGCCATACTATGGTACAAATGCCTAATATGTTCTTCCCAATTGTATTTTTATAGGAAGAAATATGTCAAGTTGGGGGAAAATTTTCTTTCAGCATGTTTGGAGGGGTAAAACAAAACAATCAATATATCTCACAAAACTTCTGCTGCTTTGACTATGAAGCATTTTGCCTGTTTTCTTTAAGCCTCCCTGAGACCACCGCATACAGAAACACTAGGTTCCACTTTTGATCTTTACCAGGCGGCAGCAGTACTTGTTAACTAATCCAAATAGCCTTTGCAGCTGCAGTTTTTATGTTTACATTCTCCTTCCAGTTAAAAACAGTGAGCTCACACAGCTGACAGAGCTTTCAAGAACATTAAACTGTTTGGATGAGCTTACTTGATTAACAAAATGTTCAAGCCTCAAAATATCTTACTTTGATGGACAGAAATGATAACACGAAGCTGCGCGAGTGAGGAAGTTTGAGCATGTTACTGAGCTGACAAGAAGCTTTCCATTCCAGTTGTCTCAATAAACGTACTTGTGATTTAACCTCTGCTTTCCCTGTAGGTGTCTGCATATATTCCTCCCTCCCTCCCTCAATTCAGTGGCATGTAGCAGTGACAACGCTTTCCAACGAGTTGTCATCAGCTCACTGTTCGATACCTTCAGCAATGCGGGAAATGTAAGGATTCTTGATAAACTCTCAGCGGTGGCCTAGTTGTGTCCCGGAACGCAATGGAAATGTTATTCCTGCCTTCAGCAGAACCGCGCCGAGCCAGGCTGCTGAGCCTCTAATCGCACATGTATCAGCCTGTGATACAGACCAGCTCTCATGTACTGATGACCATTAAAAACAGGAGTTATACATTAACAGCAATATTTTTAAATCAGTTTTCAAATATCCTTTCAAGCGATTAACTGATTTGAAGAACTCTGAAAACTCAGAGCTGAACAAAGTTATATTCTAACAAGCTCCGCATTTTCAAGTTCTTCCGTCAGTTTAGCATTTGCATTCATATATCATAACATTCATATATAATTTATGAAACATTCCTGCACATTACGAGCTTAAAAGGCCTGTTTCCTCTTTTGTTTTTCAAACACTGCACAGAGAGATGCCGAAGGACTGCGAATCTGCAAAGGCTACATCACAGCGCCGCGTTTGCTACACTAACTAAAACCTACCTGCGAATCAATCAGCCTGCCTGGGATATTTGTTCTTGGCTGCTAACGTGACAAGATAAATCAGAAAGTAATGAAACTCGGCTCTCATCACTTGTCAGCTTCATACAGAGATTAAAGCTTCCCAGCGGCACACGGAGTGGAGAAGAAACGTTCAGGAAGGTGTCTGAAGTCACAGCCGCTTCTGCAACAGCGACTAGAAAAGTGCGGATGATGTTGGCTGCTTCCCCTCATCTTCAATGACACAGAAGTTTGAGTCTTCAGCACCAAGGGGCTTTTGAAACAGGCCCCCCACAATATTATGCAAACGTATTCCTGCACTGGGGCTGTAATAACTATGGTTTGCTTGCCAGATTTCATAAAAGCATTAGCACCTCTCCCCCACTGCCAAACCGCTTCCAGAACGCTGCCTGCTGCGTGGCAAACACGGGGCTGCTGTTACAGCGAGCACAGCCATCGCCTGCAGGACCTGCGGTGCGCAGGGGCAGAGGAAGAGAGGGTATCTCCGAGACAGGAGAAGTTTCCTTGGGTTGAAAAACAGGAAATTGGAAGGTTTGGCTCTTCAAGGAAGCCCAGTTTGCGTTTACTATAATTGCTGCTGTAGAACTAATGAGAGCGCTCTTTGGGTTTCGAATAAATCACAGGAACGAGAACAAACAGCATGAGAATATTTACAGAAGCGTGTGCATTAAAGTCACCCCTTCCTGGCTAAATTTCACCCTTCTATGTAATAATTATAGCTCAAAATAAAGGTTAATCTGATTATGCACAGTACAATAAGCAGAACATTATAAGCGCTGGTGCCAAAGAACTCCCAGCAAACAGCCCCAGGCCGAGCACGGACCAACCCCTACCTACTGCTCCAGGAGGAAGGAAGATAAGTGGAAGCGACATGTGAACTAACCCAACATGCAAGATGAGAGGTGGCCACGATGCTGCCTTGAGTTTTTTTGAGTTTTTGCCTTGATTAATGGCGAATTACTGTGAATATTCAATGTCTTTTAGTAGTCTACTGCTACATATTAACAGGAAGATAATCATAGGCAATTTGTTGTAACAAAATTAAAAGTCCGTGTCCAACTTTCAGTCCAAAAGTGATTTGCATTTATGACAATGAGACTACAGATCAGGGAGCACTGCCAGTGCTTTTCTGATTGCCAGCTAACTCCTGGAGTCCTATGGGGATTTTACTTTTATTTTTGAAGTCCTTGTATTCAACTTCCACACTCAAGCAACATCTCAAGGTTTTGAAACGATGCCCAACAAAATCAAAATCAACACAAGTAATTTACAGTTTAATCGGGCAACTCCTATCTGGCGTTCAGCAAATAGCCTGGGTAGGCTGCGAGCTTCGTAAGGCGCTCAAACTTGTCCTGCTGATTTGCAATGAGCTGGTGCTGGTTAGAAAGGCAAGTTCCTGCTCTCAAGTTTTCTGGTTATGCCAGAAAAGCAGCTCACTAGGAAAAGAGACACGTCCAGGAGAAGCTGCCCACGTGGCCTCCCTGCTACCCACAAACAGCACAGAGTCAAAGTGACTGGGAACTGTGACACCGTCAGAAACAAAGCCACAACCAGGAACGAGAACTGGTTCAAGAGCACAAAACACAACAAATTTTGTAAGTGATAAATGAAAATAATGTTTGCAAGAAATAATTCACTCCCGCAAAGTAAAATTAAGACAAGTTTCACAGCAAAATGTAGGTTAAACAATTGCATAAAGTCTTTGACAGAATTCATAGCTGTTATCAGAGGTGGGAAATCTAACAGAACAATATAAAACCTATAGCAAGCAGTAAATACATTTAGTTTTGGTAAATTTTTACTCTATTTATTTTGTTATGTTTTAACAGCATACTAATATAGCAAACAGCAGTTCGGTATGAAAAAGAAAATACTACAAAAGTTTATTATTGCTAATACAAAATAACTGAGAATTCACTTCAGCCACTGTAGCATTCCATAAGCATCAAAAAAATAAGTTTCATCAAAAAGTGGTGGCTGAGAGAGCTCTGAGTCTACAATTTAGAGAGTGCATGAGACATAGCTCCAGGTCAGCCGCTGGCTCTGCTACCCATTTTCTGTGTAACGTGCAGTTTAGTTCCCTCCAAAGGCAGCAATTGCTCTAAGGTCTCACGCTCTGCTAAGACAGCGCAATGAGTCAATGTTAGACACTCATTTCCTGAGTTTTCCATGATCGTGCGTTCTTCCAGAGCCCTGTGAGTTTGACCTTCCTCAGCAAGTGCAAGGGGTGCTCCCACCTCGGCCGGGAAAAAAGATAAACTTCCAGGAGGAGCCTAAGGGCTGCTAACGCATGAGCTGTGAGTGAAGCTCCTAAGGGGAAAAGAAAAAAAAAAAACAGCAGTGGGAACCGGTTGTTTGGAAGCACTAAAATACAATGCGACAAAATCCATTGTAAATCCATCACCTGGAACATTATTGCCCTGGAGGGGAGCTTAATTTCTCCAGTCGCTCTCTGTTGAGTCTGAGTGCAATGAGAACAACATCCACAACACGAACTGCAGTGCTGAGAGACCGTAATGGGGCAGAGAGGTGCCTGGCAGGGAGCTGCCGGTGGAGAGGGGTTTGCTTTGATTCCTAACAATAGATTTTTTTTTTTTTTAAGTGAGAATTCACCTTCCTTTTCCCCTAACACTTATTTCAGGAAGATGTGTCCAAAACAGCAGTTATGGAAGCATTGCAAAAGGTATCACAATACCAACCAGGATTGATTTATTATTAAAAAAAGGGTAAATAACTACTTGAAGAAGAAAAATGATTTACAATTTACAACAGGAAAACAGTTCCCTTTACAGGTACTGAAGAGTTTCTCCCCAGTTTTAATATGTTTCTGTAACAAAATGTGCTAAACTTTTGAAGTCTTTCAGTTTCCTTCACAGCATGTTTTCTCATAGATGAGTTAAATACCCCTAATCAAACACACGTTGCAGTATGAGCTGCCTGCCATCACGTCCCGTGTTAAACGGCACGGCATGACGGCAACCCGGGGCGCTCCCACTGCAGCCTTAAGCTTGGTTCGTGCTTTCGGCATGGTTGCGCTCTGGCAAATAAACCGCTCGCTCTCAAACGCAGCCAGTTTTGATCAAGTTATTTATAAAGTAAATGAGGTATTCTGAGCCCACGGCTTCCTCGAGAACATCAAGACATCCTCAGTTAAAGGTAAGCAGGTTTCTGCCCTTGGCCCCCCAGATCCCATGGCTCCCACGGTGGGTGAGTTTGACCGGGGTTCAGGTGTTTTGGTGCTCGTGCAGCTCCAAGCGGTATCTTCTCATTTGTACAGTCTGACCTAATTTGATTCTTTTTTTTTTTTTCCCCTCTAAGCCTCAGAGGTAAGATATAAATGTCAATACAAATTAAATTCTGGCCAATGTAAAACTCTTTAGTCTTTTGTTTCTTTCTAAATGAAAATTCAAGGAAGAAAAAAAGAGAAGTTAGAAGCAATCTCCTATGACTTCAGCTTGAAAAGAATCAACAAGCGTCACATAAATACTGTTCTGAGCTTAAACATTTATTTTATATTTCTCCAATTAGCAAATATAAAAATGATCACTTATGCTCTAACACACAACTGACTTTTCACTATTCTGTGAAAAATCCACCTATTCCTTGTCCATATTCTTCTTCGATCTCTATTGTAATAACTTTAAGTTCAGGAAAACTACAGACAACAGTCAAAAAATATAGATTTTCAAATGATAGGAGACCCAATTCCCTTACTATTCCTTAGTTTTTTTAAATGCAATTAAAACAGGATCTATGGCATTTTCCAAAGCACATATGGACTTGCATTTCAGCACTCTCGCTTTGAATGAAAAGATAAAATCAGAACAGTTAGGGAGTAAGCATAGTTAAACTGAGTTTTTCCCTCTAATTTTGAGCAACAGAAAAATTCATCTACATCTTTCTTTCCCCAGTGGCCCATGGCTCCAATATATACACACACAGGGCTGCATTAAATGCACATTTCACTACTTTTTTTTCCCCCTATCTCTTCCTCCTAGGGATTATTCTCTTTGCAAACTTCCAAAAAACTAGCAGATCTGCTGTGTTATCCCCGCCACACGCCTGGGCCCATGACGGGAAACCAGACACGCTCCAGCACTTATTGCTAATGCTTTTTAAGAGCTTCTAGAAATAACTTTTCTTCTTTTTAAGAATTTAATCACACTTCTGCAGACATTCAGCAAGTGTCAGCTGCCATATACTAGAAGTGAAGGATATATTAGAGGGTTTTTATCTTCATAAAGTTCCATAAAACCTACATTCGAGATTGCTCGCTGCCTTTCCAATCAGTGCTGATAAATATGGGGGGGGGAGGGGGTATAAAGTTGCCTCTTACTGCTTTGCTCTCTGAATTTCCTAATGAATAAAAATCAAACAGTCACTCAGGTAGGGGACAGGCCCTTCTACTCTCACTGCAAATAATTTCAGCTGTTTGGTGGAGTCCTTGGTGTAAACCAGCTGGGGAAGAAGCCCCTGCTAGAGGTGCCGAATCCACTGCTCTGTCCGTGCTCCTGGGAGCTCCTCGTGCTCCTGTTTTCCCAAGGACCACTGCTACATTTGCACAATGAAGGCCAAGAGCCAGGATAAAGGCTGGGTTTAGATTTATTCAGTACCTTAACTTCTGTTTGTTGGGGAGTAGGAGGAAGAAGGGGTGAACATACACTTTAAACAGCAAAAATAACAGCACTGGCTCTGCTAAGAAAGTGTAAAATGCAGAAAGTACATCTTATAGCAAACTGCTGGTAGCTTGGAACAACTTTAGTTAATTGTGCTTATCAGGGAAAAAAGAAACTGTGGTTTAGACAACAAATCAGTTGGGAATAGTATAATCTGGCAAAGAAAGCTGTCAACTGAAGGGGGAATTTTTAGCAGACCTTATGAGTCAGAAATAGAACAACTACAGAAGTTTCACATTATTAAGGCAAGGCTAGATTTAGCTAAGTATTAAAAAATCGCCATAAAATAAAAAACTACCAAACCAGACTGAAATAATATAAATATGTGTATATATGTATATAAAAGCTCTCTCTCTATACGTATATAAGCAATTTCAGCTTTGCCCCAAGGCTCCAAGGAGAGGCAGCGCTTCGAATTACCAGTCTGATACTGGCACCTGCAGAGTCCCCCTAAGCGCAGGGTCTAGGGTGAAATGTCAGGGTAAATGAGTACTGAAGAGCGCAATAAAAACTTCATCTAATCAGCTCAGCTTTCAAATGATCCTTTCTACAGAAACATCACCTTTGCAACACTTAAAATCACAGTTTGTCACTTCAATATTGTATGTATGTATTGTCATTGTGCATTACTATCTACCAGGGATCACTAACCAGCATCCTTGGGCTCTTGGAACTGCCTACGGGAAGAGTGCTGGAAAGCAAAGCTACTTGTCCGTATTGTGAGCTAAAGGCTTGAAGATGAGACTTGCCCAGAAAGGCAATACCTTTTACTAGAGTCCAGCTGATATATTTTGAGAGAGAGAATTAAAAAAATAAAAAAGCTTTAGGGCTTTCCTCAGAGAGTCTATATGCACAGCGCTTGCTCGTATTTTCCATCTCTGTCAGTCTACAAAATGTGGGACATAACCTATCCCTACAAATGCTGGTAGTCCTGAGCCTTTTTAGCTGTAAAAAATCAGTGAAATAATGACATACAAAGGCAGAATCCCTTAATTCTTGCTTTCTGTGAGAAAAACAACTAGAGCTGTGCTCCAACGGCCACACAGATTTAGGAGGGAGCTCCACAGACTCCAGGTTATTCGGTGGGGCCCTTGGGGTACCGGCGCTCACAGCTACCCAGATCATGGGGGGAATGAGCAACCACTAACGATTACCAGTCGGAAACCAGAATTTACGTCACCGACGGGCACAGGGGCTGATGCCTCTGGCACGTTTAGCAGAGACCTCAGAGCAATTAACTGCAGTATCTGAGGGCTTTATGGAAACGGGCAGCCCTCTTTCTTAAGAGGTAATAAATAAAGCTAATGTGATTAACAAATGATGTATTTGTCTAAGTACATTTTGTAAGCGGACTTTTTTATTCCTCTTTTTGAATTACTATAGGATTTATAGCAAGGCTGAATGAAGCAAAGCTATAGCTTCTAAATTTAAATGAATAAATAAATAAATGGGAGAAAACTAATGAGTTATATTAGATAAAGCATTATTACAGTACAGGCATAAAGCAGAGGACAAAATTTACTTCCATTTACTTTACTTCGGTTTAAAAACAGTAATGAAGATCCATAACAACAAAAATAACTTAGAGTGGAGCGAGGACAGAGCGGAGCAGCACTCACGTAAAAAGGAAGTGCTGATTAGAAGAAGATTATGAAGGTCATGTTCTAATTGAAGACTAATTGATCCCGGCCCCCTTGAAATCAATGAACTCTCCGCTTCAGCCTCCAGCCGCAGCAAGAGGCTCCGCAGCAGCCAGGGAGCCCGCGCGGCGCTGGGGATCAGCAGCCGGAGCCGATGCGGGCCCGGCCTCGGCACAGGAAAACGGCCCCGTAACCCCCACGGTACTGATGGAACCCGGGCACAAGGACACGAGTTCCTTGCATTTCCTCAGGAATCTGCAGGAGTTTTTTATTTGTTTGTTTTTCCTCCTGGAAACATGGAGTAATCATCTCAGACCCATAAGTTAAAGGGAACCTATATTGAGATATTCTGTTTCTAAACAAAAGTGTATCTCCAAACAGTGACCTAAGGGAGATCCTTTATGTGTTAGTCTTTCAATATAAAAAGTGTACTATTTTTATTAATTAAAAAACTCTCTAATTAAAATTAACTTGCAGTAAAAATTAAAACCCAAATGTGATTTCAGAAAACATGAGAAAGGTGACTTGTACAGCTATGCTCAATAACCCTGCTGTTTACTTCAGTTTTAAATCATCGGGGATTTTATTTCTATATCCTCTGTTTCCTTTTATTTTTTTTCCTTCTTTTTTTTTTGGCTCTTGGACAACTACATGTCCTTCTACTTCCATATTACAGTTATTTTCTGCAGTAGCACCAGCGAGATAGGAGCGACAGATTTTGAATAAAGTCACCAGCAAACTCCAAGATCCCCTCCTAGGCAGGATTTTGTCACTTCAAAGCCAAGTGCTTTCCCTCTTGCTAAATGTAGCTGTGTCACAGAAGCCAGTCCACCCGCCATGCAGCTTTCCCACAGATTAAGTATTCAAACCATTACTTTAAAAATGAAAGACCCTCATTGCACTGGAATACTATGTTTTTACTGAATTTAGTACAATTCCTACTGAAACAGATTTTTCTGAATTGAAAATCAGTCAGTGAATCCTATTTTACTTGAAGGAATTTTCTGAAAGCAGCTCTGTACAGGAGCTCCTCCATAAACTGCATTCCTGCTTCATTAACCCCCACACAGTTACAAAGAATTATAATGTAATTATTAATTTGAACAGAGATATTTTACTACAGAGACCCTATCAGAAGAAATGTAGCATGAGTTCCTTTCCACTAAATATTTTTCATTTAGTGGGTTTCACTTCCTATTCAAAGATTTCATCTTCATGATAAAAATAACCACATCAACAGCAAATATACTAAAAGATATCAAGTACACTGAAAACGTACAGCGCAAAGGCCAGATATTGGCAACACTATAAATAAGCTTGCAACTCACGCCCAAACTTTTTCTTTTCTCAGATTACAAAAAAGCAGAGCTTTACTGAACCCAACTGGGGTCTGCTGTTTCCCTCCACGTCCCAGTCAAATTTTGCCACCCTCGAGTCATTAGGGGACAGGACTCGCGAGCCTCAGCCGGTGGCACTGATGAACCGCGAGTGCCAAGTGCTTAACCCACAGCTGCCCCGGGATCTGCAGCACCAGCGGATCCGTGAGGCCGCTGCCAGCGCAAGCAGCCCGCGGCGACTGCCAGCTGGAGCGGCAGCCGAGCCGCGTCCCAACGATCCAAAGCTTGGGCTGCTGCTCCGGGGACGGAGCTTGTCGTTCTGGTGTCTGGCAGCCGGGGCAGGCAGGCAAATCACGGTGTGACCGTCCTGCGCGGCCCCAGCGCGGGGACACAGTGGTGCCCAGTGCGTTTAGCTCCGGGCAACAGAAGGCAACGCTTGGGCCAGAGCCTGCAAGCACCCTGCACGCTTGGGCAAAACCTTCCTATTTCCAACTTACAGTCAGGGTCTAACGAACGGAGGGGTTAGGTTTTCTCGCCAAAGCAGCTTTTCAGGACAAAACTCATTCTCAAAAACGACCAGCTTTCCCTATATTGCATTCCTCCAAGCACCGCCCAAGCACCAGCAATTTCTTGCTGGATAGAGAAGCACGGGCTGAGCAACCAGCAAGAGCAGTAGGACAGTCCCCGCTACAAGCAGCAGTAACAGCTTCAGTTGTAATTCCGGCAGGAGGGAGGAAAAAGTATGCAAAAATCTGTCATGTGGATGCAAAATTCTCCCCGCTTCTCCTCTTGCATTGTCAGAGACATAACAAATATTATAATAGAATAAGAGGTGCTAGAAAGAGAGGTGAGCTAGAAAGGTACAGCCAAAGAAATCAAACCTCTAAATGTTTTAATCCTGGAAGTAGGATTTCCCCCCCACACCTCCTTTCCCAATTTCCACCTGCTATTGCTTCTGGAGTTATGATACCAGCCCTCAAGAGAAAACATTTTTTCTAGTAACTTTCTTTTCAATTACGTTAATGTTCAAATTTCTCCAATATGAGAAGCGAGAGCGCTGATGAATCAGGAGAATCTCTTTTGAGGACCTCAAGTTTTTGCCCTTGTGAGACCTATGAGCTCCAAACAAGGAGCGCAGGAGGGACGCAGCACCCCAAGGAGCCAACGTGGCAAATGACTGCGCTGCTAATAGGATTCTTTATGTACAAGGAGGCAATTTCAGCAGAGCGCAAAACCAGACAAAACTAACACTGTTGGAGTGATCTCATGTGAAAGACATACTTAAGACCATTTTTTTTTCTGTTCACTTAGCTAGGCAAATGAATGGATTAATAGAAAATCAGAATTTAAAATCTTTCTTTAGCCAAAGCTTTAATTCCCGTATTTCAAAGTTTCTAATCACCTATGCAAACAAATATGCTATATATACTAAAGTTCACTGTGTGACATTATGCTAAAAAGTTCTGCAGAGATACAAGCTAAAATTGAGAAAATGCAGGAGGAAAAAAAAGTGCTATTAATTCCACTGAACTATGCTATATATGTGGAGTTACTTCAGCTACTGAAAACCTGACAGAATCCAAAAGCATATACTTGTAATGCTTAATTTCTTAGCTCTGTTCTTTTCCCACTTTTTATCAAACATGCTCCTCATAATTGGTTTTGGCCTGTCATTATGTATGAGAGCTGACTGGCCAAACCCAAGAGGAGTGAGAACTCTCTCTCTTGGCTGTTTGTTTTTTTTTTTCCAGACAACTGGAAAAATGGATGGGGCCGGCCTCTTTTCACTGGTGGTCACTGACAGAACCAGAGGAAATGGCCACAAACTGAAGCATAAAAAGTTCCACAGGAAGAACTTCTTGACAGTGAGGGTTACAGAGCACTGGAACAGGCTGCCCAGAAAGGTTGTGGAGTCTCCTTCTCTGGAGATCTTCAAGACCCGCTTGGATGCGGTCCTGTGCCACGTACCTTAGGTGATACTGCGTGTGCAGGGGAGTTGGACTAGATGGCCTCTAGAGGTCCCTTCCAACCTTAGGCATTCTGTGATTCTATGATTCTATGACTTGATGATCTCTAGATGTCCCTTCCAATCTTAACTATTCTATGATTCTATAACCATATCTTCAAGTTGCAAATCAGCTAAGATTAGCCCGTTCAGACAGAAATATTTGAGCTAAAAGCCATAGTGGTGTCCTTTTAATTTGCTCTAGTTACTTCACATCAACATACCATAAATACTCTAGAGGATTGAGAGCTAATGGCTGTCACATCTGAGAGGTGCTAATAGCTCTAATTACATCTGTCGCTACAACTAAAAATGCAGATTCAGCTGACAATCCATTTGAATTTGGCTTGTTGATGAAAAAACATCTTGATAGATCAGAAATCAAAAAATACTGTGATCACTCTGTCACTTGAACTTTACACAAGTGTTGGACTGAGTACAGTTGATGTATACTTGCAGAAAGTCATATAACAGAACAACAAATCAAACCTACATCTTTTACTATACGAAAAGTATATTAAAAGTACACCTATTAAAGTACACCTCTGATCAAAGACAACTGGATCCTTTTCTGAAATGCCAGGTTTTGTTTAAACACTACCTTCTCTGTTGTAATGTCACACAATCTGTCAAAACATTCTGTAAAAGAGTAGTTGAAGTAGTCTATACATTGCAAGTTGTCAGAGCTTTAAGTATCCTACAGAAGAGGAGCCACGCTGGTAGACAGCAACCCCAAAGACCCCTATTTCAGCTTGAAAAGAGATGATCACATGCTTGCCAAATGCTTCCAAGCAGCCTCAGGAGAAATTGAGAATCAAGTGCACTAAATCATCTTCTTTTAGATCAGTTTAAAACTGATTTAAATGAAGACTCTTCTGTAGCATGTGTAGCATAGGTTTTTGATTATGAATCTTCAGGTTAGCCAACCTATATTCACTATTTTCCTGTCATAAAAAGCAAGCAACTTGGGGGAAGTGGTGGATAATAGAAAAACTATGATCTCCAAAGAAATATTTCTGAATTTATATGAAACAAAATTGTCTTTTATTTCTTTCAGACAGTCTCTTTTGTTTATTTCAGGCATTTCTTTCAGACTTTTTAACAGTATGTAGAAGACAACTTACTCTGCTTAACTGTAATGAGGTGAGTGTTATCCAGCCTAAAAACAGCTTATGATATTGACCTACAAAAATTCAAGAGGTAGAAAAACGAGGCAATAGCTTTTCTGTAAGTCTCTTACATCTAAAAGAAAATGGAAAAAGCTGTTTAAGTAGGTCCTTTGAGATGGATGATGGTACTTCTTTTTTGATTCTGTGCATTTTTTATAAAAAATGATAGTACATCTTTTGGAGTTCTCTAGAATGCCTGGAAGAATGGTACTAGAAAGAGGGCTGTCTAGAAGACGTAGGAGCTAGAGCTTCTAGCAGTAGACAAAAGAGTCAGTAGAGACAGATAACCAAAGCAATTCGTAATAGCAGGCCTTAAAAATCTTAATACATAAATGAAGGTTCCTGCAGAAAGGGTAAGTCAACTGGATCACCAGAGGAAAGGCTATGAAATTGCTATGTTTATATCCTAAGAATTAATTATTATTACTCTTTATTTATAACTTTATTAAAGTTTCCTTTTGACAAAATATTGTTTATTAAGCTTTTTAATTCCTGTCTGCACATGAGAAAATATCCCATGTTTGTGGATAGATGTTTGAGCAGCGTTTCTGAAAAAATCAATTTTAATATTTTCCAGGCCCTTATTGATGCATGTTAAGTCTTGGCAGAACGTTTACATGATTCCCTTTTTAGAAAAGGGATTATATCAAATTACAAAATGAATGCAATTATCAGATTGATAATATCCTTTCTAAATTAATCCTTTAAGCTCCATGAGACAAATTTGAATTGCAACAATTTTGCTTAGCTATCAGTCCTCTAAATAACAAAATGCAGTGAAATGTGATTCAGGATAGTAACAGCCATATACCTAATGCAGGATGAAACAGGTCACTCCCAGGCTAAAGCTAATGTTGAAACCATCATTCTGAGGTAGCTTACCTAAATTGTGTTATGATTAGGGATGCCAGAGTATAACTGATTTCCCAGCACTCTACTTTCCTGAAGATTTCTAATAAGAAAGCTTATAATGAATAATATTTAAAAGACATATATAAGCTAAATAAATATCTAATAGTGCGGTCTGATAAATACCTGCTGTTGAAAGTAAGGACACATTTCTGTGTGTTAATGTGTTGAATATTGTTAATGTTGAAAAGTCTTTCTCTAAAAACAATATCATATTAATCTGTGCCAAATGCACTTAGAATTCATATAGCCTGTCAAAGCAATAAATAATAAGGAAGTAGAAACATTTCTTTAATAAAAAAGCCTGAGAAGCAAAATAAATCCAGAAAGCTTTGTTCTTTTACAGAATAGTGGTCACGACTTGAAGGGGAGGGATATTCAATAACTCTCATGGATTTGATTATTAATAACTGTAGTCAACTGTTTTAAAGACTCCAGATTGAAATGCTTGAAGAGCCTCCTGATTGGTTAAAGGTTACCTTCCTGAAAATGTCTAATCATAGCTACTGCTGAACCCATCAATAGCCCATTGACAGTCTCTGAATAGAGAAGTTGCAGAATTGTAGAAAAATTGCAAGTTTCTGTATCAGGCACAGAGCAGGCAGAGAGTGGAGGACTTTGGACATACTTTGACGTAAAGTAAACATGTCATTTCCTAATTACAAAACATATTTCATCTTGCTTTTTTTTTTTAAAGATAATGATTTGGTTCCTTTCTCTCTTTTGTAATTATTCAAGAGGTATTTTATGGTATCGAGGAACTAATCTCATATTCATAAATTCTCAGAATACATTATTGTTAAAAAAAAAAGAACTTTCCATTTCCACTGCTTTGGATGAGAAAGCAGGTATATCCACAACTATACTAGATGATAGATGCTGGAAGTCAAAATTAAAGTTGAGGCTTTATTCCATTTCCATTTTCATGACAGTCTCAATTAATATTTTAAAATAGAAAGCAATTTAAAAAATGCAAAGTTAGCAAAAAAAAAGTTGAAACTGCAGGTATACATCAGTTATACATTCACTCTGCTACACACAAAAGTGGATATTCTTTTTCTACAAAAAAGTGCTTCTAATTCTCCTTTATGTTCTGACCTGAGCAGTTCAACCTTGAATGCTATGCTTGACACACAAAATCCAGCAGAAATATTTGATACCAAATAAGTCAGTGAGAAAAGTATATTTTTCCCTAGAGTTATATTTTGAGAGCTTAATCTTTATATGCTTATGTGTCTCAAAGGGATGAGAATCATGTCTATTATATGTCTTGTAAAATTTTGTGTGCAGTCCTCACTAGACAGTTTGGTGAAGTTCTGCTTTATGTTTCAAAACTTTACTGAAAAATAAATATTAAGATTTCTTCTTCAGTAATTTTTTATCAGACATTATGGTTGTGATCCACAAAGTATAACAAACTTTTAATATTCCCAACTGGGACAATGCAAAATATGAATCTAAATTGCTACTAAGATGAATATTTATGAATATATAAACATAGAAAGCCATAATGATGTTATATAGAAAAAAAAAAAAAAAAAAAGATATTTCCCTAGTGCATATACTCAAATACGGAAGACTGGACAAAAGTTATCACACAGAAAAGAAAGGAATAGTGAATAGCTTTTGAATTAAATAGCATTTTCCTATTCTGCAGCAATCTAAATTCCCTGATAATGTCCATTGGCAAAGACAATCTCTTCTCCACAAGCCTGCAGGAAGTCTAGACTGGAAATATCTGAAGTTATATTTCTTCCCTTAGGAAGAAGTTGTCCTATTCACCTTATATACACAATTTGCAGGCAACTTTTCTACTTCTTGTGTTTATCCATAATTTGGCCTTGCATATTTTTGTGTCTTAAATTTTTCTCCAGACTTCCATGGCTTCAGAGATCAATTTGAAAATACTTGTTAAATTAATCAGTCCCATGTAAAGTAGTTGCAGTCAGATTGGCAAGAAGTATAGCAATCTAATATTTAGGAAGAAGAGAATAGCTTGCTATTAGTGTAGTATATAGCTTTGCTTTAGTAAATTGAATAACAGTGTTAAACCTTTGTTTAAACTGCTATGTTTGGCACAATCATCTTTATTTAACATTGTTAGAAAATATTTGCTTCACAATATTTTAGAAAGCATGACTATGACACTTGTAGCCATAACACTTTTACTAACTTCAAAAATTTTGCGGGGTTAATAAATATTTCCTGTTCTTAATTAATGTTGTCTTTGAGAATTTTTAATGGCTTTTTCCTTTGCTACTAGCTGCCACTATATTATCCAGAAGTCTCTTGTGAAAATTAAATGGGATACAAATCATATGGAGTTTCAAAATAAAATACAATCAGAAATAGTTATGTGTAAGAATAAACAGGTGGTTGAGATACATCAAAGCTGTTATAAGCTCTACCCATTCAGAAAAAACAAACTAACAAACAGAATCACATAATCACAGAATGGTTGAGGTTGGAAGGGACCTCTAGAGATCATCTAGTCCAACCCCTCTGCTCTAACAGGGACATCTGGAGCACGTGGCACAAGGCGGCATCCAGGCAGGTTTGGAAGATGTCCAGAGAAGGAGACTCCACAGCCTCTCTGGACAGCCTGTTCCAGGGCTCTGTCACCCTCACAGGAAAGAAGTTCTTCCTCACATGGAGGTGGAACTTGCTGTGTTTCAAAATGTATCGATTAGTCTTTGTCATATCACCGGCCACCATTAAAAAGAGTTTAGCCCCATCCTCTCTACATTCTCCCCTCAGTTATTTACACATAGTGATCAGATCTCCTCTCAATCTTCTCCAGGCCTAGTTCACTTAGTCTTTCCTCATATGATAGATGCTCCAGTCCCTTAATCATCTTTGTTGCTCCCCGCTGGACCCTCTCTAGAAGCTCAATGTCCTTCTTGTACTGAGGAGCCCAGAACTGCCACCAATACTCCAGATGCGGCCTCACCAGAGGTGAGGAGATGGGGAGGATCACCTCCCTCACTTGCTGGCAACAGTCCTCCTGATGCAGGCCAGGATCTCACTAACCTTTGTGGCCACGAGCCACAAAGCCATGTGGCACATGGCTGACTCACGGTTAACTTGCTGTCAGCCAGGACTCCCAAATGCCTCTCCATGGAGCTACTTTCCAACAGATAAAACCCATAATCTGTACTGCTGTCTGGGGTTATTCCTGCCCAGGTGCAGGACCCTGTACTTGTTCTTGTTGAACCTCATGAGGTTCATCTCTGCTCAACTATCCAACCTGTCTAGGTCCCTCTGAACAAAAGCACAGCCCTCTGGAATGTCAGCCACTCCATCCAGTTTGATAGCATGTGCAAATTAGCTCAGGGTGCACTCTGTCCCTTGTCTATGTTATTGATGAACAAGCTGAACAGCACTGGGCCCTGTACTGACCCCAGCGGACACCACTGGCCACAGGTCTCCAACTAAACTCAGTCCCATTTATCACCACCCTCTGAGCTCTGCCTGTTCTCAATCTACCTCACTGTCCACTCATCCAACCCACACTTCCTGAGCTTTCCTATGAGGATGTTATGTGAGACTGTGTTGAAAGCCTTGGTAGACAACATCCATGGCTTTCCCATCATCCAGCCAGCCAGTCATCCCATCGTAGAAGGCTATCAGGTTGGTCAAACATGACTTCCCTTTGGTGAATCCATGATGACTACTCCTGATCTTCTTTTCCTTAACATACCTCACATGGTCTCTAGGATGAGCTGCTCCAACACCTTTCCAGGGACGGAGGTGCACCTTATAATAAATATCCTGTCTGGTCCTTAATTTCCACTCAGAAAGCTGCAGATCTTTCCCAATTTCTGCATTTTATTTTTCAAGAATCTGCAAGTGTCTTATAAAATATTAGGGCATTTATAAGCAGTAGACAAGATGTGCTCAGGCAGGTGAATCACTCGTGGGGCTATCTGGTTATGAACTCTCTTAACTCTGGCAGAAATTCTCCCTCCCATTCTCTACTCTTTTAAATCAGATATTAGATCATGAGTAGTGCAGTCATACTTCCTCAGCACAAAGGCTGACAAAGCATAGGTTCTGATGACAGGCAGTAGTGAAGGCTTACAGAATGATATAGAAAAAAAAATCTGTGATGTAAAGAGTAGCAAAATACTGGCAGAGTGTATCCTTGTTTCTGGGACATTTCTAAAGGGAAGACTTGTCAAATGTTTCTGATAGTAATTGTATGGATGCAGCATTAATGCAGGGATTTGGATTGGATGATATTTTGCAGTATCTTCCTGCCTTCCACTTTTATGTTGCTCAAATGGCTGAGGGGACAACATAAATAAAAGTTACGGATTTGGATTTGTTGTTTCTTTTCTTTATGCCAAATGGGAAAAGGGTCATCATATGCACATCTATACACATATCATTCAGAATATTTAACAGGTCTGAATAAAATAATAAATCTGCAGTACTCCAGACATTTAAAATATTTTGAATAGAGATAAAATCCATTCTTCAAGATGCCATGTATCCTTACCATTCTGGAGAATCAGTGGAGGGTGATGTGTATCTAATAATAACTGAAAAGAAAACTCTATGGCAACATATCTAGTGAAAAAGACTCTCAACACTCTTTGAAGAAGAAAGGATATAAACTGTAAACTGACAGATAATTTTAGTTTGTTTCAAATTTATATTTGGGACAGTTTTTTATTTGCCCATGGAGAAAATTTTAAAGGGATGGCAGACAACCCCTATATCTCTTAATCTTATATTTAATTCAAGCTTCACAAACAGTATAAAACTTATTTGATCTCTTAGAGACCATATGATCTAAATAAATTGCCCTCCTGTCCTTGCCTCAGGCTGCCCAGCCCAAATTTGAATACAATTACAGTAATTAAATACTAGTTATATAGAATGACTATTGCAGCTATTTTTAAATAAGCACAAATTTAACTTCCTTTTGTTTCTGGCCTGGCTAGTATAAGAAAATCACTCTTTTTATCTTGAAAAACATTTATGGATAAACATGGAAGATACTTACAAGGGACTCTTGGAATTTGAATGTATTCTCAGCATACTAAAATACAAGTGTGAAATTTTAGTGCATTTGCTCATATAAATAGGAAATTGATTAAATAATGTTTGGCATGATTTCGGTCACAGACTGATTTGAATTTGTGATCTGCTAACTGTACAAAAGTTTCAAAAATCCTGTTATGTGACCTTTGGGGAGTGCATGGCTTTCAGACTACCCTCATCACAGCTGTTATAGAGTTTGTAAGTAAGCCATTAGGAGATAGCACATGGGTGGAGATTACTGTAATGTTCTGGGCACCACTATTGATTTTTTACAGCAGGAAAGGAGCCAGCATAGTTTCCTTCACTCATAGACTCCTCTTTTTTATGAAGATGAACGGCAAAGCGCTTGTGGGTAGTTAAAAAAAAAAAAAAAAGTGTTTTTGTATAAGCCCCTGATTTTCATTCAGAAACTCCAACCTTCACAACAACGGGAAAGTTGGGAAGAATGATGTCGTGTTCTTTAATCAGTTTCTAGTTCAAGGTGCTTGACAGAGATCCCCTTTATCTTTACAGTCAGGCAGTATTAACTACTTTAAGAGAACATATGCTTCTGCAGGATCCCTTTTTCAGTGAGGAACGGCAGAATTCACTGCCTGGATCTGAGAAGTTATCACATTCAGCTTCTGTTTAACACCCTAATCCTCTCCCTCTCAATAATTTCTGTGGCTTTCCCCCTACTCTATCTTTTCTTCAGAGCAGGGGTATCTGTGTTTGAAGGAGCCAAGCCCTGCACTGAAATGGCACAGCTGTACATTGAGTCAGACTTCTAAGGAAGTTGCTGAGTTGTGAGAAAACACCGCGAGAAAGTCTGCAGAAATATATGAAAGGTAAAATTACAGGCAGAAGTAGGATTGCTGAGATAGGAATCATTAGTACCTCCAGCATTCAAAAAGGAAAACATCAAATTGGAAAAACAACACTAAGGATCCATCTAGGTAGCAGTGAGAAAAAAATACTATCAGAAAACAAGCAACCATCCTTAAAGATGTCTTTTTCTTAGTCTCAGCTCTGTTACAGAGCTTCTCTCTGGAGTCCTGCTGACTGACACCCTCCATTTAAGAAGAATGTTTATTTATCCTCTCAAACTTCTGACCTCTCATCCCACCCTACTTCCAAGGAGAAGCTTACTACAAAACTACTTTTTCTCTGCCTGTTTTCCTTGTTCTTTTGGAAAGGGGAAAATTTCTCAAAATTCTGCTTCTGAAGAAAGATAACTTCATTTTTCTTCTCTATTTAAGTGACTTAAAGGTTCTGCAATACTTTGATGAAAGGGAGGATATAGGATGCTTTCTAGCTTGAGGAAAGAACTTACAGACTTGGAAACAGAAAGCTAACACTTAAAAATATATATTTGTTATAGGATGAAATATAAATATTAACTAAATGTAAAAAAATGGTGATCACTATATAGAAATTAAAAGGCAGTAGACAAAATAAAGCATAACAATATTTTAATAGAGCAAATATTAAAATAGAGGAAGAATTTCCAAGAATGAGTAATATATACTTTTTTTTTCTTTGTTTTTTTCTTCAGGGAAACCGTCATACTCTCTGTTGAAAGACATTTTTTACAACCCTTAAGCAACCTCAGGCTTACAGAAATACTGGTTGCTGGAAGGTGTAGCCATGTTACAGCTCAGAGAATGAGGCTGATGTTAAGTAATATCACCCTTACACCTGGCAATATGTAAATGTTAGCTTCATATTCTGGGCAATCCAGACAATCAGGCAATATGTGTTTGCTAAAATAATAACTTTGCTCACTGTTTCATTAAGCTTCTTAACCCTTAGTGCAATGAGGATAATTATACATCAGTCCAGTGAAGACAAGCAGACAGAACATAAATGTAACAAGAGATGGAAATCAAACCCTTAGCAATAATTAGAAAAGAAAAAGCAGATAGTATTCATTACGTGACACTGCTTGCAGTGTGACAAATTCACAGTGCAAACACTGCTTCTTACAGCTTCCTCATGATTGACTTCTTAGGAGTAAAACCACCAGTATGTACTGTAAGGAAGACACTTTCTCCAGACTAAACAGGTCCAGCTCGCCTAGTCTTAGTAATGCTGAATTCTACCATAAACAGTAAATTATGAAAACTGAAATCATCAGAGAGAGAAAAAAAAAACACTACACTAATTCATCTACTGTATCACACTACCAATGTATGATTGTTTTGTTCAGAGCACTAACAGTCTTAGGCAATTTGGCTTCTACAGCTATCTTAGAAAGTTAGCCCAAAGGTTAAGATTTCTGTCAAGAAATGCGTTATGATATTCACTTAATTTTCTTATTCCCTTAGTTTAGGTCCATTACTCCTAATTAGCCTCCATTTATCAGCTTAACTCATTCCACTTTCTCCTTGGAATTTAGTCTCCTAAATATTTGTACTTGTGATGAAATCTTACTGTTTTCTTCAAGTTACCTCCTCAGGTTACCTCCTCAGAAGACATTGCATCTTGTTTCCTGCTGATACTGGTTGTTTCCTTCAGTTCCCTTCTGAACTCTTGTCTAAATTGTCAGTATCATTCCAAAAAAAAAAAGGAGAAAGTTGGAGTTTTATGATAGAAAATTGTACCTTTACAGTATTACAAAAGTGTGTAATCCTTTTCTTCTATTATTAATGTACATGTTGCTTATGCTGTACTCTACCCTACAGACTTTCAACATCTTTTCATTCATTTCTTTCAAAATGTTTTTAATTTTTTATTTTCATACTGGATATCAATGTTTTAGAGTAGATAATTATGTCTTAGATTCCTGTTTTCAAGATGAAATATCATTTGTTATTTTTATTACTTTTGTTACTTTATATTCAAGCTCCTAATCTTCTAAATTTTTTTTTACTGCATTGCTGTTTCATTGACATTTTTAACATTTCTTTAATTATAATCAACACACTTTTATGATTATGTTCGATTTCATAATTTAAAATCTGAGCTCCATTTCTCAGCAATGGATCAGGAGGTTTGAAAGACCTGTGAAAGAGATATCACAATAGTCCTCCAAGAGCTGTCAGTTTAGACTAGAGGAGGGGAAGAGGTGGCAATAAGTTTGGAGTCATCTTTTGCACATTCCTTGCATTCAGTTGTCTCTGGACCAAATACCAATGTGCATGCACAGCAGGATTTAAATTTGTACCTTGGCAGTTACCAGGAAGAAAATCTTAATAAATCCACAAAATGAGAACAGAATATGCTTCTTAACAACAACAACAAAGCTACCTTCTTGTTAAGTATAAATAGCTAGCTGATAGATCTGACAGTTCTTTGTCCTCTGTCTAACCATTTTCTTGACATTTATAGCAGAGAAAATATTACATATGCTGTTTATTGCATATATATTCAAAAAACATTACAGCTTGGCATAGAATATTTTGTAAAGAGGCATTCCTTCTTCTTCTTTGTGACTTGGTACTGAAAATTATTTTTATTTTTATTTCTGCATTAAACTTCCCCACTAGCGTATTCTTTATTTTTTCAGGTGTCTTCAGCTTCATATTGCTTCTGATATTGCTGTTGAACTAACCTGGCCTCTGTTATCCTGTTATTTCTTCAGTCTTCTTTGGATACATTTCAGTTAGGGCCTTTCCAGCTAAATCTTGAAAAGAAGCATAAGCCTCCCGAAAAATTCTGTAACACATTCTCTTCATATTCAGCCACAATTAAAATGATTTCTTTGCTTTCTAATGGCTTATTTGTTCATCTTTGTCATATGCATTTGTCTGTTTTTTTTTTTTTTTTTTTTTTCTGTAGTTTGCAGAAATAAACATCAATATCACCAGGAATGGACGTGTTTTCTAGGTATTGAGTTTTTGTCTCATACACATACAGACTCCACAGCAGCAAAACATTTGGGTCCCTGAAAGTACCTCCTGGACCCTAGTTTCCATAAAGTGAAATTTGGACACATTACCTAGACAGCAACCATATTATGATCCAACAGATCCTTTATCTTCTCTATTTTTTTCAAGCTAGTCATAGTCCTATAAGTTCTGTGAAAAACATGATAATGAATTTATTTCACACAGAGACCATGTGTTCTCCCTGGATGGTGTTTGACCTTTTCCTCTCTAGCTGACCAAAAAGATTTCACCCAACTGTTCAGCCATAGTTTTTCCAGATTCAGACCTTACTGCAAACTATTATTCTCTCTTTTTCATAATAATTTCTATTATATCTCTAATATTTTTTAGTGTATGTTTTTGCAGACACTCTCTTGATATTTCCTTCTTCTTTGCAAACATCAAAAGCAGCTCACATAAACAGAGATACACTTAGCTTTTTTTAAGATACTGGTAAGGATGATTACAAAAGAGTCATACTGATTTAAAATCTCCTCCAGTATAAAATGCAGTATATATTATAACAAGTAGATTAAGAATTGGCTACTGTCTCCCAAAGTCAATGAGAAGTCATTATCAGATAGGTGATTTCTCGGGGCTTCAAGGGAATCAATACATTTTTAGCAGTGGCCAGAACATAAATACTGTAACAAAGAATTTCCAAATGACAAAAGACTGATAGTAAGGCAAACAACAATGAGAACAGAAAAATCAGACTGAGTGCATTGAGACAAATTAAACCATTGAAACTAAATTATTTGTAAAACAAACAGATACGAGTCAATGCATTTAGGAACAACCAATGCAAACTAATGGAGGATGTGTTCTGCAAATTCCTAATCAGCCATGTAATAGAACATGAATTGCTCAGGCAACACCATAGTCATGTCATATTTACTTTAAAGCAGTGAGAAAGAGTAAGGATTCTAAAACTATACACATAATTGCTGAGACAGTATGGGAATAACGTTCTGGCACTGCCATTTCAAAAGGATGCCAACAGGAAAAGGGAAGAAAGGATGGGGGAAAGGTTTTATGTTGATATTTACACCGGAAATCAGGTCTTTCTAGTAACTGATACGAGCTTTGTTCACATTGTAAGAATGTGTCCATATCTAGAACAATAATAAATATACTAAAATCCTAATAGTAGGAGCACTTTTGCTCAAAAGGCTTAGTGAAAATAGCAAACAGATGAGGAAGCACCAATTATCAGTTTGGTAATACATGAAAGATGAACATGAAAAACATGTTTATATACAAAATCATCCTCAAGCTTTGGGAACAGATTATTGCAAGGGAGAGTTTAAAGGTCCCATGCTTCACTTTGAAGAACAGCGAGGTAGCTCTCTGGTTGCCCAGTCAGCTGCCCTCATACTGAATGAGAAGTTGAGAAACCACAGAGGTTTGGGCTGAAGAATTAACAAAAGGGCAAGGCAGACAGTGTACAGAGTAAGCAATCTCCTGATAGCTCCTCACAGTTGAAAGTGTGGATTTAGGCCATGTAGTTCTGAGTCAGATCTTGATAAGAGTGTTTACTGGGAGTGAGGATTTGACTGTGCTTTGCTTACACTGAACATGGACTGCCAGTTGGATGGAGGGAATAATAAATACACAGCTATTTGAGTTCTGCTCCACTCTACTCATTCCACAATGTGTCTCCCCCATTAATTGTGACTGCAGCACTTCACGTATTTAAGGCTCACATTGCCTTGACAGATAATTGTTTTGATTTTTCTCTTTTCCTCTCACATTACTAAAATTATTACTATTTTTTCTCAATATCTTTTTGAAAATCTAGTCTGTCTGTCAGCCTGGATAGCCTGAAGACTGGCCTCCAATCTTGTCATATTCTATCTTTCTTACTGTTCCTTCTCTATTTGTTTTATCTGATACTTTTTGTTCCATACAAAATAAAGAGTTCGGTTCCATAGAGCAGAGAGTTTCTTAGTTGCCCAGGCAGCATGTAATGACTTGTTTTTTCTCTAAGTCATTCCACTCAGAACTTCAGCTTTGTTTCCAAACATAGGAAACTACTCATTTCCTACAACAGAAACCATATCACGTGAAGACATTAATTTTTTTTCAAAGAATATTGTCCTTAAAAGTAGAGCTCTTTATCTGCTGGTATGCCAGTGGGTTGAGACTGGAATGTGGAAAATGAACCTATTTCTCCTCTCTTCTATTCAAACATCACATGCTGTTGGATGCTCTGCAAGATATAGAGTATCACTCTGTACTCTAGAAACCTAGACCTAGGTTTCTGATTTACATTAGAGGAAAGAGGAACTCAGCAGCCAGAACTAGGAAGTAAAAGTTACACCGTAAAGAAAACAACAGTGATGAATAAAATAAAAGAACCTTCATAACATTCATCTACAAGAAACATAAAAAGATGAGATATTATCCTTGTCAATGTCACAATTTAGAAGTCGATGCATTGATTTTTTTTTTCTTCTCTTGTGTGGGGCATGTTCTCTGCAGCACTGAGAATTTGGTTATAGTTTTCTGCTTAACAGAGGTGAATTTAGTAATATGCTTAAAAGCCATGATTGAAATGAAGTCTAAAGATTGATTCATAAGATTTCCCTAGTGTCTGAAGAGTATTAAAAATGGTAGGCATTACTCTCTCACAAAGCATAAGGTATCAAATACACTCAGGAGTGTATATGGGAACTGTGAACACTCACAAGACAGTGACCTCAATATTATACATCAAATTTAGGTGCTCCGAATTTTTTCCAGATTTGTGTCTAGCTGTATATAATTGGAGATATCTTTCCATCTCCACTGATTAAATATGGAATATAATCTTCTAGAGTGGTTTATTTGAATTGCATGTGATAGATTTTACAACTAAAGTAGACAGAGTACATGTATTTATGCGTTAGTCAAACAGGAAAACAAATCTAAATGTTCTGTAGTGAAAAAAATATCAAAGCAATAGAGATTGGGTCAAGAAAAAAATATTAAAATATTTGAATTTAAATAAAAGACAAAGGGAGGCTGTAAAAGTAAGGGTTCTACTACATAATTCAGTGGAAATGGGTCTGGAGAATACTAACTTGGAATACTACCTTTGCATTTTTACCATTTAATTCCTTATTAATCTCTGAAATGGGAAGTTTGGCTTATTTTCTGCCAAGATTATGAAACAGAAAGGAGATCTTTTGTAATTTTATAGCTAAAATGGCACAAAATTATTTTATTTATTTTCTCAGTCATAGTTAAAGAATAGAAATTAAGCTTTGAATTATCACAATCAATCCAAAAAGATAACAAAGTGGAGAGTTGGTGCTTGAAAATCAGCTCTGGTCTTAGATATGCTAGATAAGAAAAAGAATCTGAAAACTGATTGCATCTGTTATTTCTTGTGAAATCTTAGTGCATATCTATCAATTCTAAGCCTTGCTCCATGAGCGTTTGTTTCCTTGAATCTCTTTTTTACCTTCTTAGCAAAGATATCTGCAATTAAGTTCTAAGCTGAATGTGTCAGCTAATTAGAAATGCCAGAGAATCCAACATAAATTAAGACAATATATGCCGTAGGGCAATGTTCTCTGTATTTACTACTCTTCCAGTTCTATGTTTTATATATTTGCAATATCTGACTACTTCTGCAGTATAGAACTCATGGTAATAAAAACTTTAGGGCTTACAAAATGCTGTAAAATGCTCATGGACCATTTCTAGAAAATTCATGAATTATTTATGAAGTATTTTTCAGAACTAGGTTTTCTGCCCTGTTTCCATTTAAATTATATGTCTCTGAGTCATCAATTTCATTTCACTTCCTTTTTAACTTCCTTTTAACTTATGAGTGATGACCTTTGACTTTTACACTGGAAAGTAATAAACTTCAAGCACAGTGTCTAATAAAAGGAAGCCAACCATTTATGGCATATATGTAAGATACACATATTAATTAAACTGACACATTTAAAAAGAGGAAATTCTTAAGTGTTCATAGGTTCAAGGTAACTGAAAAATGATGAGAGATTTACAAAAACATTTATTATAGTTTGCCTTAATAAAAAAATTGAGCTAAACATTTTCTCTTCCTCTCAAAATTCACTTTCTTCTTCTGATTCAAAATTGAATAAAAACACATGGATTCCCTAACAGCAATAGCAGGTGTGTGCAGCCACTTTCATAACATCAGCACATCGAGAGAAAGATCAGAGTAGCTCCTTGCATTAAAATTCTGGTAAATTATATACTGTATTTCACCATGGTCTATTCTTACAGGTTAGACATATGCGTATCTTTAGCAGAGGTTTCTGGTAGTTTTCATCACAAGTAATACTTTATATGACTTAACTATTCTATATATTTACTTACTTCTCACAGGTTCTCTGTCTATATCCCACTTTTACCCTTCTGTTTTCCTTCTGAACATCCTCTGGATATTTCTGCGGTGTATGTCCTCACTTTCCTAGTTAATTAAAAACAAGACTTTCCAAAACTTGTGCAGAACCTGTGTAATACAAACACAGCAGCTAAATTGCAACTGATAGATGTAGTATCTTTGTTTGACCTAAAAATGTTTGCAAATACCATTAGTTCGGTGAATAATTAAGATACAAGTGGAACTTTATGTGGATGTTGATGGTCACTACATGAATAAGACTGAAAGCACATCACAGAGGAATTTAATGCTGAAGAAGCCACAAGAACAGAAACATATTTCTCTGTGACAGAAAAAAATCTATATTTTATTTTACTAAGCAGGCTGGGTAATGTTTTATGTTTTCACATTTCTGTTTTATGACACACACAGTCTGTTCAGAGTACACACTCACACCAAATAAGGTTACGGCTCCCTAGCCAGCTGTGACCAGCACCACTGATGCTCAGAAACAGGACACTGCAGCTGGTCAAGGTTTCCATGTCCTGGTTGATGGCCTGGTTTCCAACTGTGCAGTTGTTCCGCCTTGGGCTCAGCCTTCCATACAGTGCTGGGCATTTGTTGATTTGTTCCCATCAAGGAAACATTTTCTCCTCTATTTATTTCTTTATAAAGTAAATGGTTAACATAAGTTTCCAATGACCTCCCTGATCATATCACCCCAAGATGCTCTTCTGACTTTCTCCATATTAAAGCAAATTCCAGTTGTTACATTCTGACCTTTTGGTTTCCCCCATAATGTATTATGAAACTGTAAAACTGACAAATTGTTCATCAACACTTCTTGACTTTTCCTTGGGCATACTTAAATCACCAGAAAAAGAGCAGAAGTAGTCCAGAGTTTTTGGTTAGCCTTCCCTATAATAAGTAGCTGTTCTTGGTTTGTTTTCACAGATCATCTAATGAATTAGAGCTGGGCAAATATGGTCCAAGTCTCACTTATCTGAATGATGTTTTTGGATAGGCTTCACAGAGGTACGTCTGATGAGTTTCTATAGCCACTGGAATTAATATGCAAGGATTTGACCAGATAAGGGAGAAGAAAGATGATATAACAATAGGAACATATTGTCATCTAAAGGCAGATCTACAGATGTTTCAACACAATTCCAAGATTGTATTGCTGCAAAACTTCAGAAGGATGAAAATGGTCCTTGACTATCCCTGCATATGGCATGGTTACTGGATAAAGTTTATGGGCTTCAGCAAGAAATAAAGTTTTAGTAATGAAAGTAGTAAGAGGAAGAGGAGATGAGAGGAATGCTATGAAGGAGAGGAATCTTGATAGTAAACCAAATTACTCAGTTTACCTCTGATGTTTGAAGAGCAAGGTGTAATTAGGTATCACAAAAAGTGAAAAAAAAAAACACTTTTAAAAATGATAGTACAGAATAATCTGTTGGATTTAAAATAGGTCTAAGAGATTATGGCCATTTTGAAATATTTTATGGCAGAAAGCCCAATCCACAAGCACAGTAGTCAGGATGAGTAAATTCTACAGTGAAGTCCCAAGGTAGGGCACACCAGTGTGTTTAGGCTTGTCTAAGAATTTTGGTTCAGAAAGGTTTTTATGAGCACATACTTCTTAGAGCCATTAAGTTAACATGAGACAATCCAATACACCACAGAGAGGAAAGTCTACCAGGTATCCACCACTGCATTTCTGATGTTGTCTTTGTCCTGGAGGAATTTAGAAGTTCCTGATCTAACATAACTGTAATTATTTATCTATAGTCTAATTGCACCTTAAATTCCCTTGTCAGATCTTTAACACCACTATGCAGTCATAATCATAATTGAATCTTGGCGTGGTGACACTAAAATACTCGACAAGTTCTTCTTTATTGTGTTACATTTTAAGTTAAAATGACTTAGAAGATCCAACTCAGATATGGAACCAATGTACTCAGTAAAGACCTTTGCTGAATACCAAAACAGCCTGGCATTTGTAAGAGACTGTGGTGGACTGAGTTTGTCTCGACATTGTTGACATTTGCACCTCATAACCCTGACATCTTATCTCTGGGAGGACCAGCCCAGGACGCAGGCAGGGACATCCCTCGCCATTTGCACCTCATAACGCTGGCATCTGGTCTCTGGGAGGACCAGCCCAGGAGCCAGGTGGGGACATCCCTCGCCATTTGCACCTCATAACCCTCACATCTTGTCTCTGGGAGGACCAGCCCAGGACCCAGGGAGGGACATCTCTCGCCATTTGCACCTCATGAAAGAGGCCTGAACAATGACATTCTCAGCAGTGCCCACCCGACTAGTTTGCATACGAATTGGGGGGGTGAAGAGGAATACCACGTGGGACACGTAAAACACGTACTAGGTATCTTCCAGTAAATGGGAGGACTCTTGGAGAAGGGAGATAAAAGGACGGTGCGGAACCCCACCGGCGTGCGGACCATCACCGGCACCCAGAAGGCACGGCCTTCTGCCTCTGAACATCACCCCTACTGGCGTGCGGAACATCGCCTGCACCAGTGTGCAATGGCCTGCTGTCCTTGAACATCGTCTGCACCGAGGCATCTATACCTGCACTGAAGCGGAGCCAGCAGCGCTTAGCCAGACCGGTCGTGGTGGTAACTATAATCGTGTTGCATCTCTCCTGCTTGCTTGCTCATCTTTCTTTCCTTTTTTCTTCTTTTTCCTCTCTGTTCTATTTGCGCTTACGAGAATAAAGATAACAAGGTTGTATGGCATTTGACCTCGTTTGTGTCTTAATCTCGCTCTTGGGATTGTATTGAAACCTTCCCCGACACCGGATCGGGACAGCATTGCAGTAACGTGTCTACAAACGTGTCTTCTGAATACTTTTTGTAGGATATATCATCGCAGTAGTCAAAGGAAAGGACAACTGTTAGTTGTCCAAGTCCAAGTGTTAGTTCCTAAATGAGTAACAGGATGAGCAAAGTCTAATGTAGAGTCTGGAAAGATTGTCCAAGTTATTTATCACAAGCAGTAAGGACATGAAATATATTTGATGGAACTACATATTTCACTAGACAGTGACTAGAAATGTAAAAGCGCTACTAGAGTAGCTCACAACATTAACAGCTGTAATGTGTTATGAAGGAATCCTGTGCTTGAGGCTTTAGCATCAACAAATGCAAGAGTACTCCTCATCAGATACAGGTCAATGAATAAAAATATTCTGAAACATTAGCATCACATCCAGTTCAAAAATCCATGTATTCCATGTATCAGTGAGCTTTCAAGTCTTGTTTTTGAGCACTGAGAAAGAAGCTAACAGAGGATTGAGGGATAAGGGAAGTCTGACCTGGAGGAGAAGCAGTGCCTCTGTTTACTAGTTGAAAGAACAAGTCCAGGAGCTTTTTTGCTGGGAAGGGAAGGAGGGATTTTACTTCCTTTTATACATCATAATGTAGGCATGTGCATCCTGGTTCATTGCTCTAGACTCACAATTACAACTTCTAGGGTGTAATTCTTTTAAGAGGAAATCTGTATTTGATCAGAAGAACCGTGCTATGAATACACGTATTTCTCTCCACTGAACAGAAATGGGTTGCATAGGGCAACCACCACAGATGAAGAAATTTAGCTCTAGGTGAGATGAATCCTGCTCGTGGTCTTTGCCTACAGAGCTCATATAAACTTAGGAGTTTGTCTTTCAGGGTTGGATCAAGACTTTTTTTCTAATAAAATCTCCAGCAGTTTTACAAACTGTAGCATATGGTAATGAATCATCAGTTGTTGCCTTCTCTTCAGTCATTGTACATACAACAACATACTGTTTTGCAATTCTGGAAAGATCAATGCTTAAAATCTACTAAAATAATAGCATTAAAAGTTGGTAACAAAACCATGGAGTAGTTAAAAAATGTAAATATTACGGAATGCATTTAAAACATTCTAAGGATAATTTAGCCAAGGCTAAATCCAACTCTTCAGAATTCTATATAGCTCATTTAATATCACTCAATTTTTTGGACCCTAGGTCTTACCTAGATTTCTTGGTAAGAAAATATCAAATTATTCAGCACTAAATAGAAAGTAGGAGGAAGCTGAATTGTCTAGCTCAAATACTGTATTCTCTTAATTTTAGTTAACGTTACAGTAATTTACTTAAATAGAGCTAGGCAAGGTAAAGCTACTAACAAAAATGGAAAAAAATAAGCAATAGTTTACAGTGAATTAAAAAACAGATACTAATCTTACAGTATATACTTTTCCTGATTAAATTTCTCAAAGGAAAAATGCAGTCTTCAACATGGAAATAAATCAGTCTTGGGGAGGGGTAGGAGGGATAAACTTTTTGTTTGACAAATCTTATACTTAAATGCTATAAAATTAAAATTATTGGTTCTCTAGTTGCAGGGAAAATAAAAATAAAATAAAATAAAATAAAATAAATAAAAAAGGTAATGCAGCTAATCTATATATTTAATTATTGGCTACATGCTAACTGCATCTAAAATAAAGAATTGATTATAATTCACATCTTTTTGCCATTTCTTTACTACTACAAATGAAAGGATAACCAATGTCACAACCTCTGTTTCAAACTAAGGTTAACTTGATATATTTATATGTTTGCTCCTGAAATGGCAGAGAAAAATAGCATACAGAGCAAGGATACAGGGATCTCAGGCCAACATGAATAATCAGTTCCAGGCTTAATAACTTGTTCATAGACATACTAAGGTTACTCAAAATAGTGCTAAATAGTGATACATACTGGAAATACATAGACTGACTACAGCTTGCTAGCAAATGTTCCAAATAGTGTTAAATTGAAATGTCCATTCAGTGTGATCTATAAAAAAATGGTTGTTTGTTTGGTCATAAAAAATGTGTTAGTAGATGTGCACTACCTGACATCTGCTTTATAGAAACCAAGTTCAAAATTTCATATGATGTTATAAATGCTATAATTCTGATACAAGTTCTATTTCTTTTATATACCTCTCCTCAGAATTACAAACTATGTTTTTATGTTACCACACTGAAACATACTACATCAAGGAAGTGCAAGAATAAAATTGTTAGGATTTGATCGATTTGACTTAAAAAAATGGTTTTCCCCTCATCCCCATAAAAAGTCCATAAAAATCCATAAAAATCAGATGAGAAGTCTATATCATTTTTAACTTTGCATAATGCAAGATCTGTCAATCTTACTTTGCTCTAACACTCTATTTGATATCCACTAAAACTACGGAATCTGAAATCCACAAAGCGCACAAATTTACTCTGTAATTTTGTAACACCATGTAATTGATGACTATGTCATCAATGTCTGCAGATTCGTCGGGGGCGGGGGGGGGGGGGGGGGGGGGGGGGGGGGGGGGGG
>JAWLRI010000907.1:730489-755190 GCA_034781795.1 Crypturellus tataupa | reverse complement strand
AAATTAAGGCTTTTATTGCCTCCACTTCTGCACCGGGCCTCCTACGGTTCCTGGCTGGAAGAAGAGAACAACCGGGAGATCTGAGGCAGTGCTGGGAATTAGTCCATGGTGAGGAGCAGGGGCGTGGGCGGGACGGGAAGGGGAACCTATGCTCTTATACAGCTACTAAGCATGTGATCATTGCATGTTACAATTCTATTGGTGCTAATAGTAGGTAAATAGCACATAAGAATCATGTGGTACAATGTATGATAACAAGTGGAATCTGTGTGCGTGGTGTACGTGACATGGCCATAAGCTGAGCATGGAGTATAGTACAGTCAGGTCAGCATGCCCCAGAATAGTCTGGCGAGTCCCCATTGCCTATCATCCCCTCAACATTCTTCCACCTCTTATTCCTCTACAATCTCCATGACATCTTTCTACCAAACATTTTTGATTCAATGTTTACTGGAAGACAACTTCATGATCACAGATGTAACAAACTTGAAAATCCAGACAAGTTACTGGCATATGAAGTTGATTCTGTATAAAAGAAACATAATACATGTAAATGACTAGATACAATTGAATTTTTGAGCAACTATATTCAGTTGGACTTTAAATTCTTAACAATATTACAGAATCAAATTAGCAATGAGGCTTGGATCATAATGTGATATGAGTGAGCAAGAGTGAGAGAAATTTGCTATAATCCTCAATATGAGGTAAATCACTATAATTTCTGTTAGGACCTCCATGGATACTTAAAGGACTTACAAGAGCTCCAAGATAAAGACTTGCCTCATGTTTTGTTCAGTTGAATCCTAAATATATTTGGATACGAATAAAAATCTCTCCTGAGTCACCTACCAGTAAATGAATTGGGAGCTGTGTCCCAAACAGAGGCCAAATTCTTGAGCAATAACTATTTAAGATATGCTTTATTGATGGGAAAAATGAATAACAAAGGAAGAGACAAACAGCTTGACTTACAAGTCCCACCTGTAACTTACAAGTTCTGCTTGTAAATTTAAAACTAACAAACAGGTATCTTATTAATCATTTATTACTAATTGTAATTGCTCCTACAGTGTCTATAAATTCAAAGACAACTATAGGCCAAAAGAGAACTATTCTCTTTCCTTACCAATTTCAAACACAGATTGTGAATCTCCCACCAGCTTTCAGTGACAATCTTGTTTTGCATCTGTGTAGTCTTAATTAGCTTTGCATGTGCAAAGCATCAAAGATCAACTACAGAAGAGAAATTGGTAACCTGAAAAGAACTGGCTTGCCCAAATCTGATGAAGAAGATATGAACCAAGTGTTTCCTTTTATTAGTTCTATGCAGCAAACATTAAGCCTATTAAAATAAATAGACTGAAAAAAATCATATAAATCCTATTTATGCTACATTAAAACACTTGTAGCTTCATGGTGTTCAAAACTTTACAAATGGGATTGAGTTATACTGAACAACAGAGATGTGAAATAAATACTCTGCTTAACAAATGAAAGTGACTTATCCAAAGTCTTGTTGCACATGGTTAGAAATGTCAAAAACAAATCCTTCATCTCTGATTCTTGCGCTTCTGCCAAAACTAGAAGACATTTGTGCATCCTGAATCTGGTATGGGATGGACATATGACAATGAACTTTTAATGCTTAATTGTCTTCAAGAATTCAGTTGTTAGTGAATGTCTGATGACTGGGCTTTCTCTGTTTCCTATTGGCTTAATATATTGGTGTATATGCATATTTTGCAGACAAGTTTAATTAAAGGCAGAGAGCTGTGTGAAAAGAATTCACAATAAATACTGATAAAATTAGGATTTTTTTCTTTTTTTGCAAGCTATTGTCTGAGTCATAGCTTTCCCTGTTTGTTAATTCAACTTTGGAGAATGCTTACTTACAGGTTTTCTAAGGACTTACACCTTCATGCTTGGCACTCTGGTGAAGGTGCCTTTTCCATGACTTAGAAAAACCTTACCAAAAAATCAAAATAGAAGCACTTCAGCCAGCACTCACAGCACATATTTTGCTCCAGATGTTTCAGGAGACCCTATTTCCTTCAAGCATTTCAGTTTCACAATTTGCTGTCTGTCCTACAAAGCTATTTCATTTGCTGCACCCACATTTCTGGCTTAAACATTCACATGGTTGCATATTCCAGGGACATTTGTGACACTTTTTCATTTTACAAAATCTCCTGTGAAGCTCAGATTTGTTTGTACAAAAATTGGAAGATATGAAGGCCATCAGAGCCAACTCATGATTTACACTGGAACAAATCTCTATGAAAAAGTATTTTAAAGTTAGCTGGTAAAAATAAAGTTCTTGAAGGAGAGTAGACTTCTCATCACTTAACATCATCTCTAAAATTCTATTACATAACTATAGTCTATTGAATAATATTGTAAAGAATAAGGTTGTAACATTCCCTCATTTCTGAAGGTATTGAATATCCATATACTGTTTGTTAGAAGGTACACAAACTTTAACATTGAAATTTTTATCTCAGATATCAAAAAGTTTTTTTGTCCAATACCTGCACAGGTATAATTGTGAAACATCCTGTGGAAACTATACTAAAATAACAATCAAAGAAACAAAGGTTACAAGCAGTTTGGACAGTAGCAATTAATAAAACACAGGCAACATCTGGAACAGACTGCCCAGAGAGGTTGCGGAGTCTCCTTCTCTGGAGATCTTCAAGACCCACTTGGATGCAGCCCCGTGCCACATGATCTAGGTGGCCCTGCGTGTGCAGGGGGGTTGGACTAGATGACCTCTAGAGGTGCCTTCCAACCTTAGGCATTCTGGGATTCTATGAACTGCAATTTCTTCCCCCTTGTAACAGTGTACTCATGAGAAAGTATTTAATTGAAAGATTAAAAAGAATTGATACATTTTATATGTTTCGCAAATCATACTAAGAGATTGTTTTCTTCCTCAATGATCATTTTTTTCTGGAATTTCAAATAAAATGGACTCAATAAAATGGACTTTTCCAATACACAAAGTAGAGAGAAACCATCCAACTTTCACAAGAGATTTTGTAAGATCTCTTAGGATTAGAAGACAAGTAATTTCTAAGAACATTAGTGTACGGCAACATCCTAAACCAAGGGTAGACCATCTTTCATAGCATCAAGAAAATAATAGCACCAAAACCCTCAATGAATGCTTAGTATTTTGCAGATACTTACACTGCAAGTATTACAAGTGATGACCCGGGTAATTAAATACCCAAATCTCTACCTACTTGTGGTTTCTTTTTGTATTTTAATCTACATCAGTATTACTACAAGAAAATTACAACTGAATGCTATAAATATTACTAAGTAGCCATATAATATATAGGGATCACACTAGAGTCAAGAATTTAGG
Source organism: Crypturellus tataupa (assembly GCA_034781795.1). Lineage (NCBI taxonomy): Eukaryota > Metazoa > Chordata > Aves > Tinamiformes > Tinamidae > Crypturellus > Crypturellus tataupa. The sequence continues at coordinate 751,817 of JAWLRI010000907.1, read as the reverse complement.
CCCAGATATTTTGTTAAATTATTCTAATGATACGTTGACTGAAAAAAGAAATGTAAGGAAATGAATTAATCTCAAAATCCAAGTTTTCAGATTATAACTCTCCTTCTCAGTCTTTCTTGATCACCCAGACTCACTTATTAGACTCACTTCTTTCAAACACACCGCATATTGCTCCTCTTCTCTTAAAGTTGTTGTGACCATATTCTCACAATAAAAGCGTATTTTTTCCATCAAAAAAGTGTTTTTCTTTTTGTTTTAGTTATTATATACATTATTAAAAAGAATTGCCAGTGCAAGCATATGGTTGGTCAATCTGCTATTATTTTCCTATCCACAAGTTTTGATGTCGCTATTACCCAGTCATAACACAAGTAAAATCTTTATGCCACGCTATTCCCTCAGCTACACTAGCTGACAGCTATCTGAGGGCTACTCATACCATTTCCCATAGAGGTTGCAAGTCTATTTTTGGTTCTTATACAACCTGCAATATAGTGCAAAGCCTGCACCTCTCTCTCTAATAAAGAGCAATCATCTTGGGATAAGAAAGGAATCCTTGGGAGAAAACGGGCTTAAAAGACTTGGAAATGCCAGTCCTCTCAATTAACATCCCTACGTTCATTATGGACTGCAGAGGGGACCTCAAACCCAGGTCCTCTTCTTTTCTAGCCCCTGGAACAGCCTCCCATTTCATCATCCTTCAATTCCTAACTTCCATTTGCTGAAGAAAAGCCTTCCCCGTCCTTGGATTCCTACAGCTACTAAACACTTGAAAGAAAAGTATCCGCAAGGAAGCTGAAACCTGCCGAGACCCCGGGCACAGCCCGAGGGCTGCGGACACAGAGCCCCAGCGCTGCCTTCCCTCCCGCGCGCCCGCAGCCGCAGGGAGGTGAGCCCCAGAGGAGACCCTGGCAGTGGCTCTCGCCCGCTCGGGCGCCACGTGAGCGACGTGGGGCCTCCATTCAACACACTCGGACTCAGGAAAGGAAGCTGTTTAGGGCGACCATTCTCCGGCTCTTGGACAGGAAAGTTATACGTTCCACGGGAAATTCAGAATGGAGCAGCGAGTCCCCACGGCCCTTCCCTGGAATACAGAAGATCATAAAGTAAATACTAAAGTTGGAGGTGCTGGAAGTGTCCTTCATAAAACCCCACAGGCTTTGTATCAGTCTGTGCTTACGCATTTGTTCAGAGAAACACCGTTTCCAATATATTTCCTACTGTATATACCCCATTTTCTTTTTTAATGTGCAATCTGCTACATGATTAGGAGATCAGGTTGGATTCCTAATCCAGCTGGCACCATTTCAAAGAACTTAGTTCAAATGCACTCTTGGACAGAATACTGTCGTACCTGCTAGCAGTACCCTGCTCTGTATGGTGCAGCATATTGCAAACAGTAACTACAATTATCAACCGAATGCCTATGAATATTTTAAAATTAATGCTCGTTTAATGTGGCAGTGGAATAGGAGATAAGGAATCAACGGCACATACTGCAGTAAGTATTATTACAGAAGTTCTGATCAGCTTAAAACAACCTGGTAAAATTTAACTGTTCTCTAACACAATTAGTGAATTGAACAAATGCCAGAGCTTTATAAATTTGTCTTATCATAAATTGGTATTTTACATACAAGAAATTATTTCATTAATGTTAAATAAAATGCTTACTTAAGTGCATTTATCAATTTTCTGAGACAAGAGGGGAAAAAAAAAATAGCTTAGGCACCTTCCTAAAACAAGCAGTCTGCTCGGCTTTGGCTCCGTTTTATGAAGTCTAGAATGGAAAGCCTCTAGCTGCTACTTTACATAACCTGACACATCCCAAACCTGCCAAGTAGAATGTGATAAATAGTGTTAACTATCTCCTCTGCATCTGTTTTATTAGAGCACATGGCAAAGGGAGTCGTAGATTGGGCATCACACTTATTTGATATTTCGGTATCCTTTTTTTCTGAAGGAAGCTGAAAAGGACATTTAATTAAAACAGTTTAGTGTAAAAAGAATAATTAAAAAGGTAAGCAAATAGGAGAAACTATATTTTATGTTGATAATACCTCTATCTTCAAAGGAGCTACTGCAGAAAGCTCAATGTTGTTGTCATCACTGAGCAACATCATAAATAAGACCTTCCCGATTTCTTTCTGAAATATGATTTTATAGATTCTGGAGGCCTGAGAAACATGCAGGCACACTCCCGCCTGAATCTAGTATGCCATGGTTGTTGCCAGATGTGAGAAGAAATTAAGATAAATATAGGAGCATACCAATAAACTAACTCAACGTGCTCTGCACAACATCGCTTGCTTAGACATTCTTAATGCTCAAACCCCCTGAATGCTGCAGTCAGATCAATGGGACACCTCCGAGTTCTAGTTTCCTCTTCCCCTTCTGTTCCTGAGACCAATTCCAGCAAATATTTTTCTTACGTAGCTTTCAGAATGAACACTCATCTTCACGTTTTTCTCTTTCAGCAAATCACTATGGAACAAGATTCGTATCTTTGAATGCGCTTGCCTGCAGGCCACCAGGAACCGCATCTTCTTTTAATAATTTCTGCTGCTGTGATCAATAAAAGAAATGCACGCTCTGTATTTGTTACCTTGAAGGATAAAAGACTTACTAAAACGCTGGGGAAAGCTTAACAGCGTGCCTCCTGGGTCATTAACAATCTATATGCAATAGTAATAATCATTATCATTAAATACCCCTCTTGCTCTGTGCAGTCCTGCATCATGAAATGAGAAGTTCTTTAGCAATTCTTTTGATATATTTTGCAGAACACATCATATAGGTCATCTCGCCTTCCTTGTGCTGGAATAAGGAGTAAGGAGCAGTCCAAGTTGGTAGGCAGATTAATTTACTTCTTATCTGTTGCAAACTGCCAGTTTCCCAACCATTAACGGAGTAGTTCTTAACTGACAGCTTTAACGATCCTCTATCCCAAGAACTGTCACATGAATCTTGAAGAACATAATGATTACAAGAAAGCAAGAAATATGTTGACTGGAATATTAGTGAATAAAGTTCACTAAATTGTGACTGAATTTCTAATAGGATCAATAGTTTAATTATCATATCATTCTGTCATTGCCATGACAGAAACTTGGCAAACGTTGCAAAGCCATCATCCGGCAAACGCAAGTGATCCAGAATCAACAAAGATTTGAAAAACGGAGAAAAAAAATTATGTAAATCTGTAAGCAAATACAGATAGTGAAGGTACCTAATGACGATGCAGCCTCCAGAGGATCCATTTCTACCCACTACTCCAATATACTTTGTATTGTCCTACATGTTTACAACACTAAGTACGGTATGAAGAAATAATAATTAAATAGGGCGAAGGAGGAGGTTGTTCTACTTTGTAAAAGGAACAAAGTCGCCCACACTTCTGTAGCCAGCCGCCAGTTTCCTCTGCTGCCTCCTCTCCCATCCTGCATCCACATGTCACTGCTGACCTGCCCCACAGGTTAGTCTGTAAAAGCTCTGGATAAGCCTCTTTGGAATAACACAGCAACATTTCCTTCTTTTATTTTTTATTTTGTGAAGCAATTTGCATCTTAATTATCACCTTTAAAATGGTTAAAATTCTTTATCTTTTGGCTACATCTCTCACAGAATCTATTATTAGACAGAGCTCTACAGAGGCCATGGTGTTATTTTCGAAATATGAGAGTTTTTTCATGCACCTAGATGGTCTCCTATACAGATTTATCAAGTGCTGATAAAATGATTGTACTGCTACTCATCACAGAACTGGTTACATTCTTTACTTCAGCACACTGTTAAAAATGAATAATAAATAAATAATACTAAAAAAAAAAAAAAGAGAGAGAGAGAGAGAGGCCTTCCTCACCAGTTAACCAAATTAATCTTGGAAATAATAAAATGTATCTTTTCTCTTAGAAAAAGGTCTTCCATTCCATCCATATTCTTTATATGTCACTATTCATTTTAAAACCAAGCACATTCTTATTTTCTCCTCATGGTATAGCACTTCCAAGACTCAAGCTGCCACTCCCAGAGATGAGGCCTTTCACAAGAGCCTCTGGGTATTTCTAAGTCTCCGATAGGAGTGTGGGAAGCTGGTTGGTACCTTCTGACCAAGCTAACATTGCACTGCACCAGCCTGGTTTTTAAAGCTTCATCTAATTGACCTTTCTCTGACTCCTAATTTCTGAGTCATCTCAGAAAAACACTTGTAATGATGTAAATTATTTTAATGGAGCGGTTGAAATAGATCCCATGACAGGGTATAATCTCCCTCAAAATACTGGGTTAAAAAAATGTTTAAATATAAAAAGGAAATCTCCATTCCTACTGTGGAGCTCAATAACCATTGCATTCCACTTGAATGTGAAGCCTTATTCCTGCTTTGTCAGTGTACAAGAAGAGCCCAGGAAGGTCCCATTCCAAGAACTTGACACGTGCAGAATTAACATTACGTTACCCTGCAAGAGTTTAAGACACAGCAAACATCCCAGCATCACCTCCTCCTCAGAAGATGGATTCTTCACCGAATTAGCAGGCAATATTACAGCACAAAACAAAGAGACTAGTAACCTTCAGCAAATGGGTATTTATTGTTCTTAAATTGTACATTAATGCCCAAGCAACACTGATATTCATATTACACAAACTGCAAGAATGCTGAAGAGATAAAATTGAGAACATAAGATTAGTGCTCTGGTATGTCCCGAGGAAGCGCGAGATCTAAATAGATGAGCACATAAACAGAGTAAGATACAAGGTTAGGGAGGAAAAATATCAACTCCATGAGCATGATGAAAAAGCTACAATTCAGAATCATTCAAAGGACTCAAGTCCAACCGCAGTCAACAGTTTGGGAACTGAGTGCATTTAATAAACAGAAGGAACAAACTTGAAATTAGAATAAGCTCAAAGTGAAAGCACTGACCAATCCTACGTTACAATATTACTGTCAGAAACCAGGACACGTTCCTCCTACGGAGCTGTCAAAATGAGTGGGCATGCGCCAGAATGTTACACAGGGATTTTACAGTTGTATTTAGCAGCTTTCCTTGGAGGACTACGATGAAACACCAACAAGTATCAAAAATTCCTTTTTTAACTGCAGCTCGTAAACTGTAGATATTCATAAAGATGAAATGCTTAGCTAGGCAAACAGAAAAGCAGTTTCAACTCTAGCATATTAATGCAGAAACAAAATGTGGTGTTTTGATATTTGCAAGATGCCAGAATTAGCCACGATGCACAAGCAGCCGCATCCCAGAACCGCTAGAACAGCCTGGAAAAGCCGGTCAGAAGCGGGAAGAGGTGAAGGTCAAACCCGCAGGGGCTCTGCAAGCTGAACTTTGCAGCAGTGTCTGGCCAGGCCGCAGAGCTCTGCAGACAGAGCAGTGAGGAAACCCAGGCTGGAAGCGCACACCACGCACATATATAAAAAAATATACTAAATTATATTACGTTTTGGGAGGTTTCAAACACCTGGAGCTGCTGCTTCACAACCTGCCCAGCGTGCCCTGCCAAGCACGCAGAACATCGGCACCAAGCGAAGTAACACACGAGAGAGGCTGCAGTTTTACGTAACGTCTCAATATTAAATAACGTCAAGCAGGCAGCCACAACCCTGCAAGCACTACAAGTCCCTTGGCACAGACGCGAGGCTGGAGAAGTCTCCACCAGCAAAGCACCCGCACTTGCTCTCACATCTTCATTCTGTTACGTCTTTATCAGTATTACAGTAGCGTAAGGTCCTGTATAGTCTTCAAGGGCTCCTTGTCTTTTTCACTCCTTATTCCACCAATAAAGACCCTGCTCGCCTGTAAAGCAGTATTAACGATGCACAGGAGCCACCCCGGGCCCTGTGGATGCTGCTACAGGTCTCCTGCAGCTCAGTGTGTTACATTGCCCCTACCTGGCGCACGGCAAGCACCACAGGGAACCAGGGGATGTTTCCACACCGGGTTGCGCTTGTCTCCATAGCCAGGACTCCGCACTTACCAGGGCAAGGCACCACAGGCAGGGGCCAGCAGAGCTCCCTTGGCCAGCGTGGGCACGGATCACCGGCCGAGCGCTGCTGCCGCCTGCCCACTAACCAGCGGGGTTTTAACCTGCCCAAACCATCTTGCTAAAATGAATTTGGCTTTAATATATGAACAACGGGAAGCGGGCACGCATTTAACCAAGTCTATGACGCGCTGGTAGAAATTAGCTTTGGTGCTCAGCATGTTCCCAGGCTGAAAACGGTTAAGATTTTCCATGTATTTTTATTCCAGCAATTTCAGTCGCTAAAAAAAGATCTTAAAAGCTGCATGCACATACTCGATACAAGACAAAGCCCTGCCAAAGCCTATCCCAATATCCTTCCGAGTAACGCGCCCTGTCTAAGGAGCCCCGTGCACCAGAGCAGTGTCTGCCGCAGACAAGCCCCGGACAAGGCCAGGCCAGGCCAGTGCCACCGCGGATGAATCACGGAGAGCTCCAAGCAGGACGGTTGTAGCCGTACGTTCTAGCAGGGCACCCACCATCACTCCCCATCTATGACCACGTTCACTTGCACTGCTCAAAGTAGGAACAGACCTTGACTTCAGGCACACACACAGGCCTGATCAGTATACCTCTGCACGGCCAGGTAGATAAAACAAAGCTCAAGCAGCAAACACAACTTCCTGGCAGGAAAAGCCAAAAGATACCTTGAATCCCACCTTCCCTCTGCGCAGAGTTACTTTTCACCATCAACTTTTGAAATTTTCTTAAGTTTCAAAAATAACACTTGCTGTTTCTGTGCCCTGCAAAAGGGGTGCTTAGGATATTTATCATCATGGGTCATATATTCAAAGAATCCAAATTAAGTCAAAACCAGAAGTTTGCGAAGGTCGTGGCTGTGAGCTGCTTCTGTGGAACTGAGCCTTCAGGGCTGGCTTCATAGATGTCTTAGCACCCTTCTCTGCACAGGAAAGCTAGCATTCCCCTTGACTGGGTAGGAGATTTTCCAGCTTTCTATTTACTGTCACAACAAAAATGGATTGAGAAAGGAAAATTCCATTAAAATTATGTTGTGCTATTTTCTATAAATTCATCCTTGGAGAACAAAGTTCTTTAGCAACATTACCCGCTGCTGACAGGACCGCGGTGCAGCACGGGACGGCCCAGCCCGCAGCGCTCCGTGCCCGAGCACCCGCAGAGCAGGGGGACGGATGAGCCCCGAGGGGACGGTCCGAGCGGCAGAGCTCTTGAGCCAGGCGAGGGGCTCTCCTGCGTTTCCTGCTCTGGTGACTCGGCCCTGATGAACCGGGCTGAAAACTGCACAGGAAACTCTGACTCATCCGAGAAACACAAGGGGAGTATTCCACTGGGCAGGAGTCTAACAAAGCATTGCTTATTATTTTATTGTCAATAACACCAGATAAATTTGTAATGAAAAATATCTTGCCAGTTATTTGTAATGACATTTCAGATGAACAAAAGTTAACTTATATTTTGAATTAAATGATGTTTTGTTTAATTTGCTATCTGATTACAGGTTGTGGTAATATATTATTAACTGAAATAATTGCATCTGCTAATGGTTTAATTAAGCATACAAAACAGTTTATTTGATTTTATTTGTATTTAAGATTTCCTGTTCTCCCCAAAGTATTTATTATCCGAGATATGATTCTTCTAATCTTAGATATACTCCGGGACTGAAGTACTATTTTATATCAGCATTTCTCAGCTGCTTTTATCATGAACTGATATATTACAGACTATGTTAATGAGCTGTTTAGTATTCCTATATTAGACTTTTCCTCATTTTATATGGAAATAATACTGTAAAAACTCTAAGAATACTAGTTTTATGTGCATGATAATGATGAGTTGCAAAGTAAATAAAAAAAGAGGATATGTGGTGGCAGTGTATATGAAATGGATTAGTACATAGCCAATGTGCTTTACATTAGTATAAAATTATTAAGCATGTAATTAAGTAGGATCAATTGCATTGTTTGTTTTTAGGGTAATGTTTTAGTTATTTTAGATGTTTCATCTTTAAGAATTTAATTTCACACTTTAATGATCGTGTTGTAATTTCCCACTCTTGCTATGAAGTCCCATAATCAGGATATGCACGAAACCCGTCACATATCAAGGCGTGAGTGACTAGGGTATAAGGCCAGGACAAAGTCAATGCAAAGGAAGGTACAAACAAGGCAAATTACTTAATTTTGTAAATCTAAAATCGGTCCGGTTCAGCTGACCTCATCCATCAGGTGTATCCAGGTGCCCAGGACTGTCAGCAGGAAGGAAATCAGTTACTTGGAGCAACTGTGTCCTCAGCCTGGCTGACCTCGAGATAGCGCCCGGGCAGCCTCAGTAAAAGGGGACGGGGTCTTACGGGAGCCTAATGGGTGAAACCACCAACAGTCAGATCCCTTCGGTCTGCAGGCAGGGCACAGAAACAACAGAAACTGGAAAATCCTGTGTGGAAAGCCTGAAGATAGAGAAGATGGTTCATCACTGACTTTGGGTAACGGAGCATACTTGAAACTCAATTACCTCCAGCAACAAGAAGCTTAAAAAAAAAAAAAAAAAAAAAAAAAGAGAGAGATGACAAATCTACCCCAGATAAATTTAGTAGAATAGTTCAAAACTTCCCTAAAATATCAAATATCAGGCACAAAGGCCGGTAAGTTAGAAAAGCCCCGCCTCAATATCATCTGCAGCCTGAGCAGAAAGGCAGCAAGAGACCTTGCAGCTTCAGCTGCATGCACAGGCAGTGATATACAGATAGGAATTTAGATATATTCATCTTACATATTATTTTTTATAAAAGAAAATCCAAACTGAATTCTTTCCCTAAATTTTAGTTCATCACTTCAGTAAAAGTAAATTTACCCCAATTTATTTGCCTTTGAAATAATTCACCTTACCACAAATCCATCATTAGCAGCTGTGACTTCAAAGCCGCTGTTCTTTTGATGAGGCTGTAAATGCCACATTATAAAACTCAACTTGGTATTCTCAGAAAGAGACACATACACAAATGGGGCCCAGTCCTATAAATATCTGTTCACATGAGGAAAACTAATAGGGGAATATTTTCATATTAGGCACATAAGCTTAACATACAATTTAAGACCTGATTCTGAGGGCTCAGCAATCAGAACTACAAAGCTGGATATAACATGGCTGTTGATGCAACTTTGAATAATACAAGATGAAAGTATTAAGCGATGCAGAGACTCTAAAAATGTTTTATTTGGCACAGTTAAGTTTCACTCATGCACCAGTACTTCTGGGTAAGAACTGCTAATACAAGTGAGGACTTTCTGGATTAGATCTGTAAATCTCTAAGTAAACAATAAAGAACTAATTCTGAAGGATACTTTTTGAAATAAAATCCTTTCAACCATTTCCTTTTCTGCTTATTAGAAGGCTAAAACGTAGTGCAGTTGAATCCCAGGCTACCAGCTGCATTATACTTGGTGAATAGAGTTTTTGTCCAGCATTATTTCTATGTTCACAGTAAAGTGCCCTCTTTGCTGACTAAAACTACTCTGTATTTTATAGCCAATAAGATATCTAAATTCTTATTTTAAATCACAGCCCTATTTTCAAAAAGAGTAATTTTACTTTTCTTCCAGAAAGCCATCTGCTTGCTAATGAGAGTTGTTTTCATCAGTAATTTTGAGGAGAAAAATTATTATTACACTTTAGGATTTTTTAAGTGACAAATAAAGAACCCTATGCAGCCTGCTGTTTAACTACACGGCATCTCTCCCAGTGCAGGGGCTAGGGACCAGATCCATCATGATAATTACAGACGTTTGCAACGAGTCTCAATGTAACTGGGGCGCACAGTGAAGCAGCACCGCTTCAGACAGAAGTCTTTGAACACAGAACTTCATATATGAGATCGCTGCAATTTGTAAATCCCTGTATTACCAAAAATTACCTTTTCACACCAACAAATGCACTTAGTTTCTTCCCAAATATGTTTTTAAATTGTCACTGTCTAATCACTGGACACTGCTTTGGTGCAGTAGTTTCTCTTTCTCTCTTTTACTGAAGCCATTTCTGACGGAAGATGCAGCGACATGCTAACCACCAACTCAATATTAGGATGAATTCTACCACTCAAGGCGCATTTCCCCATCTCCCCAAATAATCTCTTTTCCTGCTGCTGACTATCAAACACCTCAGTAGCGTGACAAGAGCAGGACACCAAGGACTGGCGAGGCAGAGATGAAAACAGACACAGAACGAAGGAATAATGATCAAGATGTGACTGAAGAAGGACAGACATACGAGTGGGGAAAGGGAATCTGGTTAAGGTGAGCGCAGAGAGGAAAAACAGGGGAACAGAGAGAATTAAAAGTAGTGGCTCTTGTAGTAGTTTTGACATTTTCATCCAAAATAAGGAAAACAAGGAAAGTAATGAATTCAGCAACAGTGGGAGTTAGGGCTAAGAAGAATCAGTGGGAAATGCAGACTCAAGGGGGAGGAGGAGCTGAGTACAGAAGGCACTGACTGAAGGACTGCAAGGAGATTAAAATCAAAAGGAAGAACAGAAAAGGAAATAAATAATACAAGTCATTAAGCAATACAGGTTAATGCAGGTTAAGTTTCAAAGAAAGGCACAAGGAAACAGGACAAAATATTATGGGACAGAAAAAATGTTCAAACTAAAGAGGTTTTACAAAAACCCCTGCAAGCTCAAGCTTCTCTCTCCAGCCACTTGTGCAGTTACCAGTTAGACCCTTCCTTTTCCACTGCACAGTTCCTGGCATTCACACTGCTGCTGCCCAGATCCTCCCTGGGATCTCCGGTGTTGTTGGGAAGGGGGTCAATTCCTGCCAAGACACCCGGGAAGGGGTACAGGCGCAGACAGGCTCAGGACCCCCAGGTGGGGATCCCACTGAGACATAGCTCGTTTGTGACCAGTGCTGGCAAGAAGGTCAAGGATGCAGAAGTGCTGCGAGGTTCAGCTTCGCAGCTCGCATGACCTCATGGGAAAGCACGCGGGCCAGCCCTGCCATCTCTTCCCCTTGCACACTTTTTTTTGGGTGGTGTAATTTATAGCTAGCTATAAAAACAAAATTGTTCTCGATTAAAAACTCAAAAACAAAGTCGTGGTCAAAGTGTGATTTGCTTTCATACGTTTTTCAAAAGACTGATCTTTTCATTTTCTTGCCTTATGAGTATATAACCATTAGAGCTGCTTCTGTGTGGGAAGTGCAATTTTAGCAAGCAATTAATCCATAAATGAGCTGTTTCAGAATTGTAGGTAGTGGGCACCATCCTTCAAAGACGCTATCCTGCCCTTGCATTTTACCTACATGTCTCTACAGACCTTAGAAGAGGCTCATTTTGTCAGCAATCACTTAATTGAATTCCCTGTGAAGCACTTCTGGAAGACCATGCACAAGATAATCAGTGCTAAGAGAGAAAAAACAAAAGTATTATTTCTAATGAAATGTCACTGAGAGATGCAGTGACCTCCAAATCCTTCAGGGCCAGTCTGGTTGCTGCACACTTTGCTCCAGAACTGAAATTACAGGGCAAATACGCAGCTGCTGAGCCCACAGTTTATAGCTATTCAAACCTGGGACCTCTTTCTAGGGATACTCCGTCTCTGCACAATAATAAAATCATGTTCCCTGTGCAGCTCTTGCACTTCACACACACACAAGGCAGCTTGGGATTTCTCCACATCCCTAAATAACTTTGGAGAAGTTTGCCCTATGCGGAAAGGGAGAAAGAAATGTTGTACCTCATTTTATGTGCTCAAACTAACACAAAAAACCCTAGCACTCTCCCAAGCCCAGAAGTGTGCCTAGTGTTTTACCTAAAGTTCATTTCACTATATGAGCTCAAAGAATTTCACAAATAAATTATCCTTTGTCAAACTTTTTTGATACAACACAGACATCCTGCGATACATTTGCAAGACATGAATTATTGTTAATAAACCTCAAACAAGGTTACCTTATGAAAACATATTAGCCTATATTAAAAGTTAATGTAACAATTTATATTGATAAGCTGTAAAGAGTTTTTCAGTATCTTCATGTATAATAATTACACTAACCAAATAATCATAATCAAAATCTAGTGCACAGTTTTCCCCTAGTTCTCAAGCTCTAAGGCAGTTAGTTTGGCTGACATGGGACCAGATGCATGTGTTATGTAAAGGACAATGTTAAAGAGTAGTCAGACTGGAGAACGGCAAAACAGTGAATATACAGAATAGAAAAATAAACATTACATTTGATTGATTGCTTTTTGACTTTCAAGTGATGAAAGAAACAGAAAAAGCCATTAATTCCATTTCCTTATATTATGATGTTTACCTGATTGTAGCTTGTCATTTGCACATTTTTATTTGCAAAACCGGAATGGCAGCACACTACAGAATGAATACTGATGGCAGAAGAAAACCCTATAGCCCTTACAAGCAGCGCAGCAGCCTCAGACAAGCCGCCAGAATGGGACTCTCAGTACTTTCGATATCAGTCAGATTTACACCTTGTTTTTGACAAATCCTCGTGTCTAGTACAGTATAAATGTTCGTTCCTGCAGCAGTAGCTGGTGGCAGGTTATATGATACACACAATAGGCATCCAGCGTGCCAGAAAGTCCCAACAATGCTCAAGCCCCTCGTTATTGCCCTTCTGAACACTCCTGCCTGCGGGTCACATTCTGCTGCCCCACTCAACTCCGTATCTATCACGGCCTTTATTTAAAAGAAAAAACTAGCAGCGACGAGCAGGCCCAAGCTCAGCCTTCCCAAACTCGAGCCAGCAGGAGAGAAGCTCCCACTAAAAGCCCCGCCGAAAGGGGCGCCCTCGGCTGGGCCGGGGCTCCGCAGGCGCCGAGGGCCCTGCCAGCACGGCTTCCTCCCTGCGAGTCCGTGTGCTGTGGCCACGGGCACTCGCAGCAGTGCTCAAGGGCACCCGCACGCACACAGCGGTTCCCAGTTCTGTGCTCAGAGTATAGCGTACGCGTGCTGGCAATCTGACAGCTCATCGCGTCTCGTGCTTACATAGTTTAACGTGCTCAGGAAAGTATAAAGAGGAATTGCCTCTGCATGCTCACTTGGGCCTCCACATCATTGCTTATGGGTGGGATTTAGCTTCTGCAAAGTCAACCCAACTCAGGTTACTCCCCAGCCTTAGGTTGCTGCTCCCCTGTGCCCAAAGGGCTGCGGGCCCAAACAAAAGAGGAGCAGGATTAGTGGAGAGGAACATAGGGACATTCCCAAAGCAGGAAACCTCCTAGCAAGGCCATGGAGCCTAAGCAATAGTGGCCCTCAAACACTGCAGATCAAGCAGGGTAGAGCCGAGAAAGCAGCGTGGCAAAACCCTGGGCCAGACCAGGCAGCCCTGTCTTTACTGGCGGCTGCCACAGCCGCAGCTTTGCCAGGAGAGACCGCAGGGGGAGACCCAGCGAGGAGCACCGTTTCTTTCAGATTTGCAAAGCCGTTATCAGGAAAATCAGGCCTTCTTTGAACATTCATCCTCTTCTGTCAGAAGTGCTTCAATAGCAAACAAAAAAGTGTGACAGCAATGTATTGTTATATTAAGTATCTAACTTCATTTTATATAAACTAGCAGCAGTTTCTTAAAGCTTCCTGACATTTGTCATTTTATTTTGATTCATTTCCTACAAGAACTATAGAAGTTGTTTCCGTTTTATGCTATTGATAATGAAAACTCTTCATTCAGAGAGAAAAGTGGGTACACATTCACCATCTCAAATCAGTTAGCATTAATGACACTAATATGGATCAGTATCTTGCTGAAGAATAGATACAAGCAGCTATTTTATGTAGATTTTCTTGTTCAATGTTAACTTTCCATATAGCAAAATTAAAGGGTGAAAATACATTTTTCCCTGCTGTGAAGAGTTTTCTTCATTTACCTCCAACAGTCTCATGGAAGCTCATCTTGAATATATGCAAGAGTTATTTATTGACCTGGGATTTTCAAAGGCTACTTAAGAAAGGTTTGAGAGCCTGACTTCTATTGAATTTCAATGGATCTAGTTATGAAAGATTTAGGAGCTTTAGGAAATTTGATCTTTGTTGTTTCAGACCATAAGAACGACCCAGCAGCTGATTATCTTAACATTTACTGTAAAGAGAAGTACAAGTCAGGTGCCAAATCAACAATTTTCAAGCTTGTGAAACTAGTCCCACACAATTAACATCCTGAGAATGGAGAAGCTATTTTAGTGAGATGAGACAAAAGCTCATAAACAAGATTTTTTCTCTTGCTGCCTTTCTTTTACTGCAGGTTGAGCATAGAGTCTCTCACCATCCTAGAAAATGATTATTATCAGAGCTAACTTCAACATGTTTATGATAAGGTTACAACTATTCAAACTTCTAGAGATAAGGAGTATTCTGAATTTAACTGTTTGGGCTGGAAACTAGGACCAGGTTCAACGCAAGACCATGAGGCTACAAGTAAAACTTTGCAAGTAACTTGTATTTAGATGGCTGCTTGGATGCCATCTGAGAGGGCTCAGATACAAGAACAGCACAGCCTGATAACAACAAACAGGCAACAAACAACTGGGGACAGCACAAAAGACAGAATTCCAGGGCATTGTTTTATAAATTTTCATGCTGCTAAAAATAACAGAGCATTGAGTATCTTTGTGCCATGGGAGTAGGAGGGCTGATCGTGCACTGTGCTGTTTTCCCTCACAAGGTATTTATTTCACTCAAGCAATACCTGGCAGAGGCTGCACAGGGGCACCCGCGCACGCTGCAGCAGAGCTGCAGGCTGTCCCATGCCATGGAAAGGTGGAGGGAGAGGTCCGACCTCCAGTCCTTCTTCACAGAGATACAGGGCAGAGATACAACATCTTCTAGTTCATGCCTAAGAAAGAGTAAGTTCCCTTGCTGGAACTGCTGCTGCACTAAGTGTTACGAAAACAAGCACACAGATGGGCAAAGCTCCAAAAGAAGCCACAAAAAAAAAAAAAAAAAAAAAAAAAAAAACAACTTATTTTCATGCTCCTTGGTTTTACCTCTCCTTAGCGTGACGCACTTTGACAGAGAAGAATTTGTGAGCTGAGATTGGAAAAGAATGTGCAATCCAGGCAAGTACTCAAGCTGTTAAGGTAAGAAATTCCTCAATACAAATTACTGGAATCACTTCCAAAAACACCTTTAGATCTCGACCCTACTAGGGGCAGTTGCAGGGAAAAGCCATGTAACAGGGCATCAAGTGCAATTTCTTAGGCAGCTGCAGGGCTCATTTACAGGTGCTGAATTATTTGAGTCAGAGGTTTAACTGCAGAATGGCGCAAACACCCCAAAACAACACTGCTTTAGGTTTGTGCTTTGAGACACAATTAACCAACTTCTCTATTTCATTCCCTTTAAAACGTGCTGAGAGGCGCGAATTTTTGCATCTTATAATCAAGATGGGTGGCAGGAACCATAGAATTGCAAACAACTGTAACACTGATTTCTATTAACTACCAAGCGTATAAAGCAGTCAATACAGAATTGATATTCAGATATTTTACAAGGCTGTCACTATTTGTCAACAGCATTTTTGACCATTCTGTACTTATCCCACCAAAAGAGGTGGGATGATTTATTTATTATTTAAAAAATAAGAAAGTTCTCTAAACTCCCGTAAAGTCCAGACCAAAATCTACCCGTAAGTGTCAAACACATCTGCTCAGATTGTGAGGAACCTGATAGAACAGTATTGATTTCAAAGGAGCTTGATTCAGCCTACCAAAGAAACTGGCATCATCCGATTACATTAAGTAAATTGATTTTTGAACCCTGGAAATTTGCAAAAACCTCATGAAAAGCTTAGAGACTTTCTGCCCAAGACAGGGTAGAAATTACTTGGTCAAGAGTTTTATTAATATAGCTTTTAAAAATCAATTTTCTCATGAACAATTCACTAACAGAAGAGCAACAGAATTTGTCCACTAAAATATTCATTATGAATCACTGAACCAGGTTCTTTGGTACTATAAAAAGCAGCAACTCCGCTGAGAGGAGAAAGAATTACAGCTGCTAGGAAATGGAACGGAGCACCAGCACCGGAGCAACAGGAATTCACTCCTACTTTTCCAGAGCTGTTTTGAGGACCACTTACTGGAAGATGGGAAGCAGGAGAGTGACGGACGGGTGCGGGAAGCTCTGTCTTTAGACTCGGCAGAGCACAGGCAGTGACAGGACACTCCATCAAACTGCTCTGCTGGAGGGAAGAGGAGCTGGAGATGCACAAAGCCTCCCCCAGCCTTCACCAGCATAGAGATGGGATTTAACGTGTCCTAAGGAAGCCACACTTTTCTCCTTTCTGTCCATCCTAGATCTCTTTACTGCAGCTAGCACTAGATTGCCTGATTTCATGAGGATTCTAGGGAGTATTATTTGATACAATCATATTGGCTACATTTGCATAGCCCAATAACTTCGGGGCTCTATTGAAAATCTGCCACCAGTAGAGAGTGGAGATATTTAGTTCTTAAAAATTCTCTGCAATAGATGGCTGAGTAACAGAACACACCACCACTTTTCATATTCTCACTGTGGGAATAGCCTCAGTGTAAGAACTTAACTCCTTTCAGACACCTTGAAATCCACCTGTGAGAGAAGCTAAGAACCATTTGCAGGAAAAAGCTTAGATCAATCCTTGAACATTATTAAAATCCAGAAAACCCTATCACTAGGCACAAATCCACAGAAAAAAATCAATCAAACTTCATTTGTTTATGGCTATAGGAACAGCTAGTAATATCTGTCAGGCTACACCAAATAACTCATCTTATACAAGTCAGCAAAGAGCTGACAAATAGAAGCTGCATTCATCTATAAACAAGCAGACAGGCAACCTGATGCTCTGAAACTGAAGGTTCGGAGTCTCTGGCATTAATGCCAAAATAATTCATAAAAATATTCTCAGGTAGTTCATCACTCCTCACAGATGCCAGCATGCAAAATAGGAGCAAGAAAAACATAAGGAACATTATAGTCACCTCTAACGTGTAGAAACGGCATACTTGATGAAGCACACACACATATTGCAGGAACTACCACATTCCATAGTATACTAACAAGCACAGAACCATTAATACCAAAATATAACTGTGAACAAATACTTAAAAAATTTCCACTCAGTGTCACAAAGCTGATCCGTAAGCAGAGGCCTCAGCCAGGTCAGAATGAGACACCAGTCACATCACAAACTACAATTTCACCCTGCACAGCCAAATGCTGCCCAGGTACCTGATCAACCAGTAGCCAGCAAACAGGCCTGCTTGGGCATGAGGATTTAGCCAGAAAAGCAGTAAATCTAACACCTACCTTTGACTTAGGACAGTGTAAGCAATGGATGTGATGGCAGTTGCTAGCACGAGCACAAGAGGAGTTATTTCTAAGAGGACCTGATGTTAGGAGGAACAGGGGCTTCCTACCCACCCCTCCTTTCCTTCTTCAAAGCTCATGTTCTTTAAGATTTTAACTGGCATTACTGAACACAGATCACACAGAATACTGGCCCAGTGCAATCAAATATGGAAAGTTTTCAGCAATATGTAGCTATCTTGCTAACTATCTAGATACTTGGCAAGTTGCTCGATGTGGAACTGTGTATGCTGGAACTATGAAATAAATATTAGGAGCCAAAGCTAAAAACCGTGCATGTGGCTTTTGTGCATTTATCAAAACATTCATTAACTAGGAGGAAAAAGAAAAAAAAAAAAAAACCAGTAAACCCTTTCATCTGCAGATGCTGACACTGCACTTCAAAATAATTATTACATGGGGAACAATCACATCAGAGCAGTAATAAAAATTCTAAATGTATCTGATGTTTCCAAATAGAGTGTTTTGTTTCTCGAGATTCCTAAAGTGTTTCACAAATGGTTAATCAGAGGATCCTCGTCATTGTCTCAGAGGCAATTTTCCATCTATCTCAAAGAGCAAACTGTGGAGCAGGAAGGTTGAAATCATTTGTACAATGCTTGCCCAGCCAGAAATGGTTTCCAGACATATCAACTTTCTGTCCCTCACCTTACAACTAAAGCTCCTAAATACTGTCTGACATAAGATGTTTTTCCCCTTTTAGCAGAAGAACAAAGCCACCCATATTTCTAGTCTTCTTGATGATGAGAATTTCAGTTCTTTTGAAAAGATATGGTTCCTCTCTCACATTAGTTGCTTATCCTGTGGATACAAGCAGGAAATTCCCTTGTTTTCCTTAGAACACAGGAAACAAGGGAACATTAAGATTTAATATCACCTCATCAGCAGGCTACAAAGCTGATAAGAAAAAAGAAATCTGTAAGGTTGCTATTCTCATCTTCAGAAGCTCTTAGCCACATGAAAAACAAGATCTCCTCTTATAATTAAACATGTTTTATTAAAGCTTTCTTTCATTTTCCTTTCTTTGCCTCTTTTTCATTGTAGTTTTTCATTTTCTTTCATTTATTCCTTTGATGTTTGCATGCTCCTGTTACTTCTATTGAAAACATTTTTGCACCATTCAGTTTCAACCTCTCTCTCTCCTTTTTAGAGAAATATTTTTTCCTGTGCCTGACTTTGCCTCTTGCCCTCTAGAGCTAATCTATTAGCTCAGCCTGAGCATAAGGAACATATGCTGTGGTGAGAGTTTTCATTGCAGAGTGGCACACGAACAAAACACCTTCTATTTCTTTCTCCTCTCACCTAGACCGTGAATGTAACCTATTCTCCTTGATAGGAAGATTTAGTCAGGATTTTTTAAAAAGCAAAATCCATTCTTATGATTGTATGCTGAGTGCAGCTATAAACGTTGCAGTTACACAAGAAACAAAATAAAATTGGCACCTTCTTTACTTACATGTGTCTAAAGACTCATCCGAATCGTCGGGACAATCCGGTTCTCCGTCACACAGCCAGTGTTGAGAGATACAAGTGACACCATCACGGCAAAGAAACTCTCCTACGTCACAAAACTGATGCTCTTCTGAAAACAAGAAGGGTTTAAAATGGAATGATTAAAAAAAAAGTGAACAAAAAGCAATGCCATGAAAACTAAAAGTGAAAATAATGCAAATTTTAAATCAGAAATCAAAGCAAAGAATGGAACCAGTGTGAAGTACTAACTTAATGAGATGGCTAAAGACAGTGGCCTCGCTGAGGTTGGACAGCCCTGGCAGTCGCTGCAGGATTTCAATGGGACTGACTCTTCCAAACAGACGTGAAGAAGCTTAGCAGAAAGTACCTCTACAAGAGAGTTTCAAGAAATTCTGCTCTTCTCCTCAACTATTTCACAATAAAGTAGGTTTCTTCACTACGTGGAGTTCAACAAGCTTTAACTTCACAGTATTTGCATGTCTCCTGCCCCTGAGAAATACTGCCACAGCGTTGCTGTAACTAGATTTTTCCAGGACGTATTTTTGCAAGCATTCTTGAATATGTATATGTTTTTGACTATTTAACAGTCATATTTAACAACTAAATCTTGACTGAAGTTTACATATAACAATATTCTAGATTTCATGTGACAAAGTTGCAGGCAAAGGACTTGTATTTGAAGTCAGAAAGAGGCAGCTCAAAAACAAGTGTCTAGGGAGGGCAGTTTTGGCCATATGGCACATCCAGTTTAGCTACTGGCTTCAAAGGAAGTCTGATGACCTTGAGAACCGGGGGAGTTAGTTTTATGTTAATTAATGATGGAATAGTCTTATGTTAACTATCTTTGTGAGCTTTATTTAGCAGTTTATTAAGTTTCTGTGCAATACATTCACGTTCACTTTATCAATATATAAATTGCAGCACTGCCTTCCACACTCCTACACTGCAAGTCACAGGGAAGAGCTTTTTGGATGATTCTCTCACTTTTACTAATACCAACGAGGAGCAACTTCACTAGAGGCAACATACATTACAGACATATAAAACTGTGTATAAATAAGGAGAAAATTAAGCCCAGCTCCATTTCTAGATCAATCCCTCAGTTTAGTTCACGCCAGAAGCTCATGGTTTTGTTATCTGTTCTGATCATTATTAGCGAGCTGCCATTCCCTGTCCTCCTACTTGGCAAGTTTCAGTGCCCAAGTGATTTGCTCCCAAACATGATCCCTTTGGCTACAGCTTGCGATTAAACTCCTGTAATCATCAGGAACCCTCATTTCCGAGTCAGAGGCGTTAACCAGCAGTGCTCCTCAGAATAACTTAATTGGTTGGGGGTGGGGGGGAGGGTTGCAGAATTGTGTAGATCTACACAAATACATAAATAGCTATACAGCTTCTTCTATTACTCTGTAGAAGTCTTAAGCATTTTTGTTATATATTTTAATTCCTTGCATTTACAAACACCACAGAGTGCTGGGACACTTAAAACATCCTTAGTCGCGCGTTTTGTAAAAGGTGAGCGACTGTGCTTAAAAGCAAAGATTTACGTGCTCACAGAGCAAGTTTGAAGTCTTTGAAGTTAGAATGCAGGAGGGAGTTAGAGTTTTAGCCCTTCAAGGTATACATTAGTACTAACTAAACATGCATCCAGTATCCAACATAAAGAAACAATAATTTATCATGGATTTTTAAGAACACAGATGTTACGGAAACCTTACAGCACATTATGTAGTATCTGTCATTCTCCATGTGATACATGGCTGTTCATTATAGGCACGTAAGCTGATTTTTAGTACTATCTCCGATGCCTCCTTATTTATACCACCGAAAAAATGCATGCATTTTACTTGACAGTGCTATCTTCAGTATCAAAACATTTATGCAGCTAAGCTTACACGTGTGACTGGCTCTACGCGAACCCACTCAATCACCTACATGTAAATACCTAGCAAAAGAATCGTTGTTTCCTTCCTGCAAGTCCTAACTAGCAATAATTAGGTGAGGGGAGAAATCAATATTGTCATTTATGTCAAAACACAGCACTCCAAGCCTGCTTATTTACTGCAGCAAGCAGAGCCGGTGTTGAGAGGAACAAATAAATAAAAAATCATATTTGCAGCTGATGAAAAATTCCAGTGTAGTCATTTGAGACTGTAAACTAAGCGAGTGGTGGTGCCAGTGAGATCAATGGGAAGTCTGCAGAACTTCTCATCCACATGGATGTTGTTTTAGTGTAGCGACCAGTTAAGCATCCTTAACTGAAGAAAAGGGTGCCAGTGAAGAAAACTTAACAAAAAGGAATGAAATTGATCTGGGTATGGCTTTTTTTTTTTGGGGGGGGGGAGGGGGGGAAGAGTAAAATAGAAAAGTAAATGTAAATGTTCTTTTATAATTTTAGTGGGTTGCTGAATGCCTTCTTCGCTTCTGTGTTCACCAAGGGCAGCCCAGTAGAATCCCAGGCCCTAGAGACGAGAGAAG
>JAWLRI010000907.1:709733-730389 GCA_034781795.1 Crypturellus tataupa | reverse complement strand
AGGGGGGTTGGACTAGATGACCTCTAGAGGTCCCTTCCAACCTTAGGCATTCTATGATTCTATGATTCTATGAAATCAATTAGTTATTTCCACATAAACTTCTACTATTCAGCAGCACAAAAAAAAAAGTTCTGAGCTTTTACATTCTCTGCCTTCAGAAAAACCTAGAATGAAGAAACACATTTTAACTTGTAAAATATTTTTAAAAATAGATCTTGTTTAGAGTAGAGGAGCTTACTGTAAGCTGAGGGTTTATTGGCTCTGAAACAGTGTTTTTCCAAACTGCTTTATCTTGCATATCTTTGCAAAATGAACTGGCTCCATTATTTGTAAAGATGCATTAATTGGTGCTTTAAAAAAAACAACCAAACATACAAAAAAACCCTCTCTTTGTAAGTGGTCAGCAAAGTCTTATTTGCTACCTGGAGAAGAGAGTTATTTTCTGAGGCACCTCTCTGAGGACACTATTTCCTTCTGCGTTCATGTGCTGCACAGAGAGGCTCCCAGAGGATGAGAAAATTCACATATTTTTAACATATTGATTCTCGGCGCTGCAGAGCAGATGGTTAGAAACCATCTCTCCCAGGGTCACTGAAAGCTCTGCCTCCCTAAGGAGCCAACTCCTACCCTGTGCTGCGAACACCTGGCACTGCCTCGGAGAAGGAAAGTTGCACAAAAAAGCCGGTGCCTTTGCTTTAAAGTAAATATGTTGCTGGAGCCAAAATTTTTTGTCAAAGGACTGGCAGGTTTTTAAGAGGACATAGTTTGAAATCTCTTTTCTCTCTATTTGACCTAAAAAGGAAAAAATAATACAATTATAACTTATGCAATTGCACTAAAAGCAGAAAACGAAAATTGCAGTTTATTGGCATTGCATTTTTCAAAGGTTACCATGCTCAGAGGTGCAGGGCACTGCTATTGTTAGACAAGCAGAAAAATACTAATAATTTTGACTCTGCGATGGTGCCCGATGCATGCGCAGAGGAGGAGCGCTGCAGCTTTGTGAAGGAAGCCGCCTCCGCAGACGGGCGTCCAGCTCCTCCGTGACCAGGGAGGAAGGTCCCTGCCCGCGGTCACAGAGACTGGCAGAGCTCAAAGGGATCTGCAGTTTCTTAGGCAAATGAGTGCAGTTATGGGAAGCGGGTCAACAGAGTTCTTCAGAAGACCTCTGCTGAAGATAATGTTTATATAATTGAGTGCTGCTTCAGTTCCAGCATGAGAATGCAAATGATTTGTTGTGAATCTAATATCTGCCTTGGTCAAAAGGCCGGGCACACAGGGTGGCAGCAGCTCTGTTTCCAGAGCTGCTTTTCCCTGCAGGCGTCAGCACCGGCTCCACTTCCCGAGCTCTCCTTCCCTCTCAGTGATCCCTTGCACAGATGCTCCCTGGATCTACCCTGGTTAAGGCGATTCCTCTGCCCTGCTTGGCTTGGGGCTGCTCGGGATGCGCCGCCTGCAGAGCCCTCCGCTCTCCATCTGCTGAGAGCACCTGAGACCCCCCAAACAGCCTCCCAGATGGCAACAGGCTTCAAAGTAAGGAAAACTTAAATAACTCGATGAATTCTTGATTCACCATAGTATGGAGGATGCTCATTAGCCTTCACTAAATATTCAAAAAAAACACCACACACATGCAAACCAATCCAAAAATACATTCATGATCTATGTGATGTGGCATTACATGAATGAATCTTTAGGAATAAAAGTTCATAATTGTAAACTTTTAATTCAAAAAAATAAAAGTTATTTTTTATTATGGTTCCAAAAGACTCCTGAACTGCCCAAGAAAGCCTCCAGGCTTGTTACCTGCAGGGGTAACAAAACCAGAGTCAGGCAGTGAGGTTCCCATCCCGATCTACTGGTGACTGCACCACCTGCCTCTACACAGGCCTCTATTGATACTGAACTGGCTTGCCACTTTTCGAGGATATTATGCAACCATTAACTTGCACTTTTAAGTTCCTAATTAGTTTTGCTTTGATTTTAATTAAGTCATCTTCATTACAAGAGCTTGAGAACTAGGAACTTCCCCCCCCCCCCTCAAAAGCATGTTTTCCATTTGGGATTTTCTTTGATCTCACTCTGAAACATGGAAGAGCTTGTAGATTAATTCCTGCAAAATTTACAAAGTTGAAAAGTATATTCCTCTAGCAATTTAGGAAAAAATTCATCACTTGCTATAACTTAAAATTATTCTAGCTGAAAGGGAAATGTGGAGAAAGAATATGCACAGCAGGTCCATTCGTGACTTTCAGCTCCTACTTGTGATCCTTCTCTGACCTTTTACACCCTGAGCTGAATCTACTTTCAGAGCCCAGCATTTCAGCACAATATTTACGTTTTGGCAGCACCCAACTACAGAAAAGAAATTCCTTGTAAAGCAGGGAATAAGCTTGTCCTCTTGGAGCGCTGCAGCCACCGGTTCCGCGTGCGCTCGGCACAACATGGCAACCCCAGGGCAGACCTCGCATCAGCAAGGAAAACTGCTGTTCAAAGGACCCAGAAACCTCTCCCACGATCTGCCACGACCCAGTTTGTAGCTCCGTGGTGCTAAGAGGCCTAACGAGGCACCTGCACTGCTCCAAGGACCTCTATGCAGCCCATCCTCTACTCGGGCCCAAGGTCTCCACCCTCGGCAAAAGCGCAGGGACAGTCCCTAGCAGCCCCACACGTTCAGCTGATGCTCTACCTGCTTCCATACCACACTCAAGTGCTTCTCAGTCCACACATCCACCCCCAGCAAGATCACAAACACCTCGTTGCACCTTGGCTCACTGCCCGCCTCAACACCAATCGTCCTGCTCTCAAACCCTGTCCTTGCATACGCACACCCAAGAGCCTTGTTCCCTACACTACACAGCTATGGAGCTGCTGTGTATTTCAGACCCATCTCGTATGTATCTCATCTTATATACCAGGCTGAGTAATTAAAATGGTAGAGATGAATATTGATAATAGACTAGCAGGCCTTGCAGCTTCATACGAATGCCCTTTTGGGAGCAGGAGGTAATAGGCCTGGGGGCAGCCTCGCTACTCTGGCTTTGGCAATGGAGTAATTCCAACAAGGAGCTGACCATCCATCCTCAGGATCCGAACCAGGAATCACCAGAAAAGATTGTTATTCAGCCTTAATTTGGTGCACTTCATAGACTGAGAAACCTAATGTTCTGACAACGAGAAAGACCCAAATATTCTGAGTCAGAGGGCCCCACAGTAATACATATCTCAGCAAATGATGAAATGACATGATACTGATACTCTTTAATGACACAAAAATACCACAGAATAGCAAGATACCTTCTCTAATACAATAGAGATATACTAATAGAAAAAAATATTACCGGTAATCTTGCTATTTGCTAATCTGTACTAGACATAGCCTTATGCAAAAAAAAAAAAAAAAAAAAATAAAAAGAAGAAAAAAAAGAAAAAAAAGAAAAGCTGAAGTGCCAACAATCTCATTATAAAGTATTATTTTATTACAATCTTTTACGTCCTGGAAAAATGAGGGAAACACGAAACCAAGTTCCGCAGTGTGAGGCTGTCCCTCTTCCCGGGCAGCCAGATTCGGGAGTATGAACATACGGCTGGACAGCCAACGCGACCACCGTGTCTCCCCGCATCGCTGAGGGCCGGCAGCCCCTTCACAGGTCGGTCTCAGGCCCTCACAGACGCTCCCAACAGCCCAGCAGCACCAGGACAGACAGGAGCACAAGGTCTGCTTTGTGGGAAGGGTCTTCAGAGGTTTCAGGGAAAACAGTCCTGCCTCTTCCCCTCACAGAATGACGTGTCTGTGGAGGTCTAAATAACTCGTCAAGAAGGAGATTTATATGAAACATAAGAACTTCTGAGTCCTTCCATTTTGGCCTGTATCACACAATATGTTCATAATATTCTCATTTTATTTCCTTTGATTTAAGGCCAGTACCAGCTTCTCTCTTCTGGAAGAAATTACAGCTATAATAGAGCATCTAAATGTTTTTTTTTTTTTTCAGTGGAATTCTGTATAGGATGGTGAGGATCTGTGTAGAACATGCAGCTGACTACATGCTGTCCAGTTCCAAGTACATGTTCTGAGAAGCAAATAAACTTTCACATGCAAAACCAAATAACTCCTTCTCCAGGAAACTCAATGGAGAAATAAGGCTTCTAGTTACCCCCAGGATTACATTTTGAAAAAGTCTGAAGATGCAGAATCCTGAAAAGCAGAAGAAATGGGGAGAAGGATTGGGACCAAAACCAAGTCACTCTGAGCATATTTCAAATACCGTTTGGTGCCTCGTGCCACATGCTGTTTCTCTGAGGAAGACTTGAAATAAGTCTTTGTTGCCCTCTATCTTCATCAGTTCTTTTGCTTTTAGTTTAGTAGTTAGGCTTCTAAGTTGAATTGTAATGTACCCAAGTCAGAAGCACTTCTATTTCTCAGGAGCAGGATTGAAAACCTAATTTGAGACAAATTGTACAACCAAGTGCCATGCACAATATTTTCTCTTTTGAAAGCTGAAAATACTCATTAGATAGCTCAGTTATTATATCTTTGATAAGCCCTTCTCTGAGCAGATGTTATTTCACAGTGAATTTTCACACAGTAGCATTTTTAGCAAATACCAGAAGATAATTAATTTAGATAAGTTTCACATATCAAAGGATAACAAAAAGGTGTCATTATTTTCATTCAGCAGTTTTCTTATTATGTAAAACATTATAAATTCATTTCTTTTTAATTTTCAAACTTTTTAAACAGAACTATATGTACCCCCCCAAAAAAGTACATACTAAAACAGTTTTAGTATGTAGAGATACCAGGAACATGGTGGCACTACAGTCTAAGTCCTCTGGTATCATGCCTAACAACATGCTAGACGGATACATGGGGAGAACCTAATTGTTAATACTAATAATTAATATTAAAGTGTTTTTGCAGATAGAAATGAAGCCATATCCTACCATATTTTTCATAGTCAAGAGCATGGCAAGTGCTTCTGCCAGGAAACAGCTCAGAACAACCCCGCTTAAAGTGGCACGGAATAATGATGAACAGGTTTGGATAGCAGATGGCAGCCCATTACATAATTCAGTTTTAATGACAAGAGAAATCTTAGATATGAAGGTTTTGTTTTGTGCAGCAGAAGATTTATATAAAATGAAACAGCCAAATCTGCTACTGTAAGCAACCACATATGTCTAGTGCATGTTAATTTTGTACTGGAATAACTAATCTACAGGGAAACAGGTTTAAAGACTAAGATATTCTAATACTAAGTTTAGTGATTAAAAAGATGAAGGCACTAGGAGAAAGCTAAACTAAAATTCCTTTACAAACACAGTCCACATACACAGCTAAAAGAACAGTTGTAGCAGGTATAGCGAAAATATTCAATTTAAATTGAAAAATGTTCAAGAAAACTATTTAAAAGTGGTAGTAACATTGGAAACTTAAAAGAAGGAATATGTATCAATTCATATTGATTTTATTTTTAAATTTAGTTCCAATGCTGCATTTGTTCCATTTGGGCTGAGACCTACTGAAGCTGTGTCCACTATTTCAAATAATGCTAATCAAGACTCCTATTTCAATTGTAAGAATTGGGTCAATGGGACACCAAAGGGTATCCCAAAATAAACCTAATTGCAATTTAAGCTTCAGAAAAACATCCAAAGCTGTGATCTTACAGCTCAGGCCTGCCTTGCTGATGGTACGATCCAAGAGTGATGATTTAAGGTGTAATTTCAAAGTGTATTAGCTGAACAGTAATTTTCACACCACTAGCAAACGATGCATTGTAATTCCAGCTGCTGCTGTCCATATGCCCTGAATGTATCTGAGTAGGAGAACAGGTATTATTCAGAAGTAGCGAGATATAATGTTTAGGAAAGTACACATAAGAAGTATGTAAGAGCCATGGAAACAGCCCCACAGTGAAGTGGTGCTGTATCAAACCCTCCTTATGGACATCACACTAGTGACACCGTGCTACCAAACCTGCCCTTCAGGTGTTAACAGGCATTAACAGGCTCCCTTAGCTACAGCCGCGGTCTCCCGCATCCTGCCTAGGTAACGCTCGAAGGCAACGCGCCTTTCCAAGGGCTTGAATCAACTGCTGCTCTTTCAGACCATTCCCCACAGTTCCTGCTGGATTTGAGTCACATAGGGTGGCCGTGAGGATGGAAACAATCAATTAGAAAACTGCCACAGGATCAACACAGCTGCATGCGTGACTCTGCACAAGTGCTAAAGGCTGCAGCTGTAGGACAGAATTGTTTAATTTTTCACAGACCTGCTTCCCTAAAAGAGGCTTTGCACCCAAGCTGTTAATGTGATTTTTTTTTTTTTCCCCTTCTCTTAAATTAGGGGAGTATCAAGAACCACAGCCCTGAGATGCTGGATATGGAGTTAGCAAAAACTGCAAAGAGTAGCAGAATCCTGGGTGAGGAGACAGGAGGGGAAACCAGAGGCTTTGGGCTCAGGAACACATTGGCAAGTTTAAATTCACACTGAGAAAAGGCATCCTTAGAAGTTCAGAATAACCCCCGTCACCTTCCTACCAGGTCAAGAAGTTGGTCGATATTTAACCTGCATTAGCAATAAGCAGCTCCCACCGCGGCAGAAGGGGTGCTGAGGATTTTAGTACCTGCTTTGTTAGTTATAGAGGCTGCGCTAAGGAAACCGTGGCTTTTTTACTGCATCAGGAGAAGCGAAGAGCCTCTCTGCAGAGCACGTTCGAGCTCCTTTGGCGCTAACTGCCTATTGCTGGCTACCTTAAGTGATTTCATGCATATCAAAGGTGAGCTGTGCAGTATACTCTAAAATATGTAAAACCTTGTAAACTGTCATTTTCTTGACAGTGTTGCTACAGTCATCCCCAGCTACCTTCAGGTGATGTGAAAACATATGCTGGAACGAGCTCTGCTGGGATTT
This sequence comes from Crypturellus tataupa, assembly GCA_034781795.1. Lineage (NCBI taxonomy): Eukaryota > Metazoa > Chordata > Aves > Tinamiformes > Tinamidae > Crypturellus > Crypturellus tataupa. Next base: position 723,470 of record JAWLRI010000907.1, on the reverse strand, counting down.
ATTAAACAAACAGTATGCTCTGTAGATTAAATCATAATTAGGGATGATGTCAGGATTGTAAAAGCTCAGTAATTATGCCCCCATTTGTTCTACTAACATCCTCAGCGCTGGAAACATAAATTCTCAGAGGCTAGCATGAAACCAGTAGTTCACAGTTCAAATGTCTGCTCTCAGCTGAGATGTGAAACTATTTCTGTAAGACTAAAACCCAGCAGGTTCCTCTGCGTATTTGTTACTTACAGACCTGGATCAAACCGTAAACAAGGTGCTCTCCTATCTTTATGGAGTAGGGACCACTTGATAGAGCTATGCAGCATTCACTGCCTGACCATTTCCTCCCTTGATAACAGAATAACAGCTACAGCAAGCATATGTTTACACCAAAAAGCAGTATTAGGAAGCATGTATTTTTAGCAACTTTAATTATATCTTCACAGCAGGAAAGGAAGAAAAGCAATGCCACATGACCAGGCAGTTCTCCACAGAACACAGGGGGCTGCAATTCAGTACTGTAAAGATTTTACTAGTGATCTGGAACCAGGGGATGGGTGAGAAGAGCCTTTCCGTGCTGCTGCACCCGCCAGTGGTGGCAGCTCCTTCTCTGCAGCACATCCCCGCTCTGGCTAATGCACAGAAGCCGACTGAACGCATTGGGGTAGAGTGTACATATAGGCACCCATAACTCCCCAGGAGGGGATTTGGTCTAGTCCATGACCACGCTCTCGACAGGACTTTTTAGTCTTTCTGTAATTTTTAATACTTGTGGCACCAGCTTCCCCAAGGTAACCCATGTACTGTACTTCAGAGCACAGGCAAAGGCAGTATTCAGTAATACTGAATGCCAGCCGTGACTGCACTATGTATTGTTAATATACATTAAAAAAAAAAGGACCTTCCAAGCATATATTGATCAAAATAAAGTGGAGAGACCCAGAGAGTTTGGGATTTGGAACCTCTCAGCTGATGAGCTCATCTCTTCTTTCCACATACTCAAGTTTTTCTGGATAATGGGCTGAAGGAGGATTGAGGGACAACACACACAAATCACTGCTACTATTGATTACATACAATCATTTTTTTCATTACATAACTTATGCAATATGCAACACATGATGCATAATTTAGATTTAGTTTAAGATGCAAGTGAATATAAACAACAAAAAACAAAATCCTGTGCTATTCACAAATGACAGATTGTCCCACTGGATATACTGTAGCTCACAACAAACAGTGTAAATAAATGCATCAGTTGATAGCTCAGCTTAGAAAATATTTACACCACAAAGGTAAATGTTTGGTTTGGTGGTTCAGTGTCTTATTAGTTTAGAGAAAAATAAAGCCTCATATGTTGACAATGCAGGGAAATGGGGGGGGGGGGGGGAAGGTTGACTTAAGGAACAGGTGCCCCAAGTGGAGAATCCAGCTAGAACCTACAACAGTCTCCACCAAAACCTCAGCCCACACACCAGCCATAGCCACCTTTTAAAAGAGGAAATAATGTCATTTCTAAACTCAAAAGCATTTCTAAACTCTATCAAGAAATACTGCACCACCTATTACTATAGGCTGTGCATTAGTTTTGGATATTACTGGCAGAAACAAAATTAAAGCTAGATGGCAAGTTTGCAAAGTAGAGATAATTAACTGGTTAAAGAAAGCCTTGTTCAGACTATCCCTTTTTAAAAGGGTATTTAAAGTCATGCTTTTTAAAGGCCATAGCAGAATAAGCATCAGTAAAAAACACACAGCAAACAGACATGCAGCCTTGTACATCACAGGTTCTAGAATCAGGGCCCAAAGTAAACACTCCCTATGTGTACATAATACTAAAAGACAAGTAAAAGGAAAAAAGAAAACTTTCAGGAGGTGGTGCTTGGTTCATCGTGGCTTTCGAGTCTTTTTCTCCTTATGGATGCAAGAATGGGCAGGGTCCTAACGACTTCAGGGGTGGTAGAATTAGATCTTAAAGCAATGCATCCACAAGGTTTTCTTAACATTTGATTTTTGGTGCAATAGAGGAGAAAAAACACACAAGACAAGAGGGAAACTGCAGGACAATTGTAACTGCTGACTACGAGTTACCTGAGCTCACTCAGGTATATTTTAGCCTAAAACCCCAACCGCACTTATCGAGAAATGTATGCTCTATAATATTGAATATTACGACCTTTGCACATTCCCAGTGGGTCGACTAGGATTACTAGCTCCATTAAAGCACTTCTTAAGAAGCTTTATTTTTTTTTAATCAAATAATTATTTCTTCCATGTTAAAGAATCCATGCAAAATATATACTGTTCAAGTTATCATTGAAGGTTGGTTTAATGAACACTTTTAAATGATATTAAAAAAAAAAATAGTTGTAATACTCCTTATTGTGACACAGCTAACTGTGGAAAACCATTAACTTTAGCTTCACTTACGGTATCTGCAGAACAAACTCAAGGCTGTATTAGTGCTTAGGGAATGGAATATTTAGATTGTACAATCTAAATATATCTCCCAGGGAAAAACAATTAATTATCTTTGTTATTGCCACTACTGCTGAGAATAGCTGCAATTTCTGGCTTGCCAAGTTCATGTCATTGAGGGTTATTCCTATTAATATCAATTAAGATCTAAATTGTTTGAGTCTCTTCAATAACGATACTCACATAGATTTCAAGTGGCATTTCATGGAAAGCACACCTGTAGCATTATTTTTTTTAATTATAAAAGAAGAAAATACAGAAATTGGTCCAACAAGCACTACCCAAGGTGCACTAATTCCAAAGCTGGCACCAAAGATTTACATATTTAGTTCCATTTAAGAAGCATGGTGAAAATTCTAGCTTCCCAAGTGAACTGGAGCTATGGTTACCCCATCATTAAATCAGTCCACGAAGTTGAGGCAGGCGGGTACTCTGCGCTTTGCATGACTTCCCTGCTAGGTATATTTACAAATCATTATGGTTGTTCTCAATTTTTGTGCATATGAATATTTTAAGTTATTCAAATATGTTTTCTCATTAAGCTATTGTTGACTGATTAGTATAAAGAACAATTATAACCTTGTAACTAGTTTCTTATAATTAAAAGCAAACACATTGGGAGACAAGATGGACGATATTCACTTAACCAACTCTAAGGGTTCGGGGTTTATTCAATGAATTTGTTTTCAACACTCTCCCTCCACTTTATTTACAAAGAGACTCCAAGAGATTTTTCAATGATAATTTGACAAGAAAAATAAATGTTCTGAAGAAATGCATATGCTTTCACTGAGCAGAAAGACAGTATTCCATTCAGTAGGTATCAATACTGAAGAACACTAAAGATCACAAAGGCAGTTGAATATGCAAAGGAACTTTTTTGTTGCTCATATCATCTGAGTAAAAGTTATTTCAATGATCACTCAAGAGATACATTAGAATGACAGGATATCTGAAAGTATTTTGGAAATAGGTCTTTTGAAGAAGTGGAAAGAAAATGACGTAATAAGTGATCAAAATATTTAGAGTGCTGATATCCAAAATTCAACCCAACACAAATACAGTGAACTGCCCTAATCATATAATATTTTAGGCTTTGTTTTCTTACTATAACTTGGAGGACTTTCACAACACTATTATTACGACTAGAGAAGCAAGCATGTTAGGTCATAGAGACCATGCCCTCCCTCCCCTAACTTCTCCCAGGTCTCTGGGAAGGTGGGTGCTATTTTTAAACAGTCATTAGAAGGTGCTGAGCAAAGATGCCTCTTGAAGACCCATCATTTGAATCTATCTTATACTCAAGTAGCTGAAAATTCAGTTTGGTTCAGATCCCACATCACTGCTGTCACCCACAACGGCTGAGGCACAAACAAGCCAACTATCAACACTGCTTTACCAGATTCTGTAAAGTGCCTTGGCTACTGGCTTGTATTTTCCCATGTGATCACTTTTTCTCTTTTAATCCCCTGCTGTGTTGATGGAGATCTGGGTCAGAATAGTACTCTACCCCAGGTTGGGCTCAAGGCAGCATTTTCTCCTTCCCTTTGTTCAGTCCAAGATACCACGCTGTGAGTCCATTTTAGCTAAAAGGGGTAAAACATAATGCAGTCTGAGGATTGAGAAGTATAGGCGAGTTCCTAGTTGCCCCTTTTTTGGTAGATGCGTGACCAGTTTAGCCTCCCACTGAGATTTATCCACAGTTCTAAGAGAACTTGACGTTCTGCAGCAGAAACTTGTGCATTTGTGAACACAGGCAAGAGGGAGTAAAAGAAAAAGTCTGATATTTTACAAACATCAAAGAGTTGCAAATCCATGTTTCCAGAGAGTACTCCACAGCCAACTGATTTTTCCCAGATAATTCAGGCCTTTAAGGCTTTTACTGGACACTTTCAGCATCACAACTGCCTTTCATGGCTTCACTCCCCCGTTGTGCCTGACCGCAGCATGAGGGACATAAAATTGTTTGGCCTCCTGCTTTTCCGCATTTCCCAAAACACCCCAGCCCACCCGCTTCCCCTCTCGTTTCTCCTGGGTGACACTGCACAGCGAGCTCTGAGGAGTGCTGCTGGGAGGAAAGGAGCCTCCCTCCTTTCGAAGGGCAAAAAGGCCAGCAGTACCATGGAACTGTTCTTAAAGATGATGAAATGAGGTTGGAGATGAGAAGCAGAAGAAAGATGAAGATCGGGGCAGCTAAGAGTCATCATCAAGCTGGAGATGAGAACAAGTAGTAACTCACAGAGCTCCTGGCTTGCACAGCACATCTTTTGTACACATGGAAATCTGGAGCTCTGGCTATCCAGAACATGCAGAACCACCTGGTGAAGCAGAGGGTGCTCTATCAGCACGTGGTAACTCTGCGGCAAGCGGGCAGAGAAAATACCCTTTGAAACTGAACTCCCATTCATCATGCAGAACTGAACGCAGTATCTTTTTTTCCTGTTTAGCTCAATGCCACTTCTAATAAAGTGGTTTAGACTCATGTTATTGGCTTACAAGTTCATCTTTATTCTGATCAGATTTACTGATAGACTCCATTCTGCTTCCTGGTCTTGGCAAAAGAACACAGGATTAAGATGATCTCAAGGCTGACATTTTAGTACATAATAGTACATTTATCATTCAAAGCAAACACTTTATTAAAAAAAAAATGTAACTAGCATCCTGTGGCAAGTAAAATTTCTGCTACATTTTTCTAATCACGATTTGGTCAAACAGCTATTCAAAGGAAACCCCATGATGAAAATTTCCTATTTTCTCCCCATGCTCCAACGTTTTAAGCACTGCATAAATTAAAATTCAGCAGCACTGAATTTAACCTAGTTACTCTATGTAACTTAGAAGTGTTGAATAACAGTCTGAAATGTGCAGATTACAGGAAAGCTATTTCATGAGTGTTCCAAGAGAACAGATCTTGCCTTTCCAGAAACTCAAGTTTGCTGTTGTTTCATATGACCAACATTTCAATAGTCAGTAGTAACTACCATGTTTACATTTCAAAGCAGAGTGTTTCCTTGGAGCTATTCTCAGCAACACCTTTTCACTGCATTCTGAAGACGAGAAGTTGGCTTTAGTCAGCTCATGTTGATAACCAGCAGCCAAAACGAAAATGCCATGTTCTCCATAGCACAGTCCTTTAAATACTGTCCTCCCCTTCATTGCAATGAAGTACTAAGTACTAAAGCATTTCTTAAAGTACTAAGCATTTCTTGTAACATACCAAGAATGCTTTTTTTGCAAGGACCACATATTTGTTTCCCAAATCAGGTAAAACCCTACAGATGTTGGCATTTAGTGTTCAGATGGGAATCAGTCATCTGCCCGAAAAATACATAAACCTTTGAGACCTGTAACAAGTGGGCAGCACGTCCCTGAAATATTAAGCAGGCACAAAGCAGACACTACCATCCCTTAGTGTAACATGGGTCCTTCTGCTGCTCTTACAGAAGACGCAGAGGATCCTGTAAATGTGAATCCCCCTAAGTTTCCGAGTTGTAGAAAGAAAAGTTGGCCTTTCCATGCATTTTTCATCATTTATGAATGTTTTATGAAGTTAAGGGGTGGCAAACTGCTGCTTGCTCAAAAGCAGCAAATTCAAATTAATTCTTTTTCTTGTCAAGAATTTCTTCATGAACCTAACAACCCTTTACCTAATTAATAGTTTCACTGAACTTGTTTCCACATATGTGCAAAAGGCTTCTACTTGGAAGAACTGGCTTTTTCTGTTTATATCCACTTAATTAAAAAATAAAGGCAACTCCATTCAGGAAGTTCTGATACATATTTTCAAGTCTCCAAAAAGACTGTGTCTCCATTCCACTAATTTCATCTCAAAACTATAAGAACAAAGTAACCACAATCAATGTAAGTAGTGAAAGCCTCTGCCCTAGCTGCCTGTTCCATCCACAGACTCCAAGGCCTCACCCCAGTGCCTTCACTTGGGCAGCTCAGCTCTGCCACTCGCTACAGAGTGGAAACCCAGCCCGAAATGGGCAACCTCCACCGAATTAAGCTGAGCAGTTCCACACACCAAGGACAAAGTGGGTGTATAGATACGTAATCTTTACTTAAGCAAAGCTCTCTTTTGGATCACTCTCTTAGCTTTATCGGTGTTTAAAAATCTTCTTTCATGCTGAATTAGGAAATGCTTTATTTCCTTCAAGTGCTACACAAAGTCAAACTTCTAAATCTTCCATGGAACAAAGTTGCTGTCTGCTGCAGTATTCTAATCAAAATATTAAAGTAATTAAAAACCATCCTATGATGATTTGTTCTTTTTTAATATCATTTCCTTTAAGTCTTGGCTTTGCTTCTATTGAAATTACAAAACCAACAAACTCCTTAAAAACTCCCTTAAAAACATCATTGGTCTAACTTCTTATAGATGTACATTAGCTCTTGGATGCAAAAAGCACAGCTTGATTACAGCAGTAGAGAAAGCTACCATGATTATCCTAATTAAAAATTTGCCAAGTTATTTATAGTATAATACAAGGAAATGACATTCATTATCCTATAAACTATTCAACAAACCATTAAGCACAGTAATAAAATCAATTGGCACAAAAGAGGTGCAATTACATTTATACTCATGTAAACTCCTTAGTGAACTAGCACGAAAGCATCCCTCAGCTGCAGGATTCCTTAGACATGCATTGCAGAGGTATAGGACAGATTTTAAAACCAAGGAAATGCCACTTAATTAACACACTAATATTGATTAATCAGTTAACTTTCAGTTTATTGGCAACCACTAGCTCACGTGACAGCTTAGTGGACTAAGGAGTTCAAAAGAGCTGCTGCCTCCCTCAAAACAAATATTTTAAAAAGAAGTTACCATTCAAGAAAAGATAAGTAAAAGTCTAAAACTATTTACCATATTTTAAAATGTGTTGATTTATTCTTAATTAACTGATGAAGCAGCATACTGAAGTCTTTCTGTCAGTACACACACAATTAACTCATAAGCAATCAAGGAAATTAGAGGAAAATTAGAAACAGAATTGTCATAAAGCTCCAATCAGCTACACCTGCAATACACATCTGCTAAAATTTAATTTGCATTATGAAGCAACTGGACCATTCTACCATTAAAAAAAAAAAAAAAAAAAAAGCACACTTTAATTGAGCATAACACTGTCCACAGCCTGGAGCACTGAACTTAAACAATGCAACAGTGCTATGGGTCACCTTTTCAAGTTAAGAAGGAAGTGTTCAGAACCAGTTTAGATGAACTGGAATAAGTTTCAGAAAGGTACATATTAACAGTCAGTAATTTAGCAGCACCTTTCCAGTTCAAATGAGATTTAAGTGTATTCAGAAAGGCATTTCATTGCTATCCTCTCTGTTCTATGCTTATGAGCAGCATTTTTTTTTATGCCAGAAGAGTTCATCACCCTTATCTGCATCAGCATGAGCTCCCCGACCTAGCCCAGGCCTGATCTTGGGCCGCACGAGCTGCCAGGAGGAGACCTCCATCTGCTCTCATGTCAGCCAAACTGCTGAGAGATCTCTCACCGATTCAATTGGCATAAACTGCAATAAACATTTGTTAGCTCACAGGCACCTGCAAAAACAAGACTAAGTTCTGTGGGTCTGCCAGCAAACGGCTCTGGACACATCTTTGAGGGATATGTAGAAAAGCAATTACTGTCTTTGAAGCTTTGCATTAGTGCAAGGCTAACGCCCTGCTTTCAGCCCACTCAAGGGACTGGGCAGTGGCTGGAAGTCACTCAAGGAATTGAGGTTCAACTGGGGGCAATCAAACCATGAGCCCAAACTCACATTTCTCTCTGCTACTGTAGAACAACGGGAGTATAACAGAGAAGCCCTACTTCTATTACCTGCATTGTTCTCTCCCTTCCATTTTATATACTTCTTTAAATTATTATGAGTTATTATTTATATGTTTATTAGATATGTGCTGTATCTTAAGTCTGCTTGGCCCCTGTGAAAAAAAGATTAATTACTTTGTACATATTCAGCTAAAACCCCCAAGCCTCTTAGATGCATTTCCAGGAAGCTTCAAGATGAGTCCTACCTGAAGTTTCAGTTTAGCTTCCAAAATGTCCAAGTTACACAAATAAAACTAACATCCTACACTGAGCTAATACATTACCCAGAAATGCCAGCTCTAACTTCTGCTGTGTTCTTCACTTTCTCCATTTATCCCATACTGTAACAACAGTTGTCATACGCTGGCAGCAATAAAAATTTAGAAGCACTAAGCAAAAAGATTACTGAAAATATGCACATGAAGCTTGTAGAACCAGCTGTTTTCTCTCTGGTAATGCACGGACTAAGTCTCACATCGCTTCTTTCTCTCACGAGAAACACAAGCAATGAAAATCCCTGCTCACCATCCTGATTTTAGTCTCAAGTTGAAGAAACAGACATCTGGCAGGGCTGGAATATACTGCTATCAGCTGACAACCCTAAAAATATTCAATGGAACAAACACCATATAGCAAGTTCTCATGCTCAATTTCTTTCATAATCATATTTTTTTTCCCCTGCCCAAGGAGCCTTTCTTCCAGTGTACGCTGAGAAGAGGCAACCTGAAGAATCTGCACCCATATGGGGAAGCATGGAAGAAAGCGGAAGAAAGAAAAACCCTAAGAGCTACACTTGCATTTATAACATAAGCAACAATGTATATTTATGCTAGTAGAGAAATAAAATAATTAGAAGGAGAGAAATCACACTATTTCACTAATAGAGACATCATGTTCTCGAGTCACCAGCAGAGCTACAAGTGTTAACGCTTGCGAGCTTTTAGGCAAACCAAATTTTCTTAAAGATGACTGTACATCTTGCTGGATTTAGATCTCGCATGTTTCTGTGGATATTGGGAATGTGTCATATTACCTTGAGATACAAACTCTCAATAATGCTGAAGAACTGTTTCCATTTTATTGTGCTCCATGTAATCTAAACTGAGCCTTGTACATGTAGCATGCTAAGAAAACATGTTAAAAACAGAAAATAGTCTCATTTGTCTGAAATACTCTTTATAAATTGCAACATAGCTGCTACATGACCCTAAGGAGAGGTTCATTCCCTTTCTAAGTGTCCTATCAGATTACTTGGACACAGGAGCCAGTTATAAATCTGCTTTCTTTCCACAGAAGATACGGACTTTATGCTAGGAATTACTGAACAAACTCAAATATTTATGTATATACACACAGCCCTATATTAGGTAGGCTCTTACATCACACACAGCCACAATCAGCTAGCCTTAAATCCCAGCAGGTCACCAGTGTACTCTTCAGAATAGGATTTGCCCCTACACAATAAATCAGTGATGCCTTTATTTCCTGCAACACATTTTCCTGTGTGTAATGCAGCTTCTTATCGCCCAACGTACTGACAGCACTATTAATCTCAGCTGTAGAAATACAGGCAATTAAAATATTAGTTTCTTTCTTAAGCCTTTTGGAAATTTTGAATCATGTCATTTCAGAAAGAAAAGGAAAGCAATTTAACCGCACGAGCTCTTGCTCTCCCCAGGTGCAATTGGTTATACTTGTAAAATCTGCAACAGCACTTTCAAAACAGAATTTAATGGCTTTATTGGGCCACATTTTACATGGTAGGTAGCAGGCTGAACAACATGGGCATATAATGGACAAAAAGAGAAAGTGAAGCTCACAAAACAAATAGAAAATGAAGAAAAAGCTTGAAGAAACTATTAGAAACATTGCAGGAAAAGCAGGTGCTGCAGTGAAGGCTTCCATTTCAAAGATACAAGAAAAAGCCTCCACTGTTTTATGTTTCTTTGAAACCTGAGAGGAATGTAAGATGTGAGACTTGCGCTGGTTCTAATATGTGACCATTCCTTTGACTGAAACAACCCACAGTCCTAGAGACAAGACTCCCACTGCCTTCAAATGAGGCACTGAAGGAAACTGAGGTTTGTCTTTGTAAGGAGAACAAACAGGCCAGCAGCAAGTATTGCATCAAAATTAGAGCCCTTTATTGTGCTCCTTTCTCAGAATCGGCACAGCCAAATTTACACAGTGTTACTCTGTATGGGCTTGCAAAAACATTTTGACACTAGTAAGTCAGAAGAGTCATTTGGTTGCGAGTTCTGAGTTGGGTAAAAATCAATTAGCTGGGCCTAGCAAGCGACTGCACAGCAATGAGCACATCCGGCAAGGCCGGCAGGGAAGGGAGTGCAGAATCTAGCCGACAGAGCTGTGAAAAGCTAGATTACCTTTGAAAGGCCTATTTTTTTTAATAGGCTTTTGATAATACAAGTGAATTTACATATCTATGTGCAACAAGTATTTTCCAAGTTCTTCATGAAATAAAGCTATTTTGCTTAAAAAAATAGGCTATAGCTTTTTAAGACGGTAGTACTTTCCTCAGGGTTTGTTAGCATCACCAAGAGAAAAGATGAAGGGGAGGATGAAGAGTAATAAGGTATGTGGGATAAATTCAGTGTGAAAACACTTTTAGAGTGAAAAACCTCACTTATTCCCCATTTCAGCTTTCACAAGCTAGCAGACATTTGCTATTTTTGCCCCACAAAAAGCTTCATGTTGTGTTTAAAAACAACTGGTGAACTGCTCGCAGCTGTAGTTATTTGTCGAGCCATCAGCAAAGAGTATTATATTTCCTTTAATGAAACTCACGAGAGCACTTTGATAAATTCTCAAAGCAGGAATAAGTGCCCTTGGTGCCAGAGACAAACATTCCCCATACACCACACATGCAAAACCTAAACCCACCACCCCTTTCTTAATTACTCAAATGCCAAGTACATAACCAGGCCAAACATTACTTTCTTTTTTTTACTTTATAATCCTACTAAAGGAGCTATGATACATATATATATATATAGCATGTTTGCTGAATATTCCTCCTCCTCTTTGCTTTTTCTCTTTATTAATTCAATTTTCCTCGACATGAGCTACAAATGAACACTTTTTTTTTTTCCCTTAAGCAGACAGCTCTTGTTAGACATCCTCATAGAGTGACCAAATTTTTCTGAAGGCTGAGATTAGTAATAGGAGTTCTTCAGTAACATAGACCCCAAATTACCTGCTGCTGTCTCTCAGCCTTCTAGAAAGAAAGACAGGGAAAACATTTGATCTTTCATGCTTCCTCCCAGTAGAAATTCCTTCCATCTTTTAAACACAGTTAATGGAGGTAAAAACATTTACTTGGGTGAAAATAATGGCACGATACTGGAAAAAACTGTCTTTGAAGAAAATTAGAATCTTCAACACATAAATAGTACATGTTTTGCCTTTTTCTGTTTTCAATGTTCTGTAGAACTTCTGGTGTGTAATGAGATTTAGTCAAGTTATAGAAAAAGGTTATGTACTTACACAGTCTTGTTGATACATGGTAGATTTAAAGGCTGAACTAAGCAGCTAGCGTTTTAGCACAAACTTCAAAAGGACCAGGAGCTTCCCCTTAGCAAAATTACTTGTAAAAGAATGACAGGTTTTCATAAAATTCTTACAAAAACAACATAAAATAAGCAGAGCTTCACTCAAGCCGGCATTAGGTTTGCCAGTGTTCAGTGTACAAACAGCAGTGTCCTGCTCCCAGTCACTTTAGTCATAAAAGCAGGAGAGAATTTGCCTCAGGAAAGGGACAAAAATGGGACAGAGGAAGAATAGCAAGCAAGAATAGCTTTCCGAGTTTGTTATCACCATGGTCTTCAATAGCAAAATGGCAATATGTCAGTGATGTCAAAAAAGGCAGCTCATCTTTCTTGTTTCATTTTGAGAGAGATCAAAAAAGAGAAAAAAGGCAATTAGATGCCTGCATCCACTCAAGGCCCAGAGACTAAAACCTTCTCTTGGAGTCTTTGAGTATGAATATCCATTAGGTAAGAAATCATTTCATGTGTTGACCTAAGCCTTTTTAGTCACTAAAACGAGTTTTAAAAAAAATTAGTTGCAAATTAATACGATCAACAAATGCAGGCAACACCTTATGCAGCTTTTTGCTTGTGCCACAATCACATCTCCTCTTATAAACAGCCGGCTTATTTTCAAAACACCAATAAGTTATCCAGCATTAAGAAGTATCACTGTGAAGTTACCACTCATTCTATGACTCCTTAATACTTACTGCACTCCTTGTTTAAACCCTGCACAAGACACTACCCTGTCCTGTACAATTAAGTTCTCAGGAAACACGCTTTGTAGTCACGTGTAAAAACGCATTGCAGAACAGCATCTAGATTATGTAGTGGTATCAGAGCTATTGTAATCAGCAAACAGCAACATGGCACCTCGCACTACACTACATTCCCCAAGGGCTAGAAGATGAAAGATGCTGGCAGCTGCTAAAAGAAGAAAAGCTCCGTGAATTATACAAGCCAGCGCATTAAAGCAGCTTTCCCATAGCTAGGAGACAAAGGTTGTTGGACTGGAAACAGAATTTTAAAACATTAGGTTACCATGAAGTTGAGTATTGGGAGGTCTGGATTATTCACCAGTGTCACTTCTTGTTACATTCACTTTGTAACTGAAACTTCAATTTTCTATACTGGAAGCCTGTGTATTTATCACTTACTAAAATGCTGGTACCAGACTCATATATATTGTTAGCTACATAAAAGGGAAGAACTGCAAGTCAAGCAGAGAAAAATGAAGAATATTACACTGGTCCAGTCCCCTGGTGGCTATTTTTAGCCATTCAGTTTGAGTTTTGTTGGTGGTGTTTTTTAAACATATGTTAACTTGGCTTTTTCACCACAATATTTCACTTGGCCTGTTCAAAAACAAGCAATTTTTGTCTTAGAGTTGTCTGCGTGACAACATGGCTTTACTTTTCAGGGGCAGACAAGCTAGATGCAGTTTTCCAGTACCTAAGATAATGGAATTACATGTGCACCATGTTATTATCTTGTTTGCAAGATGCCAAGGGATACAGGCCAGATAATCAGCATTTTAATTAGTAGCTAATTAAAGACATGAACCTTCTCTCCAAGATTCCAAATAATCTCCAGATATATCTGAGGTTGTTATCACATTCTTTAAAACAATTGTTTGGCACACCTGGAAGTGATCTCTTTTCATTTTTAATACCCCTCTTTGGCTTTTCTAGATAAGCCACTTGTACCAGGCCATTATTTGCAATAGACAAGCAAGGTCAGAAATGGGCTAAGCAGCAAATTTATTTAGTTTTAGGGAAGAAAAAACCCTGCAGTTTAGCTTATGTTTATGCGTGCAATTCTGAAAGCTTGGCAAACTGCCACTTTGAAATAAATAGCTTTTTTTTTTGGGGGGGGGGGGGGGGGGG
>JAWLRI010000907.1:685583-709723 GCA_034781795.1 Crypturellus tataupa | reverse complement strand
GCAGAGGGGAGCCCTTTACAAACAAGGCACAAAATCATGGAAGTTTCCAGATATTTTCAAGAAGGAATTCCCCTTTTACTTTCATTATGATGTTTTAGAAGGGGAAGTTAAGCAGCCACCATACCCCAAAAGGCTAGAGCTATCAAGAGTGATATGATAGGGGTGGGTGGATGTTTATACATCATTCCTTAAGAGGAAAGAAAGGCTTGATATAAAATTCACCTCTCTCCCTTGGGCAAACATATTTTTTGATTAGCCACAATCCACAGAGCTCAGTGCTGAATAGCGCGGACAGAAGGAGAAAAGCGATGTAGATTGTTCTGGGACTCAGGGGAAAACTAAAACATCCAGAGACATGACCCTGGGAGTTGGAGTTCCACGGCATCACTGCAGCTGCCACTCAGCCTCACACACCACACGGTGCTTCTCAACGCTTACTGAAGAGGAATCCACTAGATGATGCCAATTTGACCAGAAACACTTAATATAGAGGAGTAGCTAATCAAGTCAAATTTAAGTTTAACCTTGAAAGAAATTGTTATGCAACAGACAAACTAGCTATGCAGGAATGGATTTGAAGTACATGGAAATAACAGCAGCTCAGCAATTAACCAAAATATGGAGCCAGAGTAATACAGAGGCTACTTCTACTGCAGTCAGCAGGATTTCAGGATTGGGTCCATATACTCCTTAGTCTGGCATTACTTCTGGCAAGCAACTGGTTTCCATCCGAGGGGTCCTGATCAAGCAAGGAACAGAAACCAGGGGAGTCCAAGCAAAGTTCTTCCCAAACTTTTTATTTTCCTTCAGCATTATCCCTACCACAGGTGTTTAGCAAGGAGGACCTTTCCCAACTTCACCTCCTAGACCCATCCAGACTCACCTTCATTAAGCTTCAAGGCTCTAGTTCCAAAGCTCTTCCCTTTTATTTCTAAAGCTCTACATGAACCTTCTACAAAACCATTCACTCTGTACAAATCTAAACTTCTTGCTGCAACAAATGCCCAGCAAACCATTCCTTAACCTGCAGCTGTTTTTTATTGCCCTAACCCCTGTAACTTAATAGAGGTCCAGGTGTTTTCCATCAAGTCCAATGAGGAGGCACCAATGAATCACAGGTGACCTGTGTTCTTATTCTCTTAAAGACAGAAATAACTTTTAACAGCTTGCTGGATGCTATGTTAACTTTTGCCTTTTAAAAAAAATGTTCACGTGCCTACACTGTTATATGTGAACCAAGCAGTCTAGTTTGCTCGTTACAATTGTACCTGTCTCTAGACCACAAGGACATTAAAAGAAATCGCGCCTTTTCTCTGTGCTAGTTCTGCTCAAGATACTCTGTACTTTGCACCATGTTGGTCTGTGTTCCCAGCTAAATTCTGCTTGTCAGCACGGAGGCAAATCCTGGAAATGTGAAGTGTCAAACCACAGTGTACGAAAGTCCAAACAAAACATTTCAAGAGCTGCAGCTCCGGAGCCCTGCTTGGGTTGCTGTTTAATCATGAATTGTAAGTCCTCTTCTGAGACATAATAAGATTTTCCAAAATTTCATGTTAGTAACCGTGAACACTTTCTCCTTCTGATCACTGAGAAACTCTGCGTTGTTGCCTATAGAAAATGAAACATGATGGTGATGCTTTGTATTTTCGCTTGAATAGAGAGGACCTATTGTTTGGCCGATTAGAGAGGGGAAAAAAAAGATCTGGAAAATGTATATTATAAAAATCTAGTATTAACTTCCTATGCATACAAGGAAGAAAACTGTGTACCCAAGCACTGAATGAGGAAGCAGAGACATCTGGATCCAAATGGGCTGGCAGCGGTCAAGGCACAAAACACATATGGAAACACAGTGCTAAGGTAAATAACTACTAAAACAACATAAAGTAAAATCAATCCAAGTGCTGGGGTGAAACAGGAGGTGTTAAGCAGGACATAAGCAGCTCATACCTGCCCACGTGGTCCTGGCCCGCGGGCCCCTCTCTCCTCCATCACCACAAAACGGCGGCGCTGCAGCGCGGGCAAGAGCAGCAAAGGGGAGGACAGCGCTTGCTACCACATGCCCCAACCGCCATGACTGCGCTGCCGTCGGCACGTGTGAGGCCACGGTCTCAGGACGCAGGCTGCTTTTTTAAACATGTTTATTTTGGTGATAGAGCTGACATAACCATGCGGTTGTGCTCGTGGGGAGCTGATCCGACCGGGAAAGGAGTATCCCTGGAGTTAGTGTGGACACACGGGAGCAACCAGGGTGCCAGCAGGCTCCATTTTGGGAAGACTGATATATGCTTGGGTAGGCAGAATTCAAAAAATGAGCAGATCTCATGATGAAAATGATTTATGATGCCCATAAATCTCACCCCAACATGTGGGCCTTGCAGGGAGAGCCTGATGACAGAATTTGTGCAGTTACAACATCCGCTTACAGAGAAAACGCTATCCGCGCCCAGGGGCGCTTGCCAGTGGGTTAATGGCTTTAGAAATAACAAAACAAAGCTTATTAACCAGCTGTTAATGAAATGAAATGAAATGAAATGAAATGGAGTCCAAGCTGTGGTACTACTTAAAAGCGTTGCCTTTCTCACACTGCTTTTTTTCTGCTAAGAAAAGTCTTTTTTAAAAAAAGTAACGTGTTGAAGGTGCCCATCATCGGGATGGTGAAGGTCGCTTTAGAAAATTTAAAAAGCAGCAGGTCACTAGAGCCTGTAGTTAAAAGACTAGTTCTGCGCGTATTGTTTCTGACATTACTTTTTCTTTCTGCCTATTGATACTTCCTTTGGGAACAAATTATTTTTGCACCACAGTCTGTGGATTGGTAGCGACCAGGGTTGGACGCCTCAAATTAGCAGTTGGAAACACTGCTTTTCTGCTTCTTATGTTTTTCTGCTATTACATAGAGTGATTTTGTGCACCATGTATGCATTCTGTGTTGTGTTGTTTTTTCTTTTTTTATTGATTTAAGATGGATCTTAAATTAGCATTTATTGGAATGCTTTAAAAGATTCCTGTTTACTGAGAAGTTAAAGTTTTCAAAAACACAAATATAATGATAGTCCATTTAACTCTATGTATTCCTGCTACAGTTGAACAGTCAGGATTATTAAAAGCAATTTATAAGTGAATATATTGCAAATCAGATGAAATTACAAATCCAAGTGTCAATATGATCTTCTAATTCACAAAATTGAAAATCAGTATCTAATAAACTAATGCTTTCCAGGGACAATGATATATATCTGCTGTCTAAATAGGGTATCTTCCAGCAGCTAGCCCATAGGTCTACAATTTTTCAAATGCTTTTCCTTCCCTACCTTCCTTTCGTCATGTTTATAATGCTCACAGAATATGGAGTTCATTATTTTTTTCCATGCAATTTGTGCTTTTCCACAAGAAAGGTAAAAATCATACCTCAAGTAGGAAGCAGTGAGCAGGTCTATATGTGACATCATAATTTTGCATTGCATTTGCATATTAATAGTGCTGATGGGAAGTACAAATTGAAAGTGGTTATTAGGACATGTAAGCTGAATTTTCTTGCATAAGCCATTCTCTTATCGTGTCACCATAAAAAAAAAAAAAAGAGAAAAATTGATGAATGTTCCCCCTGAAGCTGACAAGTTACAAGGGCTTGTACTGAGGGAATAATAACTCCAAGATTCATAAAAACGGTAATTACTTTATCAACCTTCCAGTCACATTGCAGATACATATACTGAATCATTCCAAAAAACACTGACATAAAATTAGAATTTATACGATATTTCTCTTTCTACCTGAGGTGTCCTTAAAAAGGAAAAAAAAAATGTTGTCCAGTTTATTACTAACCAAAGGATCTTGGAACCAAAGGATCAATTTATATCATATATCTCTAAAAACCTAGATAAGGCTGGATGGAGTGAGGAGAAAAAGGAACAGACATCAGGAGGAAAAAAATTATTTATGTTAAGGTATAATGCTGGCCCAGGAATAAATGACTATATATTTGGCTATGGATAGCATAAGTTAGGAATTTGAAGGCTCCTTATAAAGCACCAGCTTCTTGGACAGCCTCCCAGGAAGGACAATGGAGACAAAAGAACTTCATAAACCCAATCAGCTTAAAATGGGGTTTGATTAATTTATAAAAGAGATTATGCGGCCGTGCCACAACCCAGGAGGAATTTCCCACATTCCATTCAGCTTTCGTTGTCACAGTGTGTGATGAGAACCAGACCCACAGATGGGTCCAAAATGAATTCCTAAAACTGCTTTCTATTGCCTGTATGAAACTGCCCAAAGTGTCTGCAGCCGCACACGTATAGGACAGATGGGACTGTAGCCAGGCCAGAGTTTGGCTCATAGCTACATGATTAAAAAATGGATCTTCTGCTCTCTGGAGTTACACCTGGCCTGCGTTTGCAGAGCTCATCTGAGACCTACAGAGAAGACAAATGATGGGTATCTGCATCAAAGTAGAAAAAATTTAATTGCAATTTGCCAGCTCACTACTAAGCAAGGTGGGGATCTGGGGAGTAGGGTCTCTGAGAAGGACGGGCACAGCGGGAAGGGGGGGTCCCTGGAACGCCCCACAGCTCGGAACTTCACTGGGATACGAATGAGAGGCAGAGAAGTGCCCCTGGCCACCCATTGCACCTGGGAGGCAGCTGTTTGCATGTTAAAATTTTGCAATGTGTCTCATCTGGCAGGTCGAAGTTTTCTCTGTTTACAGAGTTCCATTATTCCACATTGCTAGGTTTGGATTCTAATGCAAGACCTCTCTAAAGGTAGGAAGACTGACGGTGTTTTTGATGTGCTTACTTGAAAAAGTGGAGGTGAGTTCCTCAGCAGGGAAGGGGTGGCTTTGCACTGGGGCAAAACTTCAGTTTAGGGAGGAGAAAATGGAAGTAAGAGTATTGCAGTGCACAACTTGCACTGAAGCACATGGGATTAGAAATGTGTGCAACTGGAAATGTAAATATGATCAACATTTTCAAAGGTTATTCAGATAATGGTGGCAGAAAACCATATTCAAAATAACGCTGTAGTTTGTTTTGTCCTACATATAAAATTATCTTGATTGTTCTCCCCTCTCTTGTGTAAACTTGACCTTCTGTTGTTTTTGTTTTTTACATTTCCATCACGTTATTTAAAAAAAAAATTCTAATCAGTTTTTGCCTCAAATCATAAGTATAGCTGGACAGTTCAGTGCGCTAAAGGAGTCTTTTGCAGATGGAAATTAGCTGCAGAAATCTATTACAGATCTAACTGAACCTTCAGTGTGAGATTTCATGCTAAATCTAGCCAGAGAAGAGGCAATAGCTCAGCCTTTGTTCCAGTTCAGTCCTTGACCTTTTTGTTTACAGTGCTAATAGGGAAACCGGTTACTCAGAGTCAAAATGGCATTTTTGAGATGTGAATAATCACACAAGGCACTAGACTGAGACAGTCAGTACATTCACACTGCCTGCCTAACTGAGCTATTAGCTAGTTACGATGTTCAGTCACTAGTACAGATCTGTGCAGGAACAGAGACAGTGACCTATAGGAGAAATAATCCATATCCCATTACCAACTCCCCGAGACATTTGTTCCCTTTACAGACCAAGTTTTTCAATGACATCCTTTTAAAAAGACTCTCTTTCATGCAGTGTTTATCATTCTGACCTTGTTCTAGTGAGAATTTCACTTCTGTCCTTTCAGACATGCAGATGATGCAAAATATCACTCTCCTCTCTCGCAGTACGAAGATACAAAGCATAAAACCCTAAATCACGATGTGGACTTTTCCCCTCTCCTCAGCACAAAATGTGCTGCTGGTCGTGGGACGCAGAGTGTGAGTTCACAAATCAGCACTTTGTTGCTCTCCATAGCACTCTATGTTCTGCA
Organism: Crypturellus tataupa; assembly: GCA_034781795.1. NCBI lineage: Eukaryota > Metazoa > Chordata > Aves > Tinamiformes > Tinamidae > Crypturellus > Crypturellus tataupa. The sequence continues at coordinate 703,858 of JAWLRI010000907.1, read as the reverse complement.
ATAGAAATACACCTTTATTTATGAAGGATGTCAATAGATATGCCATGATAAATAGATAATATATAATTAAAATTGTTTCTGCAGAAGGTTATATTGCCTTGTTTGATAATATAGTCTTTATAAGTGGAAAAACATGGCATTCAATACATTAAATGACTGTCTCCGTGTTGTGCTTGGCAATCAAAGTCACAGATTACAGTCCCGGAGATCTTACTACATCTTTTCAGCAGTTTCCTATAGTGCTATTTGAATGAGCATAAGACAGTCTGTGTTAAACCATTGTGGCTTGGACTTCATTAATGATATTGGAAGAAGATAGAGATTTCCCCAGAGCACTGCTGTGACTCAGCTGCACGCAGGTTTGCCCAGCTAATGGGGTCAAAACCTCGGTAAATGCCAGGTTCACAGGTATCATGACTCAAGGGCTACGGCCCTAAGTACAGTGCAGTCAGGAGAGCTGTAATTATGACACTTAAAAACTATTCAGAAGACCAAAATCATGCATTAAGTGAAACTGAAGAGTATAAAAAAACTCTACAGATAATGGATCCTTTGCTAGATCTATTCATGGTTTTCAGCTTTCTAATTGGTAAAATTCAGCCATTATCACTGTGCTTCGCTTCTGACTTTTATGAAAAGACAGATATTTTATGTATTGCTGCACCAGTAACAGCCTGAAAAGAGAGGAGTGTCTGAGGAAGGGACAAAAACTGTTCTAATCCAAGGTTGTGATGCCACGCTACTAGTTTTCTTACCTATTCTAGTTTTGAAAAGAAAGATACCCGGCTGGCCTAGCTTTTGCACACTCACAAAACTCACAGTGGGAAACTTCCCCATCTGACAGTGTTGGGACCCCTACTCAATGTCTGGAGCATAAGAGCCATTTAGGACAAGGAGGTAGCAGTTTCAATACACTGCTGCAAGAAAGAATAGATTGTTTTTTCTACTTTATTTTTGGACAAAGCTTTGATCAATAAGTAGTAAAATGTACTGAAAACCTTATAAACGTCTGCTCTTATATATTAGGGGAATCATGGCCCCTTCTGACTTGATTCACTGCCTTCATCAATTCAGCCAGACGCTCTTCCCTTACAAGTCTCACTTGAATGTGAAGAATTCTGATTTATCAGCCTAGAGGGTTCCACATAGAGCATACAGAGGAACCATTTCTTTATGGCAAAGCTAAGATTACATAAATAAGATCTCTCATTTACAGCTCCTTTAATTTCAGATATGTAGATGGCTGAAAACCATTCAGTCTACTACAGCTTTTGAGTGGCTTGGGAGACATACCTTAAAATCTTAGTTTCTCTCTCAATTTCCGTGTATTTTCAATGTATTTAATTTTCAGGTTAAGCTGATACAAAATTACATCATAGAAGTGGTGTTAACTATCTGACTTTGCAAGTAAAGCTATAGCCTTGAAAGATTACTGGAAATCCCATGGTTTAAGGATGGTAGCAAGCACAGAAAATGTAGCAAGTAAGGTCAGACTTGCAAGCAAATTCACATGATAAGAAAACATTGCTTTGATGATTTTAAAAAAATCATAGTTATATCATATTGGGCTGTCCACAGGAGCTTCAATCTTTTTTAAAGTTATAGTAGATTGAAAAATTCAATTTCTTGGATGAAATATTTTAAAGTCAAATTCCAGCTTGATTGAAATGTACTTACAGGATTTGCAAAGCAAGGCAAGTCTGTAAAGTAATCAGGGAGTTTTGATGTAGCTGGAATATTGTGTCCTACACGCTGTCCACGTGCCCCATACAAAGTGTCCCAGTCATACATGAGGGAGTGGAGCTCCGAGCTGAAACACCTGGCAACGTATCTGTCAGATACATTCTGTTCTAGTGGAACTAATCTCCCTAATATATTTAGTTGCTAAAACTAAATGGGAAAGATTTAAAGGTATTTCAACATGCATACGAAACTCCTCTAAAAGCTTTGTTTCCTGTCATGTAGAGGAGGAGATTGAAGGAAAATAATGTTTCCAAACCTCCAAACGAGTTTCAGCTATACCTCCTTTCTCTACTATGCTGCTTATGGAAATCACATTTTAAGATGATAGTGATGGTACCAATAAATTCAGTCTTTACCAAAATTTCTTGCATAAATTTCCCTGTGATGGATCTGGGCCTGACATGAGGTCTGGTCATACTGTTCTGTCTAGAATATGAAGATAATGAATTTGTCTTATTTTTCAAACCTGTTGGTACCATTCTAAATATATTACTATGAACAGTTGCATATAACTGATCTTTTGTTTTGCTTTGTTTTGAATCCAGTCATCTATAAATTAAACGTGTGACCTACTTTGATCTGTTGTGTTTATAGGCTGGTCACTGGGTGTTTCTGAATGTCACAGCAGTCAGAATAATGAGGCTTTTAGATGGGAAATAAATTATTTTTCTTCTCTCAGTTTCTGTTGAAATGTGGTTATCAGGAAAGGTACTTGTTTGTCTGGCGGCTTTAAAGCAGAATAGAGATGTCACATACCCGCTTCCTTGATGGCCTTTGCAAGGTTTTGCCTTTGAGACTGCACGAGGGTGCGCTGGATCCCTCAAGACCAAGTGCTCTGACCTCCCTGCTCCTTGCAAAGGCAGCGGAGCCTCCGGAGCGCCCGAGCCAGGCCTGGCACTGCCAGGCCGGTTCCCATGGGATTTGCAGGGGAGGGCGAGGGCGTTATATCGCAGGAGGCTGCGGAGGGAAGGCATTTGCACCGCAGGCTGTTCCTGCATGAAGCGGGCTGGAAAGAGGTTTTGGTGCTGTAACGGTTGGCGGGTTGAAGGCAACTAGCAATAAAACCCTGGAGTGATAGGTGGGATTCCTGAGGATGGTCTTTCCACAGAATCTGCTTGTAAAGTTGGGGATCCTGCAAATGGGCCCTAGAATACTCACTACTAGAGGTTTACCATGTTCTCTAACTCAGAGGAGAAACAGAGGAGTTGCCCTGTTTGCGGTTTTATTTGTAAGTGAAGAGCGTTCTTAGGCCTGGACTAAGACCTTGTAGCTATCTCCTACATTTGACCTGTAATTTAATTCCATTGCATATATCTCATTAGTGAAAACACTGTGCGCACCCTGCCCCTTCCATTGCGTGCACTCGCACCCTCTGAAGTGGCACCTTCAAGGCAGGAGACAGCGACTTCACACGCGGTGCACCACTGCCACGAGCTTTTTCTTTATCTCAGCTACTGCAGGACTAGGTAGTTTTAAATAAATCTTTTATATTATCACAGTGGGAAAATAAAGAAATGCTCTCATCGTTAGTGATTTCCTGGGATAAAAAACATCTACCCATGCTTGAGGGAAGTTTTTCTGCTGAATTACAGTACCTGTAGTAACAATTACTTTAAAAATTCAAAGAAATGAATACCTAGTGGTATCCTGGCAGGTATGATACATATGCCTTTTACAACAAATTCAACACAGACTTCCACTACTTTTTACTTTCAAAATCATTTTTAAATGGCTTGTTGGGGCTGAACTGATCTTGCACAGGCTGTGTCTGCCTTTGGAGCCGAGTTGGCTGGAAAGCACCGCTCTGCTCGGAGCCTCTCGGAGGCTCACGGGCGCCATGGAAAGTCTATTTTGAATAGTGCAATGTCGCCCTTACACTGGGCATTATTTTCCCCTGGCAATGCATGCTGTGCACAGGAACTCACTCGTGTGAGAGTTACATTACAGGGAGGTCAGGAGGACAGAAAGGTCTCTGCAAGCCTCCCTGGATTTAATCACTCCTCATTTAATCATGAGGAACAGGATTTCAGGGAAGACACTGTTAATTTCTCAAATCACCATCATTTCCTAGGCTATCCGGGGAATGACAGCTCAAATGCAAGGATCAACAATATGTAGGCTTAAACTGGCTGGCGTGCCACACACGTAATGTCACCATTAGCAGCATCGGTTGCTCTTGCACCACGCTACGTGGGGTGGTGTGTAAGGATTCTTATGTAAGGATTTCCTCACATTTTCATACAAAACGATTATATTACAGCAGACTTTCTCTTTAAATATTGTGGGACTAGGTGCATCTGTTGCAAGTATTTTCTGATTTATTTTTAATCTACCTGCAGTTTCTCTCTTCATTACAGTTATATAACTCCTCCCAAGCCTGTTATTATTCTTGCACTAAGGCATCACTTTGCACTTGCAACCAGCAGCAGATGGAGAATGAGCTTTGCACTGATACAAACCTGAAATGAATCTGCAAAGGCAGATTCTCTTATTCAAAAACACTTTTATTTGAGGACCATTTGCGTACTGCAGCACACGAGCGATTGCTCTGCTTTTGGCAGTGAGGAGATGGCCTGTGCGGTGCTTCCCAACACATTCACTAGGAGCTGGGCAAACTCCTTCTGTAAGTTCTTCCATCATAGGAAAACTGCACTGTTTCTATCATGCAATCAACAATTTTGCAATGGGAAAAACTTGAATCAATAAAAAACTAACAGCAGAAGAAATACGAAGAAATAGTAAGAGAACAGTATCTTTGGATGTGGCATAAGAGAAACAAAAGGCTGGGGAAAGAGGTGGCTGATGTCCATAACGGCATTAAGCCAAGTTATTAGCAACTTGTGATTGTAAATAACACACAAAAAAAGATCAAGTTTGCATTGCAGGTGCAAGAAGTTAACTCTAATGCACATAAAAAAGTAGAAACCATAATGCACATTAAAAACATTAAAAATATATATTTTTTTTTAATTCAAGCTTCTAGAGACAGTTTTACTATGCTGCCAGTAGCTAATTAAAATAAATGAGGCCCTGTGGACACCTCTCCCTCATCCTGAAGCCACGGGGAGCTCTTAGAGATAGTCATTATTTAGACCTTTTAATTGCTTATTTCCAAATAAAAAGCTGTATTGTCATCTGTAGTGAAAAATCTCCATTCTAAGATGATAGCTGCATTTCCTTGTCTACATAGAGAAAAAGCCACCCATCGTGGCACTAAAAAGGAAGATGCTTTAGCTGTGGATTCCTCAAGCAAATGCTGTAAAACGGATGGCAAGACATTTTAGGCAGAGGGCCTTCAACTGAGAAACCTGCTTCAGTATTTTGTTGTTACTGAATTTGGCTGACTTTGGGATGCGGTGTGGGTCCATTCGTTCTGGCAGGTTTTTAATTGAATTTTTTCTCTGGCAGGGAGATGGCTCTTGTGTGTGACAGTAATGTAGATGTATGAAAAATAATAAGGTGATTGGCTGCCCTGTAGAGTTGTTCTTTTTTTGTCATTCAAAACAATAAGACACTGAGAGTAAACGGAGAGGTTGATGATAGCGAGCGAGGTGCAGTGCCTATGGCAGAGCCCAGTGACACTGATGGAAAAACTCCCATCGCCCTTTGAGTCAGCCGGCCGCCGTGAAAACAGGCAAACCAGAGATTTACAAAGAAAAAAATAACCTCTGCTAGGCGAATACCACAACAGCAAACATATCATACATATTCAAATTGTCAGAGGAAAATTCAAATTTTCTATTTTCCTTTTGTTTTCTTGGAGGTTTTTTTTTTTTTTTTTCCAGCAAATTATTTTTAGGTAAGATTAATTGCTGAAGCACTGAGATTCAAATTAATATTCCAGAAGATGAATAGAATATTTACATAAAGTGAGTTTTAAAGTTATAAACATGTCTATACAAAAATTACTAAAAATCTTTGCTCATCTACTTCCTCATAATAACGTCACCCTAACAATAATATTTGCTGGAGCAATGTAAGTTTTCTTTGCCTCACAGTTACTGTGCCCTGGAATAGGTACCTAACTCGAGGATAGACTAGGCCATGTGCTGTGCTGCACCCAGCAGAGCAGCTTGTGTTGCACGTGCCAAGTGAGCAACCACAACACTCAGCATCACTCACAGGTGAATGGTCATTTGCAAAATATCCCTGAGAAAGGAATACAGAGCTCTGAATACCAATTAAAAACCTTGCAGGGCTGCAATTTACTACGATGTGGTTACACCTATCCATATGTGTTCTTTTTGTAGCGTACAAGGATATTTTGAAGTCATGGTGTTTAATGCTGTAGTAAGTTTGAGACAACATCCTATACTAACTTTACAACTGGACACAACACTTCAATTATTTCCTCTCTTTTTTTCATTTTTAGGGCCAGAGACATATTCAGGAAGCCTGTATTTTTCATTTTTTTAATTAATATTTTTAAAATTTCATTTCATAAGCAGAAAATAGTTTCTACTGAAATAGCTGAAAGTACTAAAATATTCTATCTGAATTTGCAAATACTTTTATATTGCCAAAAAGCATGGTTTTCAGCAAATATCTCTCAACTAAAAAAAAAATCTTTCATTTAACCACAAGCAAAATACCACGGTCTCACAAGCCAGCTCAGGTTGACAGGATTATAGTGTTTCCATGATGTTGTGTAAACATGAGCACGCAGCAAGGTGGGTAACCAGAGCTGAGCGTTTCTCCACTTTTATCTCCTTTTATAACATGACTACCTCAGGGAAAGTGTCTCCGTTGCTTCTTTTTAAACGCAGCAGCTTCATCTCGAGCCTCTTCAGCATTAAATGATGCAAAAGCAGACGGCAGTTCTTAGCAGGAGATTCCAGCATTCGCTCAATAACTGTGCAGTGTCGGAGAAGTTTCTCAGAAGAAAATACTGAGGCAGTTGTAATTTGCCTCTAATTGGGATGGCAGGCACCCTAGCTCAACACTGCCAGTTAAGCTGAGCTTGGTGAAGATTCACTGCTCTGAACACATGTGCTGCAACTAACCGTGCTGACATGCAGCCAAGTACTCTCCGTGAAGAAGATGCTACAGCAGCTGCTTTTAATCTACTAAACGGTAAAGTCAGGTCAACTTAAACTAGTCTAACTTGTACACCTCCCCTTAGCCTTTTGGATTCACAATTAGGGAGTTTATAGCTCAAAACAGAGTAAACTTAACAAGATAGGAGCAGTGCAGTGGGCAATGGAGAGTAACCGTGCTGGAGGGCAACCTTTTCTCCGATCGTACGGCGCCAGGAAACATCTCACCACCTTCTTTGCAAAGGCACCTGGCGGCAGATATTTGGGATTGATCCATGTCACCTTCATTTACTCTCAGTAAATTTCAAATAATCTTAAATTAGTCTATCAACAAAACTGTGCTGTTGATATTCAAATAAGGTGCAGTGCAGAGAGAGTCACGCAACATGAGCGTCAGGGCTGTCCTATTCCTTGTGACAATGATACTCGTAGCAGTGAGGGAACTTTTTGATTCCTTTTCTTATTGGGCACTTGAGTCCAAGCCTGACATTGATCAGTTCACAAAACTCATGGTGACTTCAGCCAAGAGTTCATATGCAGCTCAGTGGAAAAGTGGGATTTATTAACACGCTGCTAGGACTCGCAGACTGCCGTTGCTGTGTTATTGATTGGATCCTGTGAAATTGCATGTCTACCCAGGAAGATTATGGATATAATCAAGTAAGAGGCATCAGACTGATATTTTTACAAATTTCTTATTGCTTGTTATTTTCCTGGTGCTGCATCTAAGGAAACGAGGGTATTAACAATGCAGAGAGGGCTTAATCCCTAAAAGTTGAATATATTATGAGCTGGTGAAAACTAGGCAGTGTTTATCCTAAGCACCATAAGATGATAACTAAAGTAGTTATCAACACTGCTTTTCAAGGTAAGAAGTCCTCACAATTGAGTCTTTCTGTTTTTCATTTTTATTTTTGCCCAATTTAACCTTTCCAGCCAATTTAATCCTAAAAAGTGTCTGCATTTTCTTTACAATCAAAAAAATGCAAGAGTGGTCTGAGGTCTAAACTAATGCTTTTAGGATTTGGAAAGTGAGCTTGTTTCCCTATTTAATTGGCCTGGACTGAGGCTTCATGTGGACTTTACTCCAATCCACACTGCCCTATGCTTGACCTGCACAATCACCTCAGAAAATTTCTCATTATGATTTTCATAAGACAAAATAATAGCCTGTCTTCCTGCGAGCAAGCACGATTTGAATGAACAAAATTATTCACTCTTTCTCTTATTTTTTTTTTTCCTTTTATTGCCATGCTAGGTTATACATGAAGAGTAATTACAAAAGGCTTAAAGTCTCTGTTGAAAGAGTTAATCCAGTAGGGAAAATTGCCACCAGTACCAAAATTGATGGTGTGCAGCTGAACTGTCTACCTGGGAGCTTTTCTGTGATCAGAAGGAAGCTAAGCTGAACTACTGAAGCAATAAAAGTAAATTGTTACTTGTTGTTTGCAAACCTCAATTAAATAAATATTATGCAGTAATCAACGATCTGGATTTTAATTAGGATAAAACAACTGGAAAGGATGTTACCAACCGTTTGTGTTTATTCCATACTACCCTTGAAATCCTTCTTGCAAAGAGTATATAACAAATATAACAAAGAGGTTTAGCGTAAACACGAACAAAAGAAAGCTCAGTCTTGCTTTCACTGGTATCACAAGGTCATCCAAATACACACATCTCAGGGAAAGCATCCGTAATTAAACCTGGGTATTGACACTGGCTTTCTGTTTCCAGATTTTCAGTTACTTTTACGTAAAACATTTTGAAAATAATGTGATCTATTTGTCATACTTTTTCTTAAACAAGATAGTCATCTAATTATCCAGTTAAACAAAAATAAATGGCATCTAATTTTAAATGTCCAGTATTAGCATGGAAAATCATGGCTAATTTTGAATTTCTCCTAGTAGGTAAAGTACATGTCATTAAACGAGGTATTTTCATTATCCACTTGCACTTAATTTGCTTGTTAGGTTGTCAGATTCCAGTACGTCTTTGACAACAGAGTGAAAGGTTTGTACAGAGGCTGGAGACACGATCCGCCGTGCTCCTACCGTGCAACTGGATTCCTGCAGCCAGCTGCAGCTGACTGCTCCGTCACGAAGACCAGTACGTGACGGGGAGCTGCAGGGCGCGACACGCGTTATTATGGCTCCGAGGGGAAGGAGACGTCGTGTTCCGTGGCCGAGCGGCGCAGACTGCGCACGGGTCCTGCGAGGAGGCTAGTGACGGCCGTGGGGCAGCGGGCGGGCAGCACTAGCACCAGAACCGCATCCGCGGGTGCACGAGCGCTGCACAGGGGGGCACTCAGAGCACTAGGAAGAGCATTACTCATAGATGCCACCTGATAGATGCCTCTGCGTCCCCATCGTTGTTTTTAAAGGGATTGTCTGCGAATGGCCGAAGGAAAAGATATTGCCGGCATCTAACAAACATGTGGACTTCTGTCAGCTCAGGGAACGTGCTGGGTGTGAGTTCTGCAAACAGAAACCTGCAGCCCAACACGCAGCCCCAGAACGTGGTAGGGACAGCGCAGCCCTCGACGAGGCGCCAGCCGCGTCTCTGGACACACGGAAGATCCTGAGGATGGATCATTTCTCAAGGCCTCCAGGATTTTCTGTGCCATGTGCAACTGCAGGAGTAGAAGATTAGGCACTAACCTATTCCCTGAAGAACAGGAGCTCTGCAAGAAATGTTTTTATGTATGTGGATTGTCCATGTATTAACTAATGTCACTCAAACCGTCTTTAAAAGTTTGAAAGCCTAGGCCCTGAATATTCCATTCCATCATTCCGCATCAGGAGAGCACATGTCCAATGGAGACAAAATCATCAGTATAAAAATTATAAGATAAGCTAGTAAAGAAATAGCAATGACATTTATAGGGGCTGACATTTACACATAATGTGGTGAGCTATTAATTTGGTAATTACCTATGTAACATTATTTCAGTGGTTAGCTGAAGCAATGATTTAAATTGAACCCTAGAATAAAAGTCTTGGCTTAAAGTCCTAGGTTTCTACTTTCATTTTACACTGTAATCTCTAAAGTAAATCAGAAAGCTTAAAATTTTGTGTGGTTTGTTCAGGAACAGAAACCTGAGAACCTCATTGCTCGAGTGGGGCATCTACTCACAGAGCTGCAGAGGTAGTAACTGCCCTCTTGCATGGTCTCTTATATACCAGCAGAACTGATGTATTTTGATTTTCTTTTCTGTTCCTGAGAATACAATCTGTGCCCAGAAACACTACTGTTTTTTGCCACTTCTATCTGTCTGTTTTTAGCACACTGTTAAATCATTTCCCTTCACATGTGGAGTAATGCAATTGTCTAGGAAACTGTCAGACCTCCTTGGGCTGAAGCGCACAGGAAAGGGATCGTTTTACATCACATGTGTGGAACAGCCTTACCCTGTTTCTGGATATCTGAAATCTGAAATGAAATCTGAATATCAAATACCCTGTTCCACTGGGTGATGATTCACCTAAGGGGTAGGCAGGGTAGGAAGGGGTAAGGCATTACAGTTCCTATAGAAGAAAAAATATGTATTTTTTTTTACTAGCAGTATGATGTGATTTTTTTTTCCATGAAAGTTAAATATGGTATCTGAGGAGAAGATTGGAACATCAAGTTAGGTTTCCAGTACTGAATTCCAGGCATTGCTCGGCCCAAATTCACCTGTGCTTTCTGGCGATCTAGGTCAACACTATAGTTAAGCGTCCGCTGCCCGGCAGTCCGTAGGAGCGCTGCCCTCTGGGCTCGTTTTTTGTTTTCTATCCCTTATCTGCTCCACTTAACCTCCCAGTTCCTGTTGGGTCATTAAATTAGGTCCCTCAGGTCCCTCCAGCAGACTAAGGACCCTACTGTCCCTGAGATGTCAGCAGTTCCATTCTGTGTTATTCAGACAATAACTGCTCAAAGTCAAAATGGAATTTTTTCACCACCCTTACACGCGTACGGCCTTAACTTCCATACGACCAACATCTTCCAGGTTTACAGAAGAAAGATTGGCAGTTCTGTGATGCGAAACACCAAGCTAAATCCAACCTAATTGATTTAAAGGAAAGCCAATCTTTTAACGCTCCACATGGTAGATTTTGTTACCAGCATAAACCAAGGCGCACAGCACAGCTGACCTCAGCAGTGACACTGGGACCAGTATTTGTTTGGATCACAGTGCAGTACAGAAATGGAGAAGGCAGTGAGGAGAAACAAGGCAGGCCCAAGTTAGCTGGCCACACACTACAGAACACACTCTGGAAACAACTGCTTTTAGTTCTCCACCATCAGAAGGAAGTCCAGGTCTCTCACTACTATTCTGTCCTTGCTGTCCATCTCTCGCAGAATGCTGTTTCCTGTGTAAACTGGATCCCCTTTCTCGGCCGCGGTTTGCCGCAGAGCTCCAAGCAGGACAACCCGCACCGACAGCTGCAAAAGCCACCGGCTTGAAGGGCCACATGTCACCACTGTCACTAGCTGGGTTTACTCATGGGTGTGTGTACGGGTGCACAGGGGTGTGTGTGTCTGCACATATATAAGGTCCGTGAAAAGAAGCTTAAGAAGCTCTGCTGTCCTTGGCCCCAGTCCCATCCAGAGCATTTAGCATCAGCCTGACAAGTATGTTTTAGGGAGATATTAGAGAATGAGATTCATTTGACTAAAATCTCCTCTGTTCAAGCTATATTCAGCTGTTTTATGATGCCTGAACTGCTGTGCATTCTAGTCTGCACAGGATTCTTTTCTAACCTCCCTTGAGACTTAAAGTACCACAAGGCTGAGACTTAGGGAGCTGCCATTAGCTGCCTGGTAATTTTTCCCCAGACTTCCTTTGTTGCAGCCAAACAGACACTCACAAAAAGACGTACATAAATTCCGTGTTAAAAGTAATAAAAGCTAAAAGTAATTTTCCAGGGTTTAGAATGGCAATCCCTGCAGAACATGATGCGCAAACTTTTTTTATGGAGATGAAAAGGAAAGTAGGTGATTTTCACATCAAATGCATGTAGATCAGTAGATAAAACAATGTTTGTTACAAAATCCAACCTATGAAAAAATAATGTTTAAAACAAACACAGTGATATCATATGCGAAAAGGCAGGATGGATGCAGATAGGTGTGGAGAGGCAGAAGAGGTGAGAGTGGGAATTTGGGAGAGTGCCAATACCAATTTATAGGAAATCGCTGAAAGCTCACGAGGCTCCATTTAAAAATTGACTTTCCCCCTAAGTCTCTCATTAGATCTTGCAGTGACATCTTATTGCTGCTAAACGAACAAGAAGCCCTGACTATATGGTTAAATCACACAAAATAGCAAACATTAATTAGTTGGTATTTGAACAGTGTATACTGAGAGTGTAATAGTTGTACAAGTGGGATTTGGAGAACTTTCCCTCAGGTTTGACATCCTCAGGATCCTCGGTTCTCTCTTCCCTGCCGGCTGCCGGGCGTGAGGAGTTTCTGCCCTACACCGGGAACCGTCCCTGCAGCTCGGAGCTGAAGGAGGGCACGCGGCGCCTCTATTTCCTTGTGTCAGCGTTAGAACTACCTGTGCTCCCTGTGCACCGCATGCACCATCTTACAATTGTGGAAGTTTTAAGGTGGGTATATTTTTATTTAATTTCACCAAAAGGTCAGTGCTGTTCAGATCACTTATCAACAACATTTCCTGGCCTATGTAACATTTTTATACTGTTGCGTTGTTTCCTTCTGGTTCAACAGTCAGCTCCTAATAAAAGAGGATGACACGCAGTAGAAGTAAAGAAAAATAGCTGTAATAATAGTACTCCAGTACTACTTACTTGTCTCTTAACCTCTTTCTTTCAGGGGCTCCCACACTGCAGTGCTCGGAAGAGTCTTCCCATTGAATTATCTACTGGAAATCTGTTGACATCTATTGCTCTTTTGCTGCAGCAGTGTCCTGGGCAACAATAATAGATAACTCCTCCAAGATTCCTGCCCCTGTATTTTTTTTTCAAAGTACGGGTCTAGAAATAAAACCTGTTGCAGACACAGAATATTTGTAAATGAAGCCCACAGTTCCAGAAAGATGCGTGCGAGATGCGGGCAGGCCTGGCCCCAGAGGACAGTGGTGGCAGCTCCTGCCCCGCTACCTACAGGCGCTGCTCGCTCTGTGGAAGCAGTTTTAAAGAATTCTCTCTGATCATGAAAGCCAAACAAACCAGCTCCCAGAAGGAAAGGCAAAGGCGTCAATACGGTTTTCTCTAGCAGCCGCTGCTATTTATACAGGTGTCTGTGAACGTTCACACCCGGAAAACTGGTAATTTGGCCTCTCTTTCAGCAACCTTCGTCTCCCTGATGGATAGCATGGTAAATATGAGGAAAAAAAATGCTTGAATCATTACAACAATAGCCTGTAATGAAAAAGATGCAAATTCTGTTCCCTTTCAAATTTCAATATATAAGATTTTTAGAAATCTCACAGGTACCTTTGGATTTCAGTGCAGATTAAAGGATCCAGGTGCATTTTAATGCCATGATTAATATTTCTGCACTTTTTCTAACTTCACAGAGGAGTTATTGAGATTGATACTTTAAAAAATAAAAAATATGTAGGAGAGGTAGTAGCATACAGCTTTTGTATCTAAACTGGGTAGAAACTGGATTGGCTGAATCAAACCCTTGGCCTAAAACTGAACTGTGTGCAAGTATGTGTATGTACACGCATGCATGTGTGTAAAACACTGTCTTCTGCTCCTCCTGCAGCCAGGGCATTTGCCGATTAGGCAAAGTCATTTTTAAGATTAACCATTAGCCTTGGCCTGGTTCTTCTTAATTGCACCGATGCCAATTTTACACTGATCTGGCCTGAAAGGTTCAGTTTTAGGGACAATTGCCCTCCTCCTTTATTAGCAACCCATGCTGAACCATCACCGCAGGCTTCTGAAAGAGCAAGTTTAGACTCAAGTTATTCGGAGATAGTCAGAAATGTCTATTAAAAAATAAGCTGAGAAACAAAGTTCTCCCAATTCTTCATTCGCATCTTAATGAGGACTGTGTCACAAGCCAGAATTTGGAGCCTGTTCCTCCGTTGAATGTTTTGGCAAACAACAGATGAGAATTAAGATCTATTAGTTCCATTTTGGCACTATAAAAGCTACTGTACTACATGTCCTTGTCACTGTTCCCGAGGGTATATGATAGGAATAGCTGCAAGGACTGGAAAAGCAGTAACTTTTAGAAAGTACTGTATCTGCTGCAGAAGCATTACATTAAGTAGACCATTTCCGATGAATCCCAAATGTTCGTGTTCATTAGCCTTTTGTGGAAGCAGAATACCATGGAAAATGTATATTGCTCAGCATGGCTTGTACTAGTGCCCAAACGGTGAAAGAAGTCAATTCACATCCCCAGATTAAATACCCTTGGAAAAAATATCAGAACAAAAGAAAAAATATTCTGCAGAGCTGCAGTCAAATGGAACTGGGACGATTATAAATTCGTTGCACAAGAGCATGAAATGCATGTATTTTAAAATCAGCTAGTATCTGCTTTGTAGATGTTTAACACAGAAAATAATTTATTTTACTATTACTTTATGCAAACACTGCGTGATGACTCTGGAGATTTTTTCGGTGTGGAATAGGATATGAAATAGCAAATGTGTCAGTTATGTTATTAAATTAGAATCAAAATATACATATATTAGACTTAAGAAAAAAAGAGAGAGCCTTGTATAAACAATGTTCTCCATAACTACAGGCCCGTGGGAGCTGACTCTGAAACAACGAGGCTCTGAGGCTGTGCACAGCCCAGAGAAACTGGTGGTGCTACCCCAGTTCCTGGGATGGGAACTAACTGCAGCCACAGCCCAGCAGTGTCCGTGTGAGACCAAAACGCAGCATCCTCTGTGCTCCCTTCAGGAGAGCCCGGGCTTGTACATAGAGAAAATCCCACCCTGGATCCCTGGAATCCAGATGCTGGTTGTAACGTATCTCACACGCTAACGGGGGGTGCGTCAGATTAAAGGCAAGTAAAGTTTATTTTAAGGAGGTGGCAAAGAACACAGTTAAACTGCCTGCTGTGAAACTTTGTTCTTTTGAAAACTATGTGCATTGCTGCTTTTTCTCTGGATAGATGAACATGTCAGACAGCCAGGGCTTTCCAAGCAGCACTTTGAACCAGTAAAGGTATTGAGTTCACTAAATGGAATATGATAAATGTGAGAATGACTGGAATAATTACTGCTTTTCCTCATAATTTTATAAAAAATGCCATCAGTCTCATCTCCAGGGAGAAGTTCTTTTTTTTGCCATTTAAGCAAGCTGGACCCAAGTAAAGCTGGAATATTCACCTATTTTTACTACTGTGGTCTCTTACACGAATTTTGTGCTTGGTGAGCATCCGGATGCTCTGGTCTACAGTGGGCTTACTGCTGGTCTTCTTGTTCATTTATATAAATATAAAAAATGAGTAAAAATATTATCTAACTCACTGGGGAGTTATGAACTGCCACTGTTATTGATAACAACAGGAAATGAGATCTATGCCCGTTCCCCTTGCTCAGCATTAACGTGTTAAAGTCATAAAGCAAGTGGAAAATGCAGAGCCTGTGTTTCCAAGGGAAAGGCGAGAGCCCCGTTTCCATACAGTGCCGCAGCGGTTTTACATCTCTGTAACTCCAATAATTATACTGAATCACAGTGGAGCAGTGAATCAGACCCCTGGGGCAATTCTTTCTTCTTCATTTTCCAGTTCACCAAAGAATATTGTCTGCTGCTATTCAGGAGCTCATCTTAACGTGAGCACGGCTTCCATAAAGCACCTGTGTCTGCTGAGCTGTGCTCCAGATGCATCACCATGTAGTGAAAAAGAGGAGAGGTTTTAGTCAGGTCTGAGATCACGGCCAGGATGCTTCACTAGGTGGACCACGGCCAAGGACAAATGATTCACGTGAAGGTATCAGAGAGAAAGTGGACTTTGTAAAAGAACACTGGAATTTGGGTTTAGGTAAGAAATAATGCTTTCGTCCTGGACACTGAGCCAAATTTACCCACCAAATAAAGATATATTTTTTATTAATATTTTTAGAGAAGTTATGAACCTTTCCAAGCAAAAATCCAGCAGCAGGATTCACCGTGGAGGAAAGGGAGAGGGCGGCTGTCTCATAAGGCTCACTATAGCTCAGGGGGGTTTCTCCCAGGGAATGCTTCCTGGGAACAGGTGAGCTCCAGTCCTCCCTGCAGCCGCCAGGATGGCAGACCTGGAGCACACCCCGCTCTCTGCTGCTGTAATTTTCCATTGCACCATCACCTTGGCCTCTGGGCTGCACTGCAGACCTCGCCTGGACTCAAGCGGGCACAGGGAAAGGCCAACTGGAAAAGAAAGGCAGGATTTGGGGAGAGGGGGAAGCAGGAAAGAAAGCAATTTGGTCCAAGAAACATAAAAGAAAAGCCTGAGAAGCTGTGCTGCCAGTCCCCTCAATGAATGCAGCTTTTTCCCTTCAAAAACTTACACAACCAAAGCAATAAATCAAGAAACATGAATAAAATGGAACAAGCACGAGAGCCCAGAGATGTTCTCGAGTGCAGTTTGGTTCTCAAGCACAGCCTCTCTACAGCTGTCGCGCAGGCACCGTGTTTGGCTGTTTTCAATTAGCAGGGAACTCACGTCACACCTGCGGGAGTCGTCTTAAACCAATTACTGGAAATGGGAGGACGTGGCCTAAGCGCGGCGGTTTCGTCCGCTTATAAATCATCTGACACCAGCTGAT
This sequence comes from Crypturellus tataupa, assembly GCA_034781795.1. Classification (NCBI taxonomy): domain Eukaryota; kingdom Metazoa; phylum Chordata; class Aves; order Tinamiformes; family Tinamidae; genus Crypturellus; species Crypturellus tataupa. Next base: position 687,346 of record JAWLRI010000907.1, on the reverse strand, counting down.
CAGCTCGGATTTACACCAAAGAAGGGAAAGCCGCAGGTACAGCCAGTGCTGCTGGAAGTTTGTTGTCCTGCGAGCTGTATTTGGCCACACTGATGGCATGAAGGAAAAGCACCGGTTTGGTTAATGGCTGCACTTCAGCCTTCTGAAATGAAATACAACACTGCTCTCCTTTTTTCCCCCACAATCCATATGAGCCCCGTTTTTGCTGCCCATCAAAATCACAACATGCGCCATGACTCATGCATAAAACAAAAATCACATAATGCTTGTGTAGGTATCGCTTATGGGTGAAGCTGGGGATTTCCAGTCTGTACACTTCTGTAAGCACAGGTTGCCATGTAGTAGCTGTAACATTCAGCAGTGTTTATTGAGATAAGATCGGATATTGATCTTCAGCACATCTCAATTCTGGCAAGAGATTTTTAGAGACTTTACCTGTTATCTCGTCCCAATTGCAGCACCAGAGCTCTACCTATTAATAAGCAAATCCCTCCTCTCTTTGCAAGAGCAGAACATGTGAACCTGACTTGTGGATTAATCCTTGCAAAATGGATACAGTCTATGCAGTGTTAATAAGGCAATTATCACACAAGCGGCACATTTCTTCTGTGATTTCCTAATTAACATGACTATCAACTGCTTATTAATAACGCAGTTTCCTATGCTTTGACTTTCAGCATATTGTAAACAAATTTAAGATGCCATTTCCTGCTCTGTCATTTACATCACACTGTTAATTCACACTTGTATTTGTTTTTCTTTTCCATTTGTTAATGTATTCCAAAGAAAACTGTGCATCATGATGGGAAAGAAAAAAAAATATTAAAAACAAAATGATGCAAAGTAAGTTGGTGGATTATTTCCTATTAAATGATGCACACAGAGAACTTGTCCATATTATGCAGAATGACTTGCCAGTAATCTGGGCAAACCACTTCTTCTTTCATGAGTATTTTATTTGCCAGTCTCCCACAGCTGCTGCTGACAGCTTTACTAAATGATGCACTGGTTAATACATTTAGTTGAGAAGAAAGGGCATTTATATTTGTGTGAGTTAGATCATGCATGAGCCTCCACTGCTTGCAGTGTTTGGAAAGAAAGGCACTGGTGCCCAGGACGAGCCTGGGAACGTGATTTCTGCTCCTTCTGGTGCTAGCAGCGAGCGAGCTCCAGCCTGACACGTTGCTCTGATTTGCGGCTTGCTGAAAATGCCATCCTCGGGCTAAACCTCCCAGAGCCAGCAACTCAAATACACGGCGCTTTATATCTCGTTGGGGCTGGGGTTGCTGCCACCGCGGACAGCGTGACTTTGAAATACGCAGGGTTATAGCAAGCGGTTTGATTTCTGAAAGCACCTTTGCCCGTTCCGTTGTGCCCGGCTGGTTCATGCGAGGAAGCCTTTCTGACCCAACTTGAAGGCAGTGTGAGCATTTAAAGGCCAAGAAAGGCTTTTCTGTGGTATAACCCGCGCTGTGACACATCACCTAATGAGCCAGGGAGCGCCTCAGGCCGAGGTCCCATAAACACCGGCTAATGAGATGGAGCAAGACGTAAAGCGCTCTGCGGAGCCGCGCAGGCTGCGACGCGGTGTGGCGGGCTCCGCGCTCCCCGTGAAACGGAATCGCGTTTCACAGCCCGAACCAGACGCCCGGGGGAGACGGGAAGAGCGAAGGAAACGCAAGGGAGCGTCTGAGCGCCGTGGCCAGAGCTTCCTCGCACGAGCAGCTGGATCTGCCGCCTGTCCTGAGCGAGGCCCGTCCCGC
>JAWLRI010000907.1:665710-685483 GCA_034781795.1 Crypturellus tataupa | reverse complement strand
GCGCGTGCGGCCGTCGGCCCCGCGGGGAGCGGAGCACGGCCGGGGCGGCAGCGCGGCCGGCAGCCCTGCGAGCGGCTCCCCGCGCTGCCCACGGCTACAAGGAGCCTCCGAAGAGCTCAGCGGAGCAGAATACGCCGCTGTATTCGGCAAGCTCTCTAAACTACTAGCAACACCTTCAAAAAAAGATTTAGGGCCCTAAAGCATTTAGAATTCCAAGCTGAACACTAATGTAAAAGTATTTATTTTAAATCGTTGTTTGTATGAGATTATATCAACTTCTTTCCCCATCAACCTTGAGATATCTGTGTATAGAGAGACAGAGATATAGAGATGCAGATATCTATGTATGTGGAGGCAAATACACGTATGTGTGTATATGTATGAGAGATACAGACATCTATGTATGTGTAGATCTCTATTTGCCTCCACATCTACAGCGACATGTAAATATATATCCCCATATATCTCTATGTACCTAGCTCCAGTGGAGAGTAACCAGTGAAACCAGACGAGGAGATGAGGAGAGCTCGCTCCTGGAGCGCAGCTGGCAAACCTCTCTCCACACACACCCCTCCGAAGCCTCCTGCCGAGGGGAGCCGCGAGGGAGCGCCCGCCGGCGGGATCGATCCCGGCGCTGCGGGACGCATGAGCCTCGCTCCTGCTCCGCGCAGGACGGCAACAGGCGCCGCGCGCCGCTCGCTTTGAGGCTCGTTCCGGCGGTTCTGTTGAACAAACTCACCAGTAGAGCAGTTATAGCAGTTTCAAATTTAATTCAAATCAGATCAACTCAGGCCAATCAACAGAATTCTCCTTCATGTTTCTTCGGCCTCACCTGTGGCAGCTCCTCCAGTTCAAGCTCCCCCTCTTTACCGCGTACGTTGCTTGCTACTCTGCGTTACTATCGCCTTGCTAGAGTCCCCGTTTTCCAAAGGAAGGAGAGCTTTAATATTTCACACTCTCAGCTGCTGGCAACTCTGATAATAGCTCTCTGGGGGAAAATTTTAAAAAATATAGAATACAGCTGTACAGTTCAAATTCCTGATAGCTATTATTGGGCTTGGCAGTAATGTAAGTGACATGTGAGGGCCTTTATGTGCCGCTAATGACCATCAGCCCAAATTGCAGGACCATGGTCTAATTCCTTGGTATCAATCATTTTACCTGTTTAATCAATTAGGCTGATGCATAGGAGCAGAGGCCTGATCCATATCTTATTACCATCAATGAGGTTTCTATAACATTAATTACTAGCTTTGCTCTGCAAATAAGGGAGCCGGATGCAGAGCGAGTTGATGACATCCTGCGGCTCGTGCTTTCCTAGAAGTCAAATTGGGTTACTCTGGGGATTCCTTAAAATCCTGAGTATGACTTTAGCATTTAAATGGAAATGTAAAACTATAAACTGCTATTCAGCTGGCTCTCTGGTCAGTACCCTCTCCCCACTGACATCTGTGATAATGCAAGATTTGCAAGAAAAAAAAATATCAATGTTGCAAAATGCTGTGGATCTGACGAGACTTTAAAGTATAGCTTCCTGTGGGAGAATTCCGTGTGAAAGTACTGCAATATGCAGAGCGAGGAATAAGTCTTGACATTCAGACTAATCATCACAGTAAAAATAATAGACTGGATTAGAATCAGCTATGCCCTTTATTATTAATACTGTTTTCTTCCTCTAATCATACTGTTGAAATCACATGGTGCTACACATGATTTACAGAATTTAAAAAAAAGGATATAGTCTAATTGTATTTAAGTAATTCAAATTGCAATCTCTATAATCTGGTACTGGAAAACCCAAGTTGATGGTGCAGTTCTATAATCAATATTTCCTGAGAAATTGCATAACAGTCCTAGGAAAAGAAATAACATTAAAAGGCTCAAAATAATTTCAAAAGAAATAATTCATATGATACATTATGTGTTTTTTCTTTATTACTACCTCTTTGTTTTAATTTAATACCAACCAATTTAATTTTTAATACCAACATATGAGTCTGAAGATAAGGTTTCCAACCAGTTTGGTCTTCTTCCATTTGGCAAACATTGCAGCTAATGGAGCTTGATATTAACACAACTTTTCTGGCCACTTCCTACTTTGCAGGACCCCCAGTGCTCACTCTGTGGGGTTCAGTTCCATGAATGAGGTCAGGAGGAGCTACTACTTAAAAATAAGTAATAGCAGAGAGTATTTTGATTTTGCTTTAAAGGGAAATAATTGCCATCAAATTGCCATAAAATACAAGTGATAAGCAGTCACTAGAAATGATAAAATAGTAGATGATGTTGCCAGGCCACTTGTAATCTGACAATATCTTCTTTAAAATCTCCATCTCGTTCATTAGGAGTGCATCTGACTCAGACTTCTTCAACCCTTATTGAGTGTTTCTAGCAGTCATCTAAGTTCACTCACAACCACGGCCACTTCACTTTTTCCTACATCTCAAAATCTATTTAGACATGTAACCTGCTCAGAGATGTGCAGTTATACGACCACTTTTTGGAAGTGTCTAAGAAATACTTGACACTCATAATCTGGACTTAGGGTATTCTATTTGGGAAATTACATTTGTATTTAAATTGAAAGTTATTCATGTTGAGAACTACATAGATTAGTCTTGATCTAGGTTTTTAGTTTTTGGCTTGGAAGTATTAATTAATTAAACAGTAAAATCTACATATACCTAGCAGCTATAGCTGCAAAGGATATTTCACTTTGATTTATGAACTGACAATAGGAAAAGCATTTTGCTATTTTTTTCCATTGGTTTACTCTGTGCATCTGTTAATTCTCCCATAATACCTCATTTCATTGTTTCCTATATTGCAAATGCCCTCCCCTACTGCAGCATCCCATAGTTTAGTATGGCAAAGGGGCTGGTTTTGCCTTAGCCAGCCCCTATGGAGGCCACTCGCAGACTTGCTGCACCGACCAGCTGTGCTCGCTCCCACAACAAAAAGCTGCTGCAGGGCAATGACAGATTGACATTGTCCAAGATTTATGCTCTATTTTCTAACCATACTGTGACATCATGACCTTGCTGTGGGTTTTCTTGGGGGAAAAAATTAAAATTATCACCTTTACATGATATGTAAATACATAGATCAATGCTCCTCTCAGCACACTATCGGCAGACTATTCAATGACTACTTCTCTTGTGGAAATACTGTGGACACTTTGGTGTCCTGAAAATTTCCTCCAGAATGTGTCTGGTGGCAGATCATTAAGTGCTGAGCTGTGGCATTTCCCTCAAGACACAGTTAGAAAGACCAGGGAGGAAAAGAGACAGTTCTTAGACCACGTTCTTCATTCTTTTTAGCTATGTAGTTCAGTGGCTGTTGTCTATATTGAATTTAATTTAATTGCTTTGGTTATTTCTACTGGTTATATAGCAGGCATTTTCATTGTATATGAATAACGTATTTATATGGGATCTGCTACTAATTCAATGTTACTAAGCTACAGGTAAAGTTTGCCAACTGATAAATTGTGTGACTGTTGGAAGCCACCGCAGCTAGAGGCAGGATTTCATTCCTGACTCTTCAGCGTGAGGCTGCAGGTGCTCAGCTTGGAGCCAGGTGCCAGAGTCCCCACAGTCACAGAGAAGGAAGAGGAGTGTAGAACTAAGCAGTGCCCAACAGATTCATTATTTATTTTATTATTATTATTTAGATTATTTATTATTTATTGACCAGATCTCCCCCAGCTACTATAGATTAGATGTGGTGGCTGTTTGCACATACTGATGCATGCTCAGCTCAATCACAACCATTCGCATATCGCACAGGCATTGGCTCGATTAATTATTTGTGCAAAGATCCCTAGCAATAAGAACCTTATCTGTACATTTTCCTAGTACATTGCAGTTTGGGATTCAAAACCTGAGGTGTTTCCTAACAACCCAGCACATTAGGCATGTGCTTAGTTTCCATGATATTTAAGTACTGTGTTAAGTACAATTTTTATGATAGCTGCAAATAATCTTTTTTCAAAACCTGGCCATCTCCCACAGCTACCAGGGAAAGGGCTCAGAAGTTCTGGTTATTGAATTACACCAAAACGTGTCACATAATATACACAGGCATAAGTGATTGTAAGAACAAGAGACACGTGAAAGAGAAAGATAGGGAAAGAAAAAGGCCTTATCTGCCCTGAGTTGTTATTTGACTTAGCATGATTTTAAATTAATCTACCTAGACTGGTGAAAAGATTCTGTAAACTTAATTAACCAATTTTTCTGAGTTTTAAATCGATAATAATAAAAAAAAGATTAAAGCCATGGACACAGGAACTCGTTGCTCTGAGCAACAAATTTATGTGCTTCCACCAAGATGCAGTAAAGTGGAATATGTCACAAAAACTGAAATAGCCAGGTCTATATAGATACTGGTTTTAGTTTATCTAAATCATGTAGGTCTGTCTGGAACGGAGGCAGCATGTAAAAAGAGACTGCAGGAGATGTAAAGCCATGACTGTGTGAGGGAAAATCACAGGAGCTCTTTCAAGCTGGGCACTACATTCATGCAGGGCACTAAAACAACATTCACGTAACACAAATTTGTAATTCTATTGAGGTCCTATATGGGGTCAAAACACCACGAGGCCAGAATAACAAAGCTTGAATGGTTTCTTGCCAAACCGGGATTCGCTAGCACTTTGCTGCATGTTCCTGCCGAGCAATCACTTTATTTGACCAGTTTCAGGCTGTTTCTGATCCTAACTCGTAGGAACAACAGCACTTGTAAACTTACTCCCATATTGGCAGCCACAACACACATCACTGCTCAGCTGAAAGGCTGCTGTTAACCCCAGCGATCCTATACCCAATGTCCTATAGGTAAAGATGCCACTTTCTAAAATACTTTAGAAGATTAGATAGAGGAATATGAGCAATCAACTGCTTTCCCTACCAAAGACGGCCTCTTCGGAATGCACATAATCATATTTACAGTTAGAGGTGAGCACAAATAATTAAAGTGAATTATTTATTTAACAATTAACATTCTTTTGTAATTCTTTATCAAGTGTCTCTAATACTGGATTAAAAATCTGTTAGTAGAAGAGCAACTGGGCACTTCAGAAATGCAACAGCGCATGCACAGATATTTCAGCCTGCTGGATGTTTACCAGTTAACTCCTCTGCTATTTATAGTCCTAATAAAGAAACAATATTCGCACAGAGAATTTTTCAGCCCGCTGCCTGGCACTCCTCCTGCTCTCTAATCGCATGACGTATTTGCAGAATTAGCAAACAGGCTGCAGGACTAATGGGGTGATGCCAACATGTGCCTCTGCCCTATGTTTTCAGCACTCTCGTTACCCCCTTTGCCATACAATGCTGACTGCATAAAAATTTAAGATCTCGGAATCCTTTCCGAGCAGATTATGTCTGTCATTAAAAAAAAAACCCTTGCAAATAACTTCTCTGACACTAACAACACTTCTGGCTGTGACCCCAATTCTCCAGGGAGTTCAGCTGGACTCCTTCAGAAAAGTCCTACACAGAAGTGTTTTAAAAACAAGTGAAACGCTATGGTCTGGCTTACAGCCACAGGAGCAGGGACACGGAGAATTAAAAGTGACATTTCTGACTTTTATTCACACTAACAGTTTCTTTTTCGATCTCCTGCAGCAGACTTGCTTTGCTGCTGACCTTCGTGGTGCTGTAAGAAGATGGGAAGGTTTGACATAGTAGATCACAATGTCACTTTTGGTATAATTCCATAATTCCAGTTCGTTTATTTCTCTAATCAAGGTGAAAAGTTAGCCTTTCTTTAGAATGGGTTCAAATATACCCTGTCGCAAAACAAAAGGTATCAACAAAATTTATTTTGTTGTCTTAATCTTGTCTTAATCCAATTGATCAAGGACTGTTGCTGGCCAAATATAGTCCAGCAGGACAATAACAGAACATGGGGTGCAAAGCGCCTTGGAAAATTAGCCAAAACTTTGCATTCCTCCAGGACAGGCTCTCATGTTTACCTGCAGGAAAATATATTTTTGATAAACCTCTAATAAACTGAGGACTAAATTATGAGTAACTTCATACTCATCATGGTTACTCATATATCAAATATATACCAAACACATTTTGAAGCAAATTATGTTATTTCTGAGTCACAGCTCGGCTTTAACTTAGAGCAGAATTTCACCTTTATAGGATTAAATGGATGGTAGAAAAGTTGAGTCCATGACTAAATGCTATTTGTCCTTTGACATCTTTTAAAATGTTTGATTCTATGAATATTCTACACAAACTATTTTTCCAGTTGAAGAAAAGACGTGTGCCAGAAAGTGCAGTGGTATCAAGGACACATCATCTAGCCAAGAAAAGAGGAGAAAACACATTAAAACTACTTGTAAGCAAGAAAAGAGGAAAATACGACACCGGTATGAAGTGGCAAAATGACTCTGGAAACTGCTCCATCCTCCCACAAACTTTGCCAGCAAATCATGTCAGTCCTGCACCAGCAAAGCCTGAGAAGACTAAGAGTAACTAATTAAAAAGATTAATGAAATTAATTCATGTTTAATGAAATCCGCCTCCTTTAAAGACAAGTAATTTTGTTGCTTATTTGTACATATCTTTTCAAACTGGATATCTGTATTGAAAACTGATGTGTTTGCTTTATTATACAAAGATCCGCAGTAAGAGGCAAGTTTTCCCGTAGGGACCTGAGTGTTGAAAAGAAGGGCTAGGAGACAATCCTAAAGCTATAAAAGAGGAACAGGACTGATAAATGACTCACAACAATTACAAATAGTCTGTCAAAAATTGACTCAAAGTGTCCAAGCTACAAAACACTTTTTCACATATTATTTCTGATTTAACTTTTTTGAATGTATTTAAGTGACCTGGTTTATTTTCTAGACTTTTAAAACTCAAACTCTGGGTTTTAAGATTTTAATCCAAAACCCAAACACCAAAAACAAACAGTATTTCAATGGTATATTTCTTTCAAAAGAAAAGAAAATAATAGAGAAAAACTCAGAATGTCAAGACTCCTGTAATCTCAGGTTAGATATTATATGTTAAATGCGAGCTTCTCACACACCTCCTTGAGGGCAGAAATCAGCTGGATGTGTGTGCAGGGCTGCTTAGTGCTGTGCAGTGATTACAGCTCTCATTAATTTCATAGTGCTGCGATATTTAAACACTCCTACAGAATTCTCACCTCTCCTTCCTAGAAAAATATAAAATAACTTCAGATTTGTATTAGAAAAGGGATGTGAAATTTCACTGCATTTTTGGAATGTTATTTACATATTTGTGAAACTAACCACCTCCATAAGATTTTTTTTTTTAGTCAATAGTATGTGGTTATGAGTACAAGGTTTTGGTATTTGTAGGTATTTGATTATATACAACAGGCATGAGTAGAATATATAAGAAGCGATTTATAGATTAAACACAGTAGTTTGTGGTTTAAGGAAACTGGAGCTAAACTGAATTTTTGATTAGATTAATGGATCTGAAATATGTACTGATTCAATACCGCATATCAAAACATAACAGATGGCAGAACACTACCAGTTTTTTTTTCCCAACACACATTTATCTTCATTAGATTATAAGCATTTATAAGACAACAGTGTCAGAGCTCACCATGGATTTGGGAGTAAGTGTGTGTTTTAAAAATGTGACAATTAGAACACATAGGAAAGATCAAAGAGATTAACCCATGGAGCACGTGTTTGAAAAAGGAAAATTCTTAGATACTTAGAGATACTGGGGTAAGCCAATAATGGGAGGCAGACAGAAACACCGAACGGGACAAATTGTGATACATGAATCCGCAGGGGCAATTTGCTTTTGATCTGAAAGACTGCTAAATGAGCAAAAGAAAAGAAAAAAAAAGAAGCCCAGTCTAATTATTGTTCACATTTCACTAAGTCAGTCAAGGGCAGTGAGAGTGTGCGGGGAAGCGAGTGGCCAGGGAGGAGAGGACTTTGCCTACATCTTTTTGAGACCGGTTTGTCAAGTTACCTTTCTCATGCGCCTGTTCTGTGCTACTGCTGTATTAACATCTACCATATTCTCTGCTTTCATTCTTGTTAAATTAAACAGTGCACTAAAATCTCACAAATACATGCACATATACCTATACATACATGTATATGGGTGCTTTCAATTTTTCATCTGAGAAATACCACTGCAGCCAATGGCAGCAACCTGAGGCACAGGGTAAACCACGATCTAAGATCTCAACCAGAGGGAAGTGCAGGTGAAGTGACCTGCTCAGCAGGAATGGCCAGGAGAGGATAATGAAGAAAAATGTTTTTTGTCTCCATCTATTGGTCAAAAGCCACTTCAGCAGCTGTTTGGGCATGCACACCGTTACCCAGAGGACATCTGCGCAGCGATGCCCCAATATCCCCAGCTTTTTCCGCTGCTGCTACGGCTGTTTGATGCGCCGGGACGCATCCCCGTCTGCCCGATAAAAGCCCTCTTGTACCCAGCGCAGGTGGCCAACCTCAGCCTTCGCTCGCGAGGCTGCAATGGTGCAGCAGCCCGTGACAAACCGCCCGCCCTTCCGAGAGATCGAGTCGGTGACGTTACAAAAGGAGAACGTTACAGCCCACATAAACCGAGGAGGGATATCCAAGCGTTAACTAAACACAAGAGTTAGGATGGCGTTTTGGAAGCATCATCTTGATTTCTGGTTACCTGGAAACTGCAAATCTTTTCTTTGGGATTACAAACACAAATGCAGCCAAAAGGAAGTCAGGAAAGAGACAGTTGTACTGCAGGGAGGAAAGGTAGCAAAGGGACTAAGTAGCTGTTTAAATGTGAGCAGCATCCGCTTTCTTTTCCCTTTTTTTCTCTGTGCATTAGCTTCCAGAACAGCACAACCTGTATGGAAGTTAATATTGGCATACTGTCCCTGCTCAGAAAGCATTCCTGCTGCATTATAGAAGGCAGCTGGGTGGCACAGTAAATGTGTCATTTGCTATTTAACATCTCTGTGACCTGGATTTAAATGCAGAGCCGCACAAAACGAGCCTCAGTTCCCTCGGAAGGCTATTAACGCGCACACAGAGCGGCTTGTGCGGCCCACGGCGCCCGCGGGGACGTCCTGCGCGCCCGGCCCGCGCGCGCGCGCCTGCCAGCGAAGGGGGCTTGACAATTCTCATTAAAAGGATTCCTTCACTTTGGCGGAAAGGCACCCAACTCCTATGAATCAATCTTCTGTTTATTTAAAAGTCTGCCCGCAGTGCTGTGCCCTCCCTGTGAGAAGAGCCATTTGATGTGTCCTTGCCCATCCTAGTGTCTAATCCGAGAGCTTTATAAGTCTAATTGTTTTCCCGGCCACAAAGAACAAAAAGGAGAGCTGTGAAAAACTCCAAAATGTGCGACATTCTTTCACATAGAGAAAGCATCATTACGCAGAGCCTGCTGCACGGCGTTACCACCCTGCTCCTGCAGCTGCACGAGGCAGCGAATTGCCTGTCACCTCCGCAAGGCAAGACGGCACTTCTAACGGAGTTTATCTTTAAACTGAGCTCCAAACTCTTCTTTTTATTAGCTTTACATCCATCATCCAAGAAAGATTAAAACTTGAACTTCACCAGGAGTCATTTTTTCTGCAGTTCTTACCTTTCCATTACCTGGCCCAGGAAGCCCTCAGCAGCATCACAGCATCTCGTGACTACCACAAGTGACACTAACCCCAGATGTCCCAGATGTCTCACGTGTCTCTCGTTTCCTAGTTCCCACCCACAGTTTAAGGTTTCATGTTTGATTTTTTTCCCATCTTTTCCTTGAAAATTTGAAGGAAGCAATTTCGTTTCAGACAGCTTGAGTCTAAGCCAAATATCTCAATTTGTCAATCTTAATCAAATCATTCGATATTAATGTATGCCTGTCTGAACTGCCGTGGGGCCTTCTTATTTTAGTTAAAAAATAAAATGAAATGCCGTGAAGCATTTCTGAATATAATGAAGAGAGTAAACTGAGTTGTGAGCAATGCCAAGAGAATACATTGAGAGGGTAGGGATCCACGAGGGCAGCTCTATCGCTCAGCATCCTTTTATTGCTCCTTTCGCTGTTGCAAAGTAGATTACGAGAAACGTGGGCAGGTTTTGGATATCTGTCTGACATGTGCCAGTGCAGAATCAATTCCTTAAAATCCCCTCACGATGCCAGTGTTTGGTGAGGTACCAGCAGCGGTGTGTGGTTCCACTCACTGAATATGAAATTCTGTTTACTCCAGGAATTCCAGAATATGAAATTCTGCTGCTCGTCAGCTCCAGGACCAGGACTTGGTGCATGCACCTCTCTTCCCAAAGCATTTTATTTCTTATTAAAATAAGTGACATGACACTGTCTCTCTGGCAAGAAAAAACATTCCATTATCCACATTTCTATACCAAAATAAGTAAATAAAGAAAGAAAGAACTTATGCTCTATTCTAAAGGGGAAACACAGCAAGAAAACAGAACTGTACCCACAATCTTATCGTGACAGGAATCTGTGAGGCAGCCTGTCCCCTCCCTGGTGACACGGGGAGAACGCAGAGCACTCGCAACTGCAGATGTCCCTGTTTCGGGCTGTGCAGGAAATGGGCTGGGATTTTATGTGAATTGAACTGCGCGTCTCTCCCCAGCAATGGGGAAATCACTCCCCATGAAGGTGAGGTAGTGGAAGGAATCAAAGCACAGCACAAAGCACGCTATAAATAAAGGTCAACCGCCCTCTGTATTTTCTCCAGAGAAAGACTAAACTTGGAGACATGCTGGAAACCGATAATTGCATTGGATGATGCATATTTGTAGTCTATAAAAACTTGTATTTCAGAAATATCATCTATGCTAAAAATGGGCTATATAAAGATTAGCTATAAAAGTCAGTGGTTAATGATTCACCATAATACATGATTTAGCTGTAAGCTAGAAAAACATAAAACTAGCTCAAGAAACTAATTTCCTATGCTGTTTCAGGCATATGGATGATTTAAAATCAGGCATTTCCATATTTTTCAGATCCCTGAGCAATGGCATCTGATGAGAAACCGATCTGTTTAGACATTCTCTTTCTAGAGTAAATAACAACATTTTATGGCATCCTGGAAAACATTGTGTAGTTCCGTAATTGGTAATTTTGTACAGTTTGCGTGAGGCCTCTGTCATCTTGTGAATTTTACAAAATAACTGCTCTGACTAGGTGTTAAAATTGATTCCTCAATATTGCTGGGATAAAGGAAGGGGCTCGCTAACAAGTACGCTGATAGAAAATGGATGGCACTAACCTTGTGGTAGCAGGGGCAGCTCCGGCCCGTGCTGGCAGCTCCAGCGCCTTGTTGAGCTGCCCGTCACCTGCGGGCGGCCCTGAGCTGCCCCGGCCGGGTCCCCGGGCGCTGGGGCAGCAGCGCAGTTCACAGCGGAGCTCCCACGGTTCGGGGGAGTTTACGTGCGTGTGTTTTGCTCTGTGACCTGCACTTTTCCTGCCTCTCGAAAGTGACGCCAGCTTAATATTAGCTTTGCTTGTTTGTGCCTTCTCCGCTCTTCTGCTTCCTTCGTTCAAGAATTACGCTCCTTAGTCCTGGAGCAAACTTCTGCAAAAAGAGGAGCTGCTTTTAAATTCCCTAATACTGCTCTCTGCAAGGGAATGAAATCTTTAGCCACTGAGCTGAGCTCTGGTGAGCTTCCCCTCTCTCTGAGACGAGTGCTTGTGATTTCACGGGCTCAGGGGAAGAGGCTCAAATGATCTCAAATGATTTTTCACACGCTGCCGTGAGTGGGGGTCTATTCTGCCCTTATTCTGACAAGGCACAAGTCAGCTAAGGAGCCTTTCTGCTTCTCAGCTGCCTGAGGGGAGAGATTAGAAAGTTGAAGTAAAACCAACCTCTCAGTTCTCTTAACCTATTTTGGATCAAGTCTGCATCTAAGTATCTTCTTGGCGTCAGCATGGAAAAGAGTAAGGTTCTCCACAGTCTTCTAAAATCTCACCATCTGCTTTCATCAGTGGTACCACAATGAAAGTTTTCTTACAAAAGTAAAAATCCACAGTAAAAAATTCCTAACTGATGGCTAATTCTGCACACCAGTGCGGAAACACTACAGCTTGTCACAGAATAGGGCCCCAGATTCAAGGTCAGGCCTCTCTGCTATTCCTGCGAGACGGATGTGTTAAGGGAAGCCTTGCAAAAACCAAAGGACAATCCAAGAGCAGGACTGCGCTGGTGAACTAGTGAGGGAACCCCACAAGCTCTGCCCCTGTGGATACTGGAGCATCAGCGCCAGGAGCTGCGCCAGCGCCGTCCAATGTGAACTCACACCCGACTGCTTTTGTAAACACGACTGAAATACGATAAATGATCTTTAGTATCCGCTTCCTACACCACAACTTGTATGTAGCTTCCTAGGTTCCCATGAAGACACTGGGCGCAGTTCTAGAAATGAAAGTCTTCCAGGCGCTCTCCTGTAATGAGAAAGCGCAGCGCTCTGACAAAGCAAGGAGACAATTTCTTTAAAATGCTCAATGTGGTAAAATATGTAAATGACATACAGTTGCTAGGAGATAAAAAACTATGTGAACTTGTGAAAACATTGCAATCTGCCGCCTTTGAATCTGCGAGGTCAGCTGTATTTTTCATGATGATAATTTATTTATATTGTCTTCATGCAAAAAAATGAGCGTCTATACAGGTTAGCTTTTTCTTAATACTAACTGACCTACTGTATCCATAAATTGGTATTTATGACAAGGCTGGTTAACTTCCTCACAGAGTTTACAGCCCTTTAATTACATTTTGCCTGACTAATTAATAAATATACTACACACTAGTCTCTTCTGCAACAGTAACACAAGTTCTACACTCAACACTTCTACATAAATTTATTTCATCATTTCATTAAATGTTAGATATGTCTCTTTTTAATGAAAAATGCCGTAACATGAGAATGAAAGTGTGGTTTACTGTCCAATTAACAAATCTAGTAGCTTACTCTGTCACTCGGTGAATGATAATGCATTGATCATAAATCAAGAGGAGAACTACTTAGGCAGAGACCTTGCAATCAATGCTACAAGTATTGGCTGCTCTCCACACAATCCAGGACTAAATGTGCAGCATTATTTTATTCCAGTAACACATTAGCAGAATGTAAAACCATTTTGACTTTTGTAAATGGTCTAACAGCGTCACACCAAAAAGCATTTGTCCATTTTTTTAAATAAATCCCAATGATGAATGTGTTTAGTAATTTTAGTGATGAACCAGCAACATGAACTAACGATGCCCTTTTAGTGCTTTTTCATCTCTGCTTTTTAGATGGGCTCTCCACCAACTGAGGCATGCTGGCTACCATTCAAGTTTCAAGTAGGCCTTAATCTTTTCTTATATGTTTCCATGGATATTCTTGGGATTCCTTTACTTCTGCATCTGCATAGGAAGATATTAGTTCTACTGACAGCATTACAGTTGCAGTTTTCAACTGTAAAGAGAGTGCCAAAATGCGGTAGGTGTTGGGGCACCTGCCAGTGGCTCTGGAGCCCCATGTTGCCAGAAAGTCAGGAGCAAGTCTTGCAGCTCTCCCGCTCTCGTCCCCCAAAATGACTCTCGGGTATTGTCTTAGTGCGAGGATTTGTGCAAAGATGGCAAAATTTCATTTACTGTCCTTAGTTATAGACTTTCTGATGTAAAACATTTGTTTTCTGAATGCTCAGAAGCAGGATATTAAACAGGATAAGCATTAAAAGCATCTTGGGAAATAAAAAAGGAGTGTGCTGAAAGATTTTGCAAATATATTGATAGAAGACAAAGGGCAAGATCTGTAACTCATGTCACTGAGAGATTGACAACACATTTTTGCTGACACAGACTACGAGCAAGTGAAGAACTGGAGACCCCAGTAAAATGACATGTGGTTCTGATATGTCAAACATAAAAGCCTAGTGAATCTCGCATTTTTTTTAAAGTGAGCTCACTTACTTGCTAAGCAGCTTTTCCCAAGCTTTCACAGCTAGAGCTGTGCAGTAACAGTGACTGAATTATGAAAGATCCTCCTGGGATATTTGAAAGGGTGAGAAGGTTCCAGAGTAGTGGAAGAATAAATCCTAATTCTCATCCTAAAGACAGAGAATGGGATAATCATGAAAATATTAGCAGGATAAGTATGCTGAATACCAGCCAGAGGATCTTTACCAAAGTCATCCTAAGTAGGATTGAGAAAACACTAAAATTAATAATATGTGGATTAGCGCAGTTTCAGGATAAAATGTTGTTTATGTAGCAAATCTTTCCAATCACGCAAAATGGAACAATAGAAAGATCTTGTGGAACTTCTTTGGCAGAAGTTTCTCCACTTAAAGAAATGATCAAGATGTGTAGGAATGGAAAAAAAAATGAAACAAAACATATCAGAGAGCTGACAGTGCTTATCCAGAGGTCTCTAATGCATTGTCTGTACATGTACTGAAGCAGAGAATTTTGATTATTTTAGAAACATAATGGATATATAATTGCTTTTGCTTACTTCCTTTTCTTGTAGGAAAAGAACAAGGCATTTCCTAAGGGAAATAGCAGACGTACAGCCAGGGTGATCCTGGCACCACTAGTAAAGAACGATCACAGCACGGTGCTGTGAGAGCCAACGGGAAATGGGAGGACAGAGGAAAAGAGACAATGTGAAGTATACCAGAAAGAATGAAAATACTAACAAAGAAAATGGATACTTAAAAAAAAGACAATAAAATGATGCAAACTAGAATGAGAGAAGATTCTCCAACAGGAAAATGTTGCATTTACCACTAATGAATTACTGGTGACTTCCTTCGACAGGAGCAGAGCTGTCACTCAGAATTTCCTAGACTGCCGAAAAAACAGAGCTTTTGCATTTGTACCAGGTGTATCTGCAGTTTGCAAGAGCGAGATGGCATGATTGCAGGGAGGTTTTAGGAAATATTGCTTCACTCCTGCCTTTGCTGTGTGATAATTATTGCCTGCTAATCTAAATAATTATAATATAACAATGTGTAATAATAATTTTAATAATAATCCTCTTTATAATAATAATTATGCATAATAATAATTATGCAAAGACTGATGCATCAGTGAAGTAAGAGAATGATTACTTATCAATGGCCAAAGAAGTATGAGGTGAAATAAAATCTTTGAAAAGTGCTTTAAAAGCATCAACATTATGTGAGCATTGGGGAATGATTACATTAACAGCAATATGCCTGTAGTCAGCCTCATCTAATCGCAGGCTTTACTACAAGCTCAGTTTGAGGACGTGTTTATGAATTACAATGGGAGAACCCAACTGATACATTATGGGGAAAAAAGCAAAGAGCTCTTGGGACCCATTTGTTTTGTGGAAACTCTCCGTGCCGCTTTCTCGCATCCCTCTGCACGGAGGAGCTTCCTGTCGCGCTGCCCTCAGCGCCGCTGCCCTCCAGGGGCCTGAGGGACGCAGCTGCAGGGCCCGAGCGTGGAGCTGCCCTTCTGCCTCGCGCTCTTCCTCAGCCCACCTAACAAACACCCACCGGGTGCTTATTCACCTCAGGCACCAGCTAACGCTGCAGTTACCCTGCAGCTTTCAGTCTTGTCACTGCGTCTGTTCGAGAAAAGGCTGAAACTGAACCCCTCGGGAACCAGAATTCTCATTTTAATGTGAGAGCAAAGTTAAAGGCAAGCTAAGCAGTATGGTAAAATGAGGAGAACCAACCCAAAGCCCCAAAGAACCATTTAAAAACCTACGCACTGAAAATATCCACAACAGTACGTTACCACGTGGGAAATATTTGCCTCAATATCTTTCCTTGGAACTTGTGGCCTCTCCAATGCGTTAGAAACGCAGCTGGTGCCTGCGTGCCCGGAACTCTCCCGGCTGGGCACGGCGCGGCTGTGTCACGCGGCGGGTGGAAACAGCTAAAAACGACTTCCCAGACTTCCAGAACCTGCTCATTTTAATCACTGCTAAACTGATATAAAGACTCACTCCTTATAATTCTCCCATGAGGCTGCCATTGTCACTATGCTTAGAAATACAAACCCTTTCTGAAAATGCTTGCAGAGATTTATATAATTATTATATTTTCTAATTGGGTCATTTACCCTGGTGAGGTTTTTCCTGTGCTACAGCCACCTTCCAAAGCAAGCCTAAGTTGTGTTTTTCTTTTTATTACTTCTAAACACAAGGCAGATTTAATTCTTTATCTAAACAGACTAATTAGTTGGTTAGATGCTTGCAGGTTGACTGGTGGAAGAATAAGGAGATTGTATTTCATTAATCAAAATCAGTTTTAAAACCCTGCTATTAATAAAACATTTACATTTTACAAATCAGCTGATATATTCGCAGACCATCCATTAGAGGCTTCCTTAGGCTTATCTAGGATTCAGCTTTTTACCGAGGTTGCTGTGTGTTTAATGAGTACAATGTGTTCCAGTGACCTGCACAACGCCCAAGTGCTGCCCTTGTTTAGACTCCAATTGCTTTTCTGCATTTCACTAGGTGAACATGAAAGTGGTTAACACACTGGAGTATATAATGTGTAATTTAATGTTATATTTAATATTTTCTTATTCTGCTCATGTGAATGTAATGTTTTAAACTTCAAAATTTACATACTGAGCTCAAACAAAATACTGGAACCAAAGACGAAACACACATATGATAAATCAGAGCAAGTTGATCTTTGAGCAGCGGTTCCAGAGTGATGCATAGGAAGCCCTGCAGCTGTGAGGAAAGAATTGCCAAAGGATAAAACCAGAAGTCTTTGCTGAGCTGAACTGCAACCCTGAGGATTTCCAGAAGGCCGAGTCAGGAAAGGAGCAGCTTAATCAGCGCGCGGTTAAACTGCAGCGACCGAGGCCGGGGCTGCAGTTGTTCTTTCCCTGCCAAGGGCTCTGCCTTGGACTCCCTGCGAGCTGTTTCCCAAATTGCTGCTGTCTCTAAATCTCTAAAAGGAGAATAATCACAATTCTTCTTCTCCCTGCTCAAAATGCTGTGAAGCCGCTTTGGCATCTGCTTGTGCTCCGAGCCCTGTTCATGTCTGCAGACATTGGGGGATTTAAACTATTACAGGTGACTCTTTCCATTAATGTCATCTCAGACCTTGACCACCAGCCACCACCTGACTGCTCTGTCTAAACACAGCAATTCTCATTCACCCTATTCCAAAAGCGATTCCTATCCATAACTTGTACTGCTATCAAACTTAAATGGCCCAGCCTTTCCTCATTGGAGGCCGCAATTCACCTGAATGGCGAGACATGATCCATGGGACACGGAAAGGACGTCCCTTCACCTCTGTGATGGACCTGCCCTCCCCCGGGACGGGTCTGCAAGGAGCTGGTCCAGGGCAGGCAGCAGGCGCGATGCTGCTGGTGCCAGAGGGACAGGAGGAGGCAGCCGGGCCCAGCTCAGCACGGAGACGAGACTGCCTGGGTGAGCGGCACGTCCTGCTGCCACCTCATACACGCACGGTCGCCAGCTCAAAGCCAAGCAGACCCTAATGCATTACAGTAGCGTGAGTTCCAATAAACGGGTAATAGCTGGTGAGCTGCCTTGCTGCACATACCAAAGCAGGACAGGGAAGATTTCACCTCATTCTCATTCTTTACATCTTTTACTTGAACTTTACTTAAAACTGATATGCAAATTGTAAATTGGGGCTTTAATAAAAGTTGATATTAATCAAAGCAGAAATTAAATAAACCAAGGGCGACAGAGGGCCCCTGAGCCCAGGCTGCACTGGGCCGCAGCGGGCTGCCCGAGTGCGTGGGGTTAACGCGCAGCCCCCTCCTCGCAGGGCGGCCGGAGCGGCTGCCCCGTGGGAATCAGCCTGCCGGAGCCGCTGCTGCGCCGGGGCCGCGGGACTGCGGCGTGCGGGGCCGCTGCCGCAGACACCTCAGGGCAGCTTGCAGCGTGTGAAGTATCCTAACCCCCCCAACCATTGGGGTTTCCTCTCAAAAGAGTCCCTGCACACTCGAGGTGTAATTCAGACCTGAACACGCCTAGAATTACTTGTTGTGGAGTTTCTGTATTTATTGTCCTCAGGCTTTCCCCACTCCTAATGCTTTTTACTTGCTTACCTGCTAGATGCATTAACTTGGTGCAGTCTTGCAGAAAGTAAGGAAAAATACATGAAACATCTTTAATTGCTTAATGATACTTATGCTTTTCTCACACAAGTATGTCCTCTGTCTCCTCACTACACGTGTTGCACACACGGGCTGCTTCCATCTGCCTCCTGTGTGTGTTTCTTACACAGACAGTATCCTTGTGCACATGAAATCCTTAGGACATTGAGCAAAATCATTTTTTAGCTACAAAAAAAGGAAAATTACAAGGGAATAATTACAGTTTTTCTTTCAGTTAAATTGAGATATGGCCTACACTTTAGAACCAAAGTCTGAAAATAATTAAGTTCTATTTTAAAATTAAGAATAGGTGGGATTTTCCTCATTTATAACCAAAAAACACAAAATCATGCAGAAAAATCCAAATATTTTTCTGAAGGTTAACCGGAAACATTGTTCCCAGTATTTCTCTCAAGAAAGAATCTCAACTTTTCAAAAAAAAAAGGAGCTGTTCTCAGCTACTAATTTTAAGGATAAGAACTGGAGGAACTGCAAACCTTCCTTCAACATGGAAATGACAAAGGTGTTTCATCTTGAACAAAACACAAGTTGCCATGCAGTGAAAACTACTCAGAGCCTCAGTTTAGAGCTGAAGCAATACAATTTCCTCTAGGGCAGATGCAGGCTGACACCCTCCTTGCCTCGGAGGCTGCAGCAATCACAAGCTGTTACTGTGGCACTGCTGGGAGCCTCCTGAGCATCAGATCCAAAAGGAAATTCAAATGCTTCATTCCAGAGGGAGCCACTAATCTGTGCTGTCCTGCACGGGCACCTGCTTGTGTAGCTACCCTGCAGAGCCCGCTCCGAGCCTGCACCCGGGAATCACGTCTCCCATTTCATCACCTTCGTCACTAGAAGGTGACACTTGGTGCTCTCCGTTCTCCCCAATTCTCGGGTTTATACCCAAGATGCAAATAATGCAAAAAAAGAAAAGTCCAATAGGGACTGAATGTGGTTAAGAAAGAACTGCTAGGTCTTGGTGCCACGCTGCTACTATCAATATGGTTTTCCTATGACACAAAAATGCTCTTTGCTGTAAGTCAGTCTTACTTGGGCCGTTAGGAATTCCAATTTCTTGTGCTTTGACTCCAGCTGAATTCCATTATTTATAAACGACCGTAGCCTCCGCCCCACGCACAGTCTGGTGCCCAGGGTGTGTTGATTAAAGATCTGTCTATTCCACAGCAAGGTCGTCTGCCCATGGAAGCTGTTTATGTATGGGATGCAAGCTCAGGACGTATTGATCTATAGGATGAAGAGAGACCATAGGGCAGAGTGCCCTGGCTATTTTTAGTTGGTTGGGCTTTTTTTTTTTTTCCCTATCAGGTAAAGGAAACGGCTGCTTTAATGCATTGTGCGGGCTACCTCACTGCGGAAGGGAAAAGCTGTGTATGTCCGTGCTTGCTGCAGTTTCACTGTCAGTTTGTTACAGTCCAGGCTGCACGCTGGGATCTGCGGGTTGGAGCCCGTGGAGCCATGGGGTGACACGATGGCTTGGGGACAGCGAGCACGAACCTGCCCCGCTCCTGCTCGGCACCGGCACCAGGTGTCCCGCTGCAAAGCGGCCCAGGGCGCCGCCTGCAAACACCTCCTTCTGGGACCACCCCAGGGATCCCGCACTTAAGAGGCCTAAAGGGTAGCTAAAACTCTCTGCGAAAACCATGCGACCACAGCGTGAAG
>JAWLRI010000907.1:627959-665610 GCA_034781795.1 Crypturellus tataupa | reverse complement strand
CCCCAGGGATCCCGCACTTAAGAGGCCTAAAGGGTAGCTAAAACTCTCTGCGAAAACCATGCGACCACAGCGTGAAGTCGTCTAATGAAAAGCAAAAAAAAGTATTTAGAAAAAAAGCCTTAGTTCTCCCATTTGCCTTATGTCTGGAAATAAAAAAACACTTCAATTTATTTGCAGAAGCATTTCCATAAAATATTAAAACAACCACTGGCATCAATTTTTCTCCTATTGCGTAAAAAAATTGCAACTCTATACAAGCCTAGTTAGAAAGCTTTTATTGCATTTATTTCCATAAGATAAAATCAGAATCTGCTCTCTTTTACAAATCTGATTGCTTTTGCCTTCTGCTTTGGTTTATCTCTTTAATGTTTATTCTTCCAGTCAGCACTTTGCAGCACTGATTGCTTCAGCTTTTTTCTCTATTAGACCAAACTTCTCCACGACGCCGATGCCCAGGCTTGGGCGCAGTGTTTTATTCTGCCAGCAGCAGTTCTTATCTGTGCAGTGCAGGGCTGCAGCATTTGCACTCCCAAGCGATGTATTTTTTAAATAGTTTATCACATTTGAGGGCACTGATATGTGCAGCAGCTGCCCTGCTTTCTCGCTGTCATGTACTTCTTGTCCTCTTGTTTAACCATCTCTCACTTTCTATGGGTCACAAAGAAAGAAATATCTGAGGTTCTGTAGCAAGAAGGGAGCCAGGGCGCCAGCGCAGCCGGGAATCAGGACACGGGAATCACTGCCGTTGTGGCGGGTTCAATACAAGGTGCGCTCAGCTCCTGGGAGCAGCGGCTCTGAGCGTGGGATGCTTTGTGTGACGAACGCTGTCATGGGCCTTCTTCTGGTTTCCTTCGCCTGCTTACCTTTGCTTTGCTCCCTGCATGCCCACGCTGTTCCTTAGGAAAGAGCTGGCTGACGGGAGTCAGCAAGTAACCCAAAAAAACCAACACTTGGGAGGGCAGTAGGGCCACAGCTGCAGCCACGGATCAGGCAGAAGGAACAGATAAAGGTGCCACAAGAGGTGTTGGGAGGAGCCTAGCTGGTGGGGGAGAGGTTTTGTTAGCCCCAAGGCTGGCTTGTTTGGGGCCTTTTGGATGGGGAAGTTTGTTGCAGAAATTGCTTTACTCTCTGCAGAAAGTACAGGTGAGTTTTAGACTTCCTAAAAGTCTAAAGTCTTCCTTTTTTTTTTTGAGAAACAGTAAGTACTGGTTGAGACTGTGCAGATGCTTAAGTAAGAAGGAGGTATAAGGGAAATTGCAACAGCCATGCTGCTTTCCTGTCCTTTGGTCCAGGAAAAGGTGATATATAACTACAGGTGCTACCACCTAGTTATTAGAGAAAGGTTGAAAAGCTGCATGCAAATGCTCTGTGCCTTGCAATGCTAGCAGAAAATATCACTTCTCTGCAGCTTATGTTCATCTAGATGCCTCTGTGTACGGAGAGAAAAAAAATACAGAGAGTGTTTGCAATTGCATTTAGGAGAATTGCACATATTTTCTGGCATCCAAAAAGGTGAAAAAAGTTTCCTTCTGCTACTTGGCCTGGGTTTTATCTTATGGCAAATATTAGGGAAGCTTTTTGTAATGAAAGGTTAATTGCCTTTTTTTTTTTTCTCATTAATGCCAGTGAAATTAAAAGTTCTCAAGATGTTAAGGACCAAACCACCTGTGCTCTTTGCAATGTGCTAAATCACTGTCCTCTCTGGAGGATGGCTTGGACAACAGAGAGCCTTGGTAGCTGTCTGTCCTGTGATTTCAATGTGATTTTATTATTATAATAATAATTATTATTTTTTGTGAACTCTGTAGAAACAAAGGATTGAGATGGGGTGAGTGGCTGGTGCTTGCTGTGCCCAGCTACCCTGAGCATGGGCAAGCACATTAGGGACTGCTGATACTGCGGATTAGGGGTTCCCCAGGTCGTTAAAGCCAGGCTTGATCCAGAGTGGGCAAAGAAGAGGTGTGTGTTTTTTTTTTTTCCTAGGAGTATCGTGCATTCTTAATTAAGAAATACAGAACAGCAGAAGTACGTGATACAAAAGCTTTACACGTGCAGAGACTATGGTGGTTTTAGACTTGCAAGTTTATATCAAAGCTCTTGCTGTTCTCTGACTGTATCTCAGGAATCATCTTTTGCATCCCACAAAGCTGTGATCTTGATGAAGAAGAAATATCAAATATCCTCTTCGGTGTAGGTTTTCATTTGTTTTCATCTTCTCCTTTGTATGTGAAAGAGCTGCTGCTTACAGATAATGTGACATAGCCAAAAACGTGTTTGACTTTATGCTTTGTTTACTTTGATGCTTCCATCCTGTAGCCTTACAGGAAAGGGGAGGGAAAAACCCTCATGTTGAGAAGACTGTATAGGGCAACAGAAGCACCTAAATTTCTGTGGCAAAGTAGTCCTCATAGCCATGACTCCTTCCCAGAATCAAACTTGCTACTTGTTGGGAAAAGCTCTGTTAAATAGAATAATGTTATTAATGCCTCCCAGCCCAACTTTGAAGCAGAAGGGAGGCAATGATGGTGTCTGTCCTCCAAGTATTTCAGTCTGTGCCTAGATTATGTTTTCATGTATTCTGGGGGCATGTGAAATAATGGCTGAGGTGGGAGGAATCCAGTGTTTGTGATGGTATCTCTCGATGGGAAATGTCTTCCTATCCTGAATTTGGACTGCTCGTTAAGCCAAGGCCTATCCTGAGCAGCAGTGCGAATGTGACTGCACTTTGGAAGCCACTTGGGCATTAACTTTTGAACAACCTGATTAAGTTTCCTCTGCAAAACCTGTGAAAATAGGAGCTGCTGTTCTCTCTGGTAACTGCAAAATGAAAAATTGATGTTTTCTACTATAGATCGTGCCAAAACTTGCAGTCTGCTCATAGGAAATGTCAAGTCATAGGATAGAAAGTTCTTCTGTTACTGGATATATTTTGCCCACCTCCTGTCATAACACTTCTGAACCATTGTGATTTACTGAATTCTAAATTCTTGTTCGACTTCTACTAGTAAAAATGACCTTAACTCCATTATGCAATTATAATTTTGTTTAATCTGGGGAGACTTCAATGTGATTTTTCTTCCCACAGAATATGAAAAGTCAATGAAAATGACAACATTTTAGTTGGGCTGAATAAATGCTGTTCCATGACCTGAGTAGAGTAACAACTGCTGCTGCCTAATGTCAAAATCTGCCTTGTTTCTACCCAAATATAAAGGGAATAGAAACGTGCACTCTTCTTTAGGTGCATGTATTCTAAGTAAAACTGAGGTGAGTTGTTATTAGAGACTTTTTCTTTCTGCATTTTTATATTAAAAAGGGGGAAAAAAGCTTTAAAACAGCTTTGGCAGTTCCTAACTTGCCCTGTAAGGGATCTGTGTGATTTATGGGCACACTTGTATTTCAGATAAGCCTTGGACAAACCTTGGCTTGTTTAAGGACAGACCTGGTACCCAGAGAGCAGTGAGAAGTATGAGATTGTGTTGCCCCATCTTTGGGGGTAGTTCTGTAGGAGCTGCAGTTTATTCCGCCTTGGATTGAGGGATACTTTTAAGGTCTCCTATGAATGCTGTGAACCACGGGTAGGGCCAGCTCCTCCACCACAGCAGATGGTGCAGACCTGGCCACAGAAATGACCGTGCTCTGTTTTATCTGCGCCTTGAACCTTGAGTACACAACTGCGTCAAGTTTGAAATTATGGCTGTTCATATATTTTCTTTGTCGGAGCAGAGGACTTTGAGTAATATCATTTTTTTGGAATATGTAACTTGCAAGGTCCTGATATTTCCCAGTGAAGAGGGAAATGCTTGAAACAGGCTTGGTAAACAGAATGCTTTCCAAAGTGTTAATGGCTGTTTTATTTTTAACTTGTCCATTAGCAGTTCTTAAAACTTCCAAGGCTTCATATGCAAAAAGCTTGCAAATGTTCATCTGCATACAAAAAAAGGAAAGCATTTTTAGGAGGTGAAAAATCTCAGGAAGGCAGAGGCATATAATGGGCCATCATATCTTCTCCTGTCCTCCCATTCTGTATAGCTGCTCGGCTTATACAGGTGGGAGAATATTAAATGACAGAGCAAGAAGGAATAAAAGTCAGTGTGCTGAGATGTATAAAAGGATAAAAGACCGAAATCTAACGAAGACTATTGAGAATTTGGAAACTCTCTTACAGGAGGAGGTAAATTCATGCTCTCTACAGACACAGTGTGCTAGGCATCCATTTTTTCCCTCATTGTGTTCCTCCTGACTTTTTTAGATAACCTATGCTTTTCCATCTTCAATTTTGCTTCTTTCTTGCTTTTCCATCTTCAACTTTGCCAGTAATTTAATTCATTGGTCGGCTATGTTTTGGAAACTGGTAAATACTGCATGAATATTACCTACAGCTATGCTGGTAAATTAAGACCAATCATTTTAACAGAGAGCAGAAACCTGGGGAAAATATGCAAGAGTAAAACGGAAAAGCTGAAGCCAGCGGGTTTCAGTGACTTGCTACCAGCTCCATCTTCACTTCGGTCATTCAGCATACACTTAAAAATAGGATAAATGCTGAACAGAAAACAAAATTACAACCTTCTCGGTGTCAAATGGAAGTCATGCTGAAATGGTCTTCCAGGAATGAGGGGGAAGTCGGACTTGCAGCTCTGTCTCTTTGGCCTTCCTGCTCCAAGTGCTAATGATAATTTGCCAAAAGATGAAACAATATTTGACCTTCTCTTCCCTGATCCTGCACCTCTGCAGAATTCATTTCAAAATGCAGTGAGTTAATTTAAATGTATGTAGGTATGATTTACATGCATTATGCAAGCTGTGCTAATATATTAAAGGCTATCATTTCATTGCTACTGTTTAAACAAAAGCAGTATTTATTGTTAATTGCTCTCTCCTAGATTCGATAATGTATCATTTGGACACCTACTTAAAGGGTTCATATGGCTGTAAGTATAATGGACCAAAAATTTTCTTAATATAATCTTTCCCTGAAAAGTGCAAAAAAAGGACCATATTTATTCTGTTCATTGGAAATAGAAAATATATCAGAATTAGGCATGAATTCTCAAGTTTTCCTTGAATAGGAAGCCAGCCCTGTAATATTTGGACTTGGTCTTAACTTGCTAATCTGGCAAAAGTGTCCGTCTAGTTTCTCTTCACTCATGTGACTTCCGAACACTGTGAATTTTCAGGCACTAAAACCTTCCCAAGGTTTTCATGCTTTGTCGCCCTACTGCGTGCAGGCTCCTGCAGAACCTGCATGTGTGGGTGTTAATGACTGCCAGCTACCAAAAAAGACAGGTCTGTTGTGTGGAGTCATTAGACCCTTGCACAGGTCTGAGGCATCTGTTGAAAACTACCTGCCGCGCAGTTAATGTGCAAGACGATGACTAGCAGAAAATAAAACCTTTAACCTCCTTCCGAATGATTCACTTCTCCAAGCGTAAGCAGCAAATTGTGTCAGGAAAGGCTCTGCACAGAGCTTTGACTGGGCTCTTCCAGAGCCTCTCGCTGCTAATTTTCAAGACCGTCGAAAGATTCTCGTGTAGTAATTGCTACTGCTTCCCCGCTTGTCCTTCCAAGCCTTCGGGTGAAGGCTGATCTTCCTGCTGACCTCTCAAACAGGCCAGGGAAGCAGAGGATGCTTCTGCCTTCACAATTACTTTGACTGCGTTATGAAGAATTCCCCTATTGCAGGAATGCAAGTTTGGCC
Organism: Crypturellus tataupa; assembly: GCA_034781795.1. Taxonomy (NCBI): domain Eukaryota; kingdom Metazoa; phylum Chordata; class Aves; order Tinamiformes; family Tinamidae; genus Crypturellus; species Crypturellus tataupa. Next base: position 659,909 of record JAWLRI010000907.1, on the reverse strand, counting down.
TCCAAAGTCCGTTATACTTTTACTATGGAAGAGTTGCCAGCATTTGCCAGCAATTAATATAAAGCACTGAGTTTTGAGATGCTGTTACTTTACATTACTTCATTAGACTTCCATATCTAGAACAAGTCTGGTTGGTGAAATTTGACTTTTAATAGTTCCTCTGGTGTGCACTTTTGCCTTGTGGTGTGCTGAAATTTCTAAAGTGCGCATTGCTAAATGAATATTAGTAACAAGCACATCTCTTCTGTTGGGAGAGGACACTTAGTGAGTGTGGCGGGTTGCAGGTGTGTGTGATACCGGGGTACCTGCTCGTGCTTTTAGTGCAGTCCTGGAATCCAGTGCTGGTAAAACACGGGAATGCAATTCCTCATGAAGATGGATGGCTCCAAAGAGAGTGGATGACAGCCAAGACTTTGAAGACTTTACAGAATGTAAGATGCTTCTTCTAGCAATTCCCAGCCAATATATGGACAAGAGATTTAAAGTGAACAAGCACATTAGTTCATCCTTAGTAAAATGGCAGATGTCCTCAGTAAGGAGGGCATGTGCGGAAGGAAAGGTTAAAGAGCAGGCAGAGCGAGCCCTTGTCTGTTATTCACCAGCATCCCTGCCCTATGCAGTGGCCACAACAGATAAAAGCAGTAAAGAGTGTCAGTTTGTCATGTTGCGCTCACCCCAAGTTTGTACTTTGGGGGTCTTATACTTGTTATGATCTTGTTAACCTCCTACAGCCAGTATGTCATGATTAATTATTAATGGATTTGGTTGAAATACTCTCTCCAGGGAGTACCAACACTCTAAAAACTTTATTTTAACAAGCAGATTCACTCCTTAAAGTACACTGGATCATTTAAAATAAGAATTTATTGGTGCATTTTATTGGTCACTTTGCAGAGTGCTATAATATATTAATTTGTTTTTATTAGGTAATGACAGCATCGGTTCCAACTGATAATGCAAGTGGAACTACAGCAATGGGCAGTCATTACTTCCATGTCAATATTCATCAAGCCTGCTGTGTCACAGAAAGTTGCTGCAGATCCACAAAAAAAATAAATGAGTGACAGATGCTTTTTGAAATTCTTTTATTCCCCAGTCTTCTAGCTAAAGGAAACCCTTTCTAAAAGGGAATGCATGATATTCAATCAAAAATTTAAAAATTAGAATAATTCAGAGCCTTTTATTTGTTCCACCTTTAGGTAGCACATGTTAAAGCTGTGAAGACTGATCCTGTACATGGGAAGGCTGAATAGGATTTTACACAGGAGGAGTGAGAGGGAGTGAGATGGTATTTAATTGATTGACAACATGAGAGACAGTGAGATGTGACCTTGAAATAATGTTCAGAAAGCTCAAATTGCTTAAAAATGCTTCTGAATGTTAGAGCGCACGCTGAATTGTTTTATAACAAGGTTATTGGTATACATGTTGACAAGTAGGAATCTGTTTTTTATGAGCAAAATTACTCGCTCCTATTCTTCCTCAAAGACTTGGTGAGAACCTGCACTGCTGGTAAAAACCTGCCTATGTCTATCCCGATAACAGCACCCGCCGCTTTTTCCAGCCTGCCTTTTCTCTGCAATAAGCCTTAGCTTGAGAACGTGAAATAGGCTTTATTTTAAAAATCAGCCCAGAGATGATCTAGCTAGTATTTACCATGACCAAGTGCCAGTTTAGCATAATTCTTCATTTCCCTTCCGAAAGATGCTTTGGCGCTTTGCACATTTTCCAAGCGTGCTGGAACAGAGCCCCCATAGTGCGCGACTTGGCAGCCTTTTCACTGGCACAGCGACCCCGTACAGCCCTGACAGCAACAACAACTGTCTGGGTGTATTTGTGATGGTTTGCTGCAGCCAGAGCAGCAGGAGGAGTTCTAGTTGGCAAAACAGCCTTGCTCCTGCAAATATGTTGGTATTATTATCTTCTCTTTTGAGGCACAGATAGGTTACGATCAAAGATAGTGCTGGGCGATTTCTCTCTTTACACATCTTCCCATTTCATCATTTGTGATAGAGATGTCCATCTGTCCACAGTTGAACAGGGTTTTGTTGAATCACACTAAGGCAGCTCAAGCTTAGTCTGAAGAGAAGTATTATGGATAAGAGAGCACTGCCTCCTTCCCCATCCCTGAAGAACCTGATGGTTGAGATAAGAGAGTCTCCTCATCTCATCTTAATAATACTTAGCACTTTACAAGCTCTGCTTCAAAGTGTTATACAGACAGGAATTGTCACAAAGCCCCAGTGAGATAGCAAGGTATTATCTTCATGTAAAAGATATATTAAAAAAAAGGCACGGAGAGCTTTAGTGACATCTCATGATGGACAGAAACTCTGTAAGAGCTGGAATTAGATCTTGGAGGTTTTTGCTGTCTGTTCTAATCTCTAAATATAGTTTTACCCCACCTGTCCCCTCTGCATATTAACTATTTATAGAATAACTCCTTTTACTCAATGTTAATGGCATGCAAATTACACAAAATTGAACTATTAGTACCAATTTTTATACAAATCTGTACACTGTGAAGCACAGCCTTGGTGCCACACTGCCCGGAAGAGACCGGAGGGATGATTTAATTGAATTTGACTTTATTTATTAATTCATTTCCTAACAACCTCGCAGCACCGGTGATATTGCTCCTCTCTAACCCAAGGATGAAGTGAGAGCTTCCCTCACCCTGTCTCTCACGCTCTGCAGTCGGAGCAGCGACTCAGTTTGCAGGTAAGACTGCTCGGCCAAGCCCTGCGGCGGGTCGCTCAGAAGCCACCACCGGAATGGGGGAGCCCCAGGGTTTCGTGCCTGCCGTGGCCCGGATGGCAGCAGGTGGCATCTGGTGCCCTGCCTCGGCCACCACATTGGCTGGTATCTGCTAAATAATATAATAAATTTTGAAGACTTTGAGATGGCTCAAAGGATCCTTTATGCACAAGTCCTATGAACAAACATTACCAGCTCTATCTGCCATACCTCCAAGTGCAATTGCATCCTGTCTCTCTTTTTAAGCTTTAGGTTTTGTCTGCGAGCATCTCCCTTCCCACACTGTGCTGTGGCGTGAGGATGCCCTGCACGCCCCGAGCCCCCTCGCTGTGGGCACTGTACCCCACCGTGCACCAGAGCAGCGGCCTCGGGAGCAGCTCAGTGTGGAAGTGGCTTTAGCTCTCCCTGCTGCCCTGGCCCTGTTTGAGCACATGAGAGAGCAAGGGAAATGGAGGCACAAACATCATTTTAGATAGCAATAATTTGGGCTGCTGTGTTTTCAGTTGTGCGTTTTCTAGCTACTGTGTAGGTGCTCTCAGCCGAACCATTGATTTGAGCAGTGCAATCTTGATGGACTCGAAGGAGTGAAGAAGGATGGGGGAGAGGCAGAGGAGGCTGGGTCTGAAATTAGTGACTTCTGCCACTGACATATGTATTCTTTTCATCCCCTAATGTTTATGCTTTTCAGCTGTTTGGGTTAGAAATTCTTTTCTAACAACTGCCCAGGACAGTTTTGGTTGGGGTTTCTTGGCACTACTTTAATGCTAGTGAATAATATAATCTCTACAGAGCATTTTATTGGAAAGAGAAAGATGAAAAGCAAGAAGGTAGGAACGGTGATTTGAGGCCATCATAGCAATACCTCAGTCTTGTTTCTGCAACATGTGCCTTCCTGGGGAATAAACCCAAATTCCTCCTCTAGAACAATGGAAGGCAAAAATGGCTTTCCATTTCTTTTATTATTGGCTCAGTATCTATTTTTTTCAAAATATAAATGACTCCAGGGGACAGAATTTTATAAAACTATGGTCCCCCCCCCCCCCCCAACTGTTTTGGTAGCGTGTCCTTCACATGTTTCCCAGCCTCAACATTGCTAATGAAAACATTTTGTTCTTTCCACCACTTCGTATAGCTGCTAAATTAATTCTCTGCTGTAATTATATTTGTAAATTATCTGAGTTAAGTTTGCGAACTGAACCTACAGAGAGGAGAGAGAAGAAAAACATCTGCAAGCTCGGGATTGTTCCATATTGGTTTTCCCTTTTTTTTAACTTTATCAAATTCAAAGCTACTCTTCATTGCTACAGTACTTCACAATTAATGACAATTAATTAACCTTAGAGGAAACCTATAAATTGCTGTTATAAGCTCCTTTTTTCCTGGTCTGCTTTTCTCATAAGACTGTTTTGGGGATATGTTAGGCAAAGGAAGGATTAAAAAATCCCTGATACTAAGACTGCATGCTAATTCATTTGAAGTTTCATCTGAATTTCCTGGCTTAAACTGCTGCCCCTCTTCCCTCTGAAAGCTTCCAACTCCCAGAAAGCACAACAGTGAAGAATAGTAATTTTTTTGTTGATTTCTTAACTTAATCCTTCCATAATTAACATATGCTGCGTGTCTGCTGGTATTTGCATTGCAAACTGCTGTTTTCTAGAGAACAAGCCCAATCAAAACCTATGTGCTTGTTTGACTGGCACCTGGCGAGGAGCCCTGATTCTGCAGGATTGCTCCCACGATGGAGCCCACGGGCAGGGATCTCGCTCAGCACGAAGCCTAAGGAAATGGAGCCAGTGACCTGCTGCAGCCACAAAGCCAGGTGGCAAGTGGCCCTTTGGGATAACTGCCGAGGGTCCCACGAACCAAGCCTTGTCTCAGGACCTGCTGGTGTCTCCAGAGCTCACCAGTGCGGGTTAGGGAAAATCAAAAGCTCAAGTACTCTGTGCATTGGTGGCACAGAATGGTAGGCATCGACTGCAGGAACAGAATGCCCAAGAAATAATCCGCTTTCTACATTAAGATCATGAGGAGCAGGGCAATTTTCTTCCCTTTCTGAAGGAGATCCTGTCTTACAAAAGACCAGCCCAGCCTTAACGGCTCCCAGACATGTTTTTATTTAAATCAGATTTCATGCATTATTTGAAGATACCTTTTGGAATGTAATTTATTGGTGGGTCATTTTTCCTTAAAGCTGAGAGTCTATTTCATGGAAGACTGGCTTTTGTCAAAGCCTTTATATTTATCTCAACTTTCACTCCTGTTTTACCTCTCTAATATGAGCAGAAGGAGATGAAGGCTCATTAACAGGGTTAAAGACATTACATGAGGCAATGCTATCGGTTTTAAATTTGCCAGCCATTTCAGCTAACCTTTTGAGTTATGGTAGCCCTCGAGGTATGCTTCAAAACCCTTGGGAAAACAGTTGGTGGCTGCTCAAGGGAAAAGCGTTTAGTGTTTGGGACTGGGGCTCTGCTAGGCCGAGTACCACATGAGCAGGGCAGGTGGCCCTCCCTGTAACCAAGCTCAACAGGGGCACAACAGCAGGTTAAAGCAGTACCCTGTGGTGAGAAGCCTCCTGCCTCATAAAACACCGGTGCATCTGCAAGGGCCTGTGGGCAGCTGGTTCCAGACTGCCTCCTGCAAGGGATGGCCATTATGGTTTAGGGGAAAGAAACAGTCCACATTTTACCTTTTAAATAAATATTAAATAGTCCTCCTCTTATTCTGTGCCCTTAAAAATATTACATGGGCTGTAATTAGCAAAACACACCACCCTTTGGCTGTGGCAAAGAGAATCACCCAGCCAGGGAATCAGGTTCAATAGTCTCTTGGGCTTTGCAAACTTCTAGGAAGATTATTTCCAACTCTAATTATGCTCTTGGTTTCACAGAGAGTTTCACATCTTAGAAGATGACTTCTTGACATTGGCTTGGTTTTCAATGTCCTTTTAACCTGCATCTACATTAGATAGGATAGCATCTAATATCTTCATATGTCAAGTAACCTGCATACTATGAAAAAAGTATCTCAGAATGATTAACTGATCACAATCCTTGAGCAAGAACCACAGTGTGCAATCTGATGACAAGCGGGAAAACTAGACTGACATCTACTTACACCTGCAGCAACTTCAGCTGCATGTCATTAAGAGCAGAAATAGTATCTTGAGAGCAGAACTACTGTGAAAAAGCAGATGAACTCAATTCCCAAACATCAAAATAATAATAGTCCACCGGGTTCTTCTCAGGTGTATTTTCACCAAAGTGTGCTAAACCCAAACTACTGGGCTTATCTTATATGAAATTAACACTTAAATTAATATTTGGGGGATTTTTTTTATATTAGTTTAACCAGAATACAGCTTGACCTACTGTTTTAGAAAACAACCTCACTTGTGTCTTCTGTTCTGCCAGCTAGTGAATTGTGAGCAAAGGCAGTTTCAAGAGGAGAATTTTGCAATCAAGAGTGAATTCATTTTCTCCATAACAGCTGCAACAAGAGAATTATAGTCAAGTGACTCCTTTCTGATCATTTAGGAGAAGAGCTAAAGCCTCCTAAAATCAATGCGAATCTTTCCATTGATTTTTGGCACAGCAGAAGGGATGAGGAAAGACACAGAAGTGGTCACTAGCAGTAATGACAGGGTCCAGGCCAAAGGAGAATGCTGATTTAATGCTGAAGATGGTTCTGCTCTCAACAGCTGGGTGTCCGGGAATGCAATTTTCTGTGGTCTCTCGCTGGTACAATATTGTACTGTCTCCAGTGTTAATGCATTGAAATGCACTGGTCCAGTGGAAAATACTAAGGGTCCAGGTTTTATTTGTGACTAAGCAGCACTTAGCTCTTGGGGAAAAAAAGACTGTCAAAACTCTGTTTCCATGCCTCTTGATTTCTGTTTTTCTCTCTTTCCCTGTTAATCTGTTCGGTCCCAGGCCGCTCTGTTTCCATCCTGCCTTGTTACTTGCCCTCACAGCAATCCCCACAGTGTGACCCTGGCCACTGTCCCCAAGCCAGAGCCCCATGCAGAGGCAGCCTGTGCGGGGCACGGACGGCTGCAGAGCCCGACCTTGCAGGGAGAGGCATCGACTCCCTCCTTCCAGTCTGGAGGTCGCTAGCTCAAGCCCCTGCACTAGCCAGAATGGCAGCAGTGAGAAGACCCACGGCCAGAGGTTAAAACACGAGGCTGGACAACACAGCAGCCTCTGCCGGCGCCCGGAGTTCCGCCCAGGCGAGGGTGAGTTACAGTTTCAGCGCTCCTGCTGCCTCACTGTAATATTTCTTTGCTCCTTATAATTCTTAAAAACCAAGGTCTCAAGTCCCTGGCAGGCACTATCATTTACCAGCTGTACAGCTGTGATGATGACTGAGAGGTTGCACAGGTCCTCATGGGCAGAGTCCATGTGGCTGCTGTTCTCACTTGCCTGGTCTAGACAGAGGACAAGCGCAGTGCGGGTCGAGCAGCTTAGCTAATGCTCCCGTAACGAGAGCACGGAATGAGAAGAGTCTGGCTTTTGCATTTCTGGTCACATCTGCTGTACTTTATACCCAAGGTTTGTATACTCTTTCACAAAAATACATATAACCCGTAAGGACACACAAGGTGAGTGACCCTGTACTGGTTAGACCTCCCAGAGGATAAAACAGGCCTATAGTGAATGTTGGCTAAGCACCCAGTTAGGGATAAATTACATTTACATTAATCTGATGAACTGAGCAAGGTATCAGAGGCCTAAATTGCAAAATGAGCTATAGCAGGTGAAACTAGAGGTTTAGTTAACAGACACAATCCCTTTTATACATGCAAAAGGACTTATCATACACTACAGTTAATGAAATCAGGGAGGACAGTGAGCGAGCTGTTAAGAATGGTCTTAAAACACTTGCAATTGAACCTGTAAAATTTATCTTTACAGTGAAGAAGCCTCTTTCCCAAACATGTAGCAATAAACCTAACTAGAGAACTTAGTAGTAATTAGGGCTCTCTGAACCTTCCTCACGTTTGAGCGTAGAGGTGTGAATCCAGCCAGAGCGGTAATTGCCTGCAGGCGGCCTTGGTGCCTCCAACACTTAACTAGCTTGCAGCTACATTTCGTCTAAAGCTATAGATGCAGCAAAGGTCCAAAAAATGACAACTGAAGGCTGAACTCCTTCTCTTATTTGCAGACACCTAGCAAAAGACAACTCATAAGGGTAAGTGCTCGCAAGAGACAAGATAGCATTAGCACGGTCATGCACAGCATTAGTGGGGTAATACAGAATATTGCGCATCATTCTGGGTACCTTACTTTGAAAAAGTGCAGCTAAAGCCTAGTAGGATGATTAAAGAGAAGAAAATTAAAAAGAGCTTGGTCTGTTTAGCCTAGCAAAATGAAGTCTGAGAGGGGATACAATTATTCTTTATAGGTACTTTTGGAAGTAAACAGCAGGGAGGGAGAAAAATTATTTAACTTAGAGGCTGATACTCATACAAGCTGAAGGGGCTATAAATTGTTCATGAATAAATTTAGACTGGAATTTAGGATATTTCTGATAATTTGCAAGCCTCCCAGAGAAGCTGGTGTAGGTGAATTGATTTGAAAGGAAGTTTGGGATGTTCTTAGCAAACATAGGATGGGCACGTGTGATCTTGGAGACAGGCATTAAAGGTTTCAGCACAGGATTCTCAAGTTTGATTTGTTGCTGTGGTCCAGGTTGGGCTAAAAGAAGATAGCCACGTGTGGCCTTTTGTTTTCAAGAAAAGTCTCTGACGGTTGGGTTTTTTTGCTGATACCCAGCAGGATGCAGTGCCAAATGCTCAAGGTCAAGAAGCTGTTTCCGTGCTCGCAGAGGGGTGGTTTGTGCCTCATACCTTGTAAAGACAGGATCTTCACTCGTGCATAAGGAATTCTCATATTGCAAATGATACAGCTGGTTACATGGAGATTTTTTAGAAAGTCTGATTAACATAGGTGGATGGATAATATTTGAGAATGGCACATTTGCCAATTTACTGTATGATCTAAAAGCTCTTTGAATTTAATTCTGTGCTTTATTGCTTTTTCATCTTTAAATACACATTCCGTATGAAAACTAATTTTCCTTTTACAAAAATGTCTGCAGATTTGAATAGTTTTGACACAACATTTTGATGCTTTGGATGTATGATATTCACTATAAGTACTTTTAAATAGCCCTTTCTAAAATTTCCTGATGAGTCCTTTAACTACTGCCTAAAGGATTTTGCATGTTAGAGAAACACCAAGATTTTCCTAAAGAAAACTTACAATCATTACATTAGTACATTAGAAATGACCAACACTAAAGTATCCAATAGATACATTTTCAAAAATGTAACCTTTTTAAAGCTTTGAAATAATTTTTTATCTCACAATTTGAACATTTGTATGAACTTACCTTTCCTCCTAGTATTTGTGTATCCTATAAATCCAGCATACTTCACCAAAACACCTTTTAAATATTCTTGCATACCTCTGCACTAAAAATGCTTTCTTTTCCAATGCATTTCAAATTGAGCCATTGCCACAGTGAGGATTTTAGTGCAATCCATCAATCTCACTATATTATGAACATCAGTAATGACAGAAAAAACCTTCCTGGAATTTTTCTTGCTTATTTGGAGAGGAGAATTGATGAATATCATGATATGTTTGAGCACAGTGTTCACAAATTGATTAAGGCAACTAGACAGGGAAGGCTGACTCAGGTATGTAACACCCCCTGCTAACCTCTGGAATGACTGAGGACTGATCCTTATGTAGTGCAAATCCTTGTCATGCTACTGAAGATGATGGGTTATTCTAATTTATTTGATGCAAGATCCCTCAGTGCTTAACCCTGACAGCAGAGGGAAAAAAAAAAACTAAAAAAATAAAAAACATATTTTCTACCAGAAGAGGAAAGCACGACATTGACTTTGTGCTGTTCTCCTCTCCTGCAGCAGGAATGTAGGTCGCCCTGGTCTGGAGGAACCCTCCTGCACAAGCATGTGCACTGGTATGACACTCGTCTGTCTGTCCAGGTTTACACAGATTCTTAGTTTAAGAATCTTGTTCTTGCTCCTTTTATTTATTTAAACTTATTAAAAAAAAAAAAAAAAAAAAAAAAAAAAAAAAGCTTATAATAGTAGGGAGAAGTCTCCTGTAGCCTCTGGAGCACATTCTGTAACTGTCAATGTCAGTCCGTGTCTGTGCTCGAGGTCTGTGGTGCAGTGGTTGAATAATTCTAATGAAAACTAAACAAGAAATTATTTAGCTATCTAAAGATTTAACTGTTAACATGTTGGTGACAGAATCTGACTTTTGCACCTATTAATATATGGTAACACTATATGCTGCTGCTTAAAAATGTAGGCATGCCTGCATGTTTTATTTACAGACATGTCTGGCAAATGCACAGGCTTCTACAATTATTTTTAGTACTGCAAACCAGATAGGATAGCATATGAATTTAGAAGAGAGTAGAAGGAAAAAAAAAAAACAGTTGTGACACTAACTTTTCCCTGGAAGTAAGGTATAAGCAGAGGTTGGTTTCTCATCTGGAATACAGAAGAAAACACACTTGACATCGCTCAGTGTCCGCTGCATAAGAGGAAGTAAATTAAATGCAGCAATAACAACACTAAGATAGCAACAATTTCCAAGAATTTATCATTACAGAAAGTGCATCCCTGTCAAGTGCTGGCCCTCTAGCACTCCAGGCCCTATATCACATTGCTACTATTCACCTCTGAACACCATAGATTCAACAGCACCATATGGAAAGCCGAGTAAGAAACACCACAGCCATAATTGTTCTTCTGCCATCATGTTAACGATGTGACATCACATCATCATTGTCTAAACATATAAGATTAAGAGCCTAATTTTCGTGGCTGTGTATATAAATGGAAAATAGAATGGTTCCTCCAAGGACAGTCTCTCAGAGGTCTCCAGGGGATAATACAAGGAGAGAGAAAATTCGAGGCCTGTCCTGCTTGACAGAGTTAGAAGCACACATGCCATTTATTTTTTTTTCCCAATTCTGTTTCAATTTTTTAGTATTGTTATTATATAAAATTTAGAAAAATAAATAGGAGTTGTGACTTAATTACTTTTAAAAGATTAAATATTTTTGCTCATTTTTGTAGTTACTGATTAATATTACAGAACTGCACTGGGAGCTGCTGTGATTATCGAGCCTGCACAAAGCCCCAGGGCTGCGGCAGGATGGGTGGCCTTCCATAATCCACGTGCCTCCAAATCCTTGTCTTGGAGGCCAGTGTCACCATCCCCGGTAATGGTCTGTTCCACACAGCTCTGTTCAGGACAGTATCTTCTAGGGACCTGTGGTTCATCAAGTTAACTAAATTCTCTGAATGGGTGGAAGGAGTATTGGAAAGTGCCCAGCTATCTACTCAGGTGAAGAAAAGCCAAATCCAAGCCCAACAACTGTATTTCTAAATAGACCATTTTTTTGCAACTAGCACTCTGAAGCAAATTTTGCTCATTTGCTTCAAATCAACCTCCAACATCCAAACAGGAAGACTTTGTTGTATTGATTTCACATTTAAAGGACATTTCAATGCTTGCCCTCAACACTAAACACTATTTGTGACAAAACCTACTCAGGGCAAACACATTTCACTACGAGAAGATAAATACTTTGGAAATAGAAGGTAAATATTTAAAAAAAGATAAGAAATCTTCAATATGATACAACTCATGTTAGTGAAAGCTATACAGCTAAATTGCTAAAAACTACATTTGACATCATTCAGAGAAATAATAATAACAAAAACTAATTGAACTTAATGGGAATATCATCACATAAATGCAGGCTTACAATATAGAAGAACGTATTCACCTCCAAATAATGAGATCTTTTCAGAAGACTTAAAAGAGAAGGGCTGCTACCCTGTTTCCTCCACAACATGTGGAATTTACTGTCTTATTTACTCAGTGAAGACGACAGTGACAAAGGAGAAGTCACCTCTTGTCGGACACTTGTGGTGGGCAGCACAGGGGGCCAAAGGCCGGATGCCCTCGCACCGAGAACCTGTCTGTGTCCCTGCTCCAGCGTCTGCCTGCAGCCACTCAGCCGGACACGGCTCAGATCTGCTCTCCTAGGCTTTCCAGCCATGTGAAACAAGCACAGGGCACCGCTGGGTTGGGCTGTAAGGCTGCAGTGGACTGGCAAACCCAAAGGTAAATCTACAAAACTGCAAATTTTGCAAAGCAGAGAGAAGGTACGGGGATGCGGGAGCCAGTGAAGCCTGCAGGAACAGCAGCTCCCACTCACAGCTCTGCCCACACTCCCTCTTCTTCCCTTCTTTGCATTGGGGAGCCTTGGCCAGCTGTCATCCTTGAGCTCAAGCAAAATTGAGTTTTGCCCAAAATGTTTTTCTCTTAAGATGCCTGTGTTGCCTTTAAGTAATAATTGACACTCCAGTTTGCTTGCTGCTCTGCCAACATGACCTCAAGCAAAAGCAGGTGAATGCTGAAACATCCCTGCCTGCCTTCTCCTGGATTGCTGCATAAGCAAGCACTTTTTTGGGGTACAAAATCTGAGGGTGTTTTTGCAGCACATCATCATCCATGCAGAACCACTCAGCAGCAGGCAATCCATGTGCTCAGAATTTGGGCTGTTTGCAGGAAACCACCTCTCGGGAGACTATCCTTTGACAGGGAGCCAGCCACCTGCCTCACTGCAATTAATCACTCATTGCAATGCTACTAACTTGGTTCCATCGCTAACCTGTTTCTGTGACACACTGCTGGAAACTACATGCTTAGTAATGCCTAGTAATACTGTATCACAGACAAAACACATTAATCTAGAAATGGTTTCAAATGGGTAGGACTGTAGTATCTGAACTAATGATTCATAAAATCATTTGCAGCTATTAGTGTACAGGGATAACTGCTGCTAGTGCTTTTATTTCAGAGCTTGGTGTGGTACCATCAATTTAAAATCTGTATCTCATATGTTGTGATGGATTTATGTATGCTATGGAATGCATAAAAGTCCTGTCAGGATTTTAAAATCTAAATTGCTAGATACTATTACAGGTGTCACAATATGAAATAACAATTGAAGACACTCAGAGGAAAACTCTGATTTTTTGTGCAGATTGTGCTGGAAGGCAGAGGTTTAATATTCTTACATCATACTGCAATTATTGCACTTGATAGAAGTGATATATTTTTACATAACTTCGTCTAAGGTTACATCTCTCACGAAAATGATTTGCAGTCTGAAAATCCCTGAGGACAAGAACAAGTATGAGGTATATTTTTAATGGGCAGATGTCATCCCTATGAACCTTTCACTAGCTGTCAATACAAAATCTTTTGGCTGGACTCTATCTAGAAAAACACTCAGAAAGACCTTAGTTGGCCGCTCTTTTTGTTCTTAACCTTTGAGCAGCAGAAAGGCAGAAATGTGCAGCGCTAGGCATGTCTGCAACTGTTTAGATGACAGAGTTGAAAACAGTCACGGAGCCAAAAGGAGTGTATTTCTTTAAGTAAAAGAGCTCCTCAAAAGATGCTACCCTGTCCCTGTGTGAAGGACGGTTGGGTTTTGGAGACTTCACAACACGCAGGACTTAATTTGCTCCCTCTCCCCAGTGCAATCTGACAGTAGTACTTCATTTATATTGGTGTAATAAATTAGATAAAATGGCTGAGGTGTTGGGAGACTCAGGAACTCAAGGGATTGCTACGATGATGAAGACTTTATTTTTAAGTCACTAATTGACATCCAATCATGGAAGGAGTAATGAAGAAATCAGAGTTGTCTGGAGACTGCATGGGGTTGATAGACACGTTCAATCAATTCCTATAAGATACCACCAGAAATGCTGTATTACAACATACGTTGTCATATGGGGCAATTGCAGCCCTTAGAGGAGAGAAATGGAAAGAGCAGGGAAAGACAAGGCGCTCGCCTTTTTTTTTAAATGTGATGCCTGCCCAACAGCCCCGGGGAATCATCTTCCGAGGTAAGAGCACTTCTCCCTGTTGTTATACATGAAAGGGCTGCTCCCAATGTGTATGCATATTTTTTGACCATTTCTACTCCTTGGATCTTCCTTAAGCTGCGTATACTGCGAAAAAAACATATCTCCAGAGAAGGCTGCCACTGTGTGTCTCGCAGTACCAAAATGGTGAACTTAGTTTCTGAGTACTGAGTCTAACAAAATTTTAATTGCTTATATTATACAACTTATTATGACAAACTGCCTAAGCCTTGGATGGATGTACTTTTCCTTTTAATCTAAAATAACTCATATGTTATGTAAATAACACATAACTCGTGTAGGAAACCGATACCAACGTGCAGCTGATACCAAGGCTAGCTGAATTTCAGGTTCACATGATCCTTCATAGGCAATTCTGAAAAATAAATAAATAAATAAACTGCCAAGAAATGAGAAACTGCAGTACGACATCTGCTCGGAACAGAGATACTATTCAGTCATAGTCCTTTCAGCATGCTAACTCTACCGGATACTTTGAGTTGCCCAGGAAGTTCTTTGAACTGGAAATTAGAGAAGCAGTAAGAAAGCCCAGGTTCCTTTTGAAGTACATCATCTTGGTGCCTCTTGATTTGCCCAGTTAAGGAGAGCCGAAAGACTACTGATAATTTGAATTATCTGGCTCACTGGGAATGTGCTGCTCATGATTAAGACATCCCTTGGTTTATAATGAATGATTCAGTGTTTACCTTGTGGCATACGAAAGATTTGGGAAGTTTCATCTTCTGTTGAGAGGAAGGAATGAATCATTATGTGCAGGTCAATATCAAATTTCAAATGACAGGAGGCCTATATATGCATGCAACCTCATTAGCCTTTTACAAGAGAAACTGCCATTTTATTCTAATATAACTGTAACTTTGTGTCTGGTTAATGCATTTGGTATTTAATCACAGAGTACATACCATAATTGTTCTATTTCTATCAAGTCTCTGACCTCTACCCCCCAGATGACAAACTGTGTAACCGTTTTTCAAACTACATGAACATCTATGGACTTTTACATATCTTAAAACATTTAAGAGCTTATTGCATTATGACAAAAGTCTTTCCTTCAAAATTGTTGCATTATTAGTGAAGCAACAGAAACCACAGTTGCAGATTGAACTTCCATTTAAATATACGTAGTTACAGGGTGTTACTAAAATACCCTCTAATTGTCCTAAAATGGACATGAGAAGATTTAATCTAAAATCTAGTAAAGTGCTATATTTTCTTAGGCACACTTTGATCTGGCACCCAGTAGTGATTCTATATTTGCGTAAAAAAAAAAAAAAAAAAAACCTCCAACATCTCATTCCATTGATAGGTTCTTTGGGGCATAATATTGTTCCTTCTGCTATTATGGACCATTGCCTTCAAATACTGTAACATCTGTGTTACATGATTATCAGCTTCTCAGGCCAAATTAGTCCCTGGTGGAACTTCACAGTAACTAATCAAATTGTGCCAGGGTGAATCTCACTCTTCTTTCTGCATTTCCTCTTTTTTTTTTTCTGCATTTCTTCTTTTTACTGCAAATAATGCAGCTCTTTTTTTTTTTTCCTCAATAAAAAAATAAGTCAATAAAATATAAGAAGTGACCTGGATAGCATAATTCAAGGAAAATCCAGGATTATTATTATCCTTTTACACCTAATGCCCAGATTTCTATATGGAACAGTCACTAGTAATTCCATCCATTTGAGGATGTAAAACAGAAAAAACAAGTTTGAGATTAATTGGAACTTGACATTTCTATAACAGTTTTAGAAAGGAGTCCAATACCCTTGCTGTGCTTTCAAGTGTGGATTCTTTGGGAGGCAAAATGAAGCCGAGAAGTCGTGATGGGGAAGAAGAGGAGAAGCTTCATGCATCCTTAGGGAGTCTTACACTTCTGCTCAAAGAATTCTTTGGGAAAAGGCTATGTTTAGAATCACGCAATAATTTAGGTTGTAAAGGCCTCAGGAGGTCCAGTCCCTCGCTTAAATCAGGGCTGACTTCAGTGTTAGATCGGGCTGCAGATCATTGTGCCAGTCAAGCACATTCGCTGATTAGTACTAAAGATAATCAACGTATAAGAGGAATCCGTAAGGAAGCCGTAATTGTCATTACTTGCTTTATAACAACGGCTGGCTCATCAAGAGCAATGTTTTCCACAGCACTGTAAAGGTGGCAGAAAATGTGAGTTACCCTTAAGCTGAAATATAAAATCTGTGCCACGGCTGAAACAAGAACGGACGGCAGGGAAGAACAGGGTAAGAGAAACACTGCTCTGGGCAGAGCAACACACGGGGCGGGAGAGGGGTGCGCAAGGGAAGAAAACAGGAGAGGCTGGGAAAGGTAGCTATTACCCAAAAGAAAAGGGGAAAAAAATATGAGTCAAATAAATCACTGTGGCAGGGAGAAATTTGTCAGAAATAGCAAAGAAAGATCAGAGAGGAATAAAAACCTAGGTATAAATATACCTGGGTACAGTAATGAGAGAGAGATTCTCTTCTCTACTAGAAATACAGACACATTGACTACAAGGTTGTCATCTGTCCTGTTTTCTGCAGATTTAAAAGACCAAAGAAAAGAGGGAAAGCCAGAGCAGCAAGTATACTCCCATAATTAGCACAATCATCTAAATATATATATGGCAAGATATGCTTGACTCTAAAGTGTTATCACAGGTAAACATTCATCAATCCAAAACACAGACACACAACTGGATCTTTTGAAGTGTTTTGTGCACACAAATACAGCCGTAGATATCAAAATACATATACAAGAAATTTCAGATCCAGAATGTTTTGTATTATGTAGGAAGATAAAATACTGAAAGTTTCCAAGGCAGAAGCTGTGACTCAATCTTCCAGTCACTACACAGAGTTTTTCCTAAGGAGAGCAAAATTTGCAGCCAGGTGGGAGCTGCTTTGAATGAACCAAATCTGCAGCTAATGTAGCTCCTTGTCTGTGCTGTGTGACAGTGTGTGCCCGCAGGGCGCACGGCAGTGCAGCTGCAGACAACAGCTACATTTCTTGTGTGCAGTAGCCATTACCTTTGCCTCTGAGATGGTTCATTTGTGGGGTTTTTTCAGGCCAATGCTGCCAACCTCAACAGTTCTGATAAAACTGAGATTTGCAGCGGTTCTGCTAAATGGCAGGGACATTGTATCAGGGAAAGGGAGAACTTGAGCATCAATCCAGAGAGTCTGTGCTGGGTTCAGGTGACAAGCCACCCACTTTGTCACCATCCTCATGCCACAGCCTTAAATGCAAGCAGATGAGATCGTAACAAGCAACTAGTAACCGGACTTCCAGAGAAAACAAGTCCCGGCACCCACAGGCAGTCCAGCTTCAGTGAACACCACTGCTAGAAAGTAATACCTCGGACACACTCAAAGGGTATTATTTCAAAGTTTTTTTAGGGAAAGAATAAAAGTGAGCAAAGAGCAAGGAAGACACTGGAATTCAGGGAGACCAGGACTTGCCCCAGAGATCAAATGCCTTTTTAGTCAGGAAGGAGATAATTTAAGAACTTCCTGTTTTAAGAAAGTGTTACCATTTCAATACTCGGTGGCTAGCTAGCAGAGCACCAGCAAAACACACTGTTACGCAAGCTTCCTTTCAAATTATTTTGGAAAATACCATTTTTCCCTCATCTTTGAAAAAAAATAGCTCCCACAGCGATGTGCACATGCTTTCAGCAAAAGCCCTTTCTGGCATTAGCTGGAGGACCACGAATACATGCAATTGCTCTCACGTGTATAATTGCTGGAGGCTTCAGGGATGTCTCCTTTGACGGCTCTGATATTTCAGGTGTTCTCAGCACAGAAAACAGTCACCCCCTTGCCCTGACAAGACCCCCGCTCTCCGTTGCTTCCTAAGAGCGCTCCTGTTCTATCCGTATTATTTAATATGCTCTCAGATGCTTTCATGGAGGACTCACCAGAGAGTGTTGAATTTGTGTAATGATGAAGTGATTGAATAGGAATTACAGAATTATTGATTAAATTATGTTAGTGAAATGCTATGTTTTGTTTCATAGTATGCAGAAAATAATTTATCAGTCTCACAATGGTGTCATTTTAGTACCTGTAAAATAATTTAACTTTCATTGTTAGCAGGAATCTTCAGGAGCATTTTATGACCATGGCAAGCTATATTTAGAAATGGAATTAATTAATAATAAAGGAAACTTGACAGAATTTACTTTCTTTCTGAATACTGCATATAATATATGCTAAAAAAGATTAAGTGACATAGGGAGAAGCAGGGGGGATAAAAGAAAAGTAGGGACTTTCAATTTAAAACAAAAATTCAAAGGGAAAATTAAGCGTGTTAAAGACGTGGGAGGTAGAATGGAGATTTCAAACTTCCTCATTATTATTTTTCTGATACTTTCTTTAATAAGCCACGCACAAAGGAATAGGGACACAGGAAATCTGAAATGTTTTCAAGTCTTCAGAATAAACTGAATAGCAATGGCACCAAGACTTCCACTTTCTTAATTTCTTTAATTATGAAATGAGCATACCGTTTAATATCATTTTTTTTAAATTAATTGGCAGCAAATAAAGGACAGGATAAGAATCAATAGAACAGAATATTAAGAGAATAACTGAAAAAAATTGTTTAAAACATGATGAATTTCCTAAAAATACAGAGCTTTTTTGTGACGAGAAGCTTGTTGTACTTTTGGCAAGGTCATACATGATTGCCTTTTTTATTTTGGGCTGTTACAGAGGCTAATGGCATACTAAAATTTTTCTTTCATGTACAAATTAATTGTGTCCTTTTGCAATTCATATTAACCTGCCTTACTTTCCATTTGGAGCTTTTAAGGGGTTTATATGGAACCAGTGGATCTTCTCATTTATTGTGCACACCACTTGAATTATCCACTTTCCACTAGTTGAAAGCAGAAATACGATAAATGCTGGATACGGCTCATTGTCAGCATGCAGTCATTTGGCAGGAAACTAAATGTTCTCTTCAAAATAAAACAAAATATTCAAAGTCTCTTAGGGATGTTTGGCAAATTATTTTTGTATTTAGAGACTACAAAGAAGTGAGTCGCATTACCTCACTACACCACTGCTGCAAAGTCCTCAGGAGGAAGTTTGGGTGGCAGGAATCCTTGCCTATCAACCAGGGTAATTACTTGTCAGAGCAAGAGATCGTGAGCAATAGAGAAGTGTGATTGCAGGTACTGCTACATTATTATCATCTAACTCTGAGTCATCTTATTTAACATATATATATATGTAGGTAACCAGAGTGTATGCATAAATATGTACTATTGCACTTCACTTGGCTTTAACCTTCCCCAAAATATTGATATTTTTAAGGAAGAAAAAATAATTTCTTGTTTCTTTCCCTCTTAGCATTTCATGCCTTGTATCATTTGATAATATACATGACTAGGTTTAATACTCAATCCTTTCCCAAATCCAATTTGACTACCTAACAGGGTTTAATTTACATGATGATACAATTTTTCACACCAGAAAGCATAGTAACCCTTCTTCTTTGGAGGTTAATGGTGATCTAGCTTAAAGCCTAAAAGATAATTACAAGGAATGTGCTTCAGGTGACAAAGTACTTTTGACAATCCCAGACTGTTGATAGCTTTTTAATTATACTTCTTCCCACCATAGGAAACAGTATGCTTTCTCCTAAATAGTTTGAAGGCATTTGAGGTTTATTTATTTATTTTTCAGTAAATTGCTATGCACTGTAATCAATACTTTTAACTGTTACCCCAGGCTCTGTTCTCTTTTTTTCTTTTTATTTGGAGGACAGATTAAACTTGGGGTTATTTTCTTTTCTATAGAAAATGAAATTAAAAAGAGCATTGAGAAAAGAATATAAACATTTATTGACTCGCTTCTTGTCTTCTGCACTCATTTGATATTTTCTGACATTTAGAAATTGAAACTTTGCAGCATTTTTAGGTGAGCGCTTTGGTAACAGAGAAGGTCAAGATCTTATGTAACAAGGCAATTTATGAATATTAAAAATTACTGAGAAGCAAAGAAGGAAAATCACGTAGTTGTTTTTGCATATTACTATGCTTTCTGAACATTTTTCTGTGGTTAAAAAATGGCTGCTGTGGTCAAAAGAAGGAATGTTTTTTTTTTCTAAATGAATGTAAAATATTGCCCGAATGGTAGCATGCAGGGCTACCCTCTTTCCACTTACTTCATATGCAAGAGGGGGTTGTCTTTTATGCCACTGCAATTAGTTTCCAACTAGTATTTATGGGCCTCACAACAAATTGTTTGTCACTTTCTCTGATTAAATGCACTCCTAAACACACATCCCCTTTAAACAGTCTTTTCAGTTTGCAGTATACAGTTTAATCACACAGGCTGCCCCTCATAGCACTTCTTCCTTGTGCTTAAATAAACCCTCCTATTATTTAAAGAGAACAGCGGAAAAGTCTGAGAATCAAAAGCAGTAGAAAACGGGGCATGTAGGATGGGAATGAAACCCAGTGCACAGCAAGTCTTTGAATGGCCAAATTTAGGGCAATGGTTTGCTCCCTTTCGGTTTAAATTTTTCATAGTCCCATCTCGTTTAGCTCAGGCTCACCAGAATTTCCAGGTCTGCAGAGAAAAAGATTCTTTTAAGGTAATAACAGGAATTCTTGGTCCAGAATAGCACAGCTGAGTCTGGCTTTGTCCTATTAATTGCCAGTCCACTTAATTAGTCTCTGTGGTACCACTCAGCACCTGAGAGCAGAGTGACCTCCACAGATGTTTGCAGGGCTTTAAAATGCAGCTGTGCATTTCACAGAGGCCTGTGTCCGGCCAGGCCAGCTTGGCAGGAGGAACTCTTCCCAGTAATATTTTACAGTGATAATACAATAAAATAGCTCTACTGTTTCACTGAGCAAAAACAACTAAGTTGGACTCCCTGTCCCTATGCTAGTGATTACATAGGATTGGTTTAAATAGGATCCTAAACACAGACTGTTACAGGAGATAAAGAAAATAGGAAGAAAAACGCACAGCTTGAATTTTAAGAACATTTGTTTATAACCAAACAGACAAAAAGTTTCAGTTATTTTACACTTTAAGAAAGAAAAATCAACAAACTTCAAAACCTATTTTTGCTAAAGATTTACTGTATATTTACATTCTTGTCATAAATGACCTTTTATTTTTTTTATATGATGCTTGCCCTTATCAAATTCTAGTGACAATGAAGCATAGTATTTTAAAAGCTTTTCATAACTAAATATATTCAGCATTTCTCCCCTTTAAAAATGATGGTTTGCATACACTGCCGTTCACACTTCAAAAATGTGTTTTTGCTTAGAGTATGTGGTTAAGTAAATGTGCATTATTGCTGATATTACATTTTAATAGGAAAATAATATGTTTAAATATGTGACAACTACACTCAATAACTACAGCAAGATCCCCATTGCTCACTGCAGAACATTACTATGTGCCTTGATGGTATAAAGTAACATGGTCTTATTCTGCCTGGTTTATTATAACATTCAAGGACAGGCTGGAATAGTAAATGGCATCTTAGCTTTTTCCCTGCACAGGCATATATGTAGGTTAACAGAGAGAGGAATTGGGACTGCAACATGTTGCGTGTACAGGTTTAAAAGAACTGAGGGCAGTTCTCCAGGGCCTCAACCAAAAGAGTGCTGTGCAGGTACTGGGCACTGGGATTCATGGTTCCCTCCTCATGGCTCAGAAGTGGTGCCTGTGCAGAGCATTAGACTTAAGGTTATTCTATAGTTTTGCAATACTGGTGTAAATGAGATCAAATGTAGGCCAGGACATTGAATTGAAGCAAGTTTTCTTCAGTAAAATCTCAGAAAAGCCTGTATGAACTATGCACATTTCAGGAGTAACAACATTTTTTTTTTAACTCTTTTTGTTTATTCAGTCTGACTGTAACCAAAAGCATTGGCTCAGAATTATAACCTTCCTTTCACATTCTTTTAGTCCTTCCTTTCCTATGGCTTCCACTTGTTTCTTCTCCATAAATCACTGGATGTGTTTACATAAACATTTTGAGGTGACCAAAAAGAGCTTTACATCTGATTTACTTGCCTTCAGGGAGTTACTTTCTACACGGGTCAATATTTTGACATGGTTTTTCTACCACATTATCGTCTTTTCAAGTAACTTAAGGATAGGACTTTCAACATACGTTTTTGCTGCATCAAAACTGCATCCTGAACAAACTTCAGCTGTAATGTAATGTCTGTGTCATTTTGTGCCAGACAATTGTGAAATTTGCACTTGGCAGAGAATGTTTGCATTCTCTCTAAATAACCACACTATTCTAATAAGCTAAAGAGTCACATAAACAGTCTGGTCTAACATATTACACTGTTGGTTCTAAGAAAAATATAGATTTCTAGCTGTAATAGTGATTTGAATTCCAAGTACTTGCATAGCTGCTTTGTGTTATTTCAGTTTGTGTTATCTGCACTGTTTTAATACAAGATTCTCGTGCTTCAGCCCTTCCTTCGATGTCGTGCTGGCGGCCACACATTCAGCTCCAGCACTGTGAGGCACAGCAGTCCCCGCAGGGACCAGAGGTTCCTCCTGCCCCTCGTGACCCTTCTCCCTGTGATTTCTAAAGGTTCAGACAGGCGACAAGATACTCAGCAAAGGCTCTAACAGGTGCTCCTACTTTAATTGCTGATAATTAGCATTAACCCCTATCCTTCTCATTAGAAGTGTTTAGTAAGGGGTTACAGTTATATTTCACAAACATCTTGTCTAGCAGGTGACCAAATATCAGGAGAAAGCAAGTGTTTCCCTGCAGGAAAGCTGGAGAAACATAACCCCTCTCACCTGACATGAGTCATACGCAGCAGCTGTGCAAACTTTAATAAAGGCTGATTCGTAGTTTCGCTCCCATTTTAACACCCCATCTGTTGGGCCACAGTCCTGTTTACTATCAGCACAGATCCATGTGCAGCATCAAACTGCAGCATTTTCCTTTGCTATAGGACAGCCTCTGGCCTCCTATGGCTGGGCTGAGCACTTGTGCAGGGAAACACTCCGGTTCGGAAGGAAGGATCCATTGGGTCCTTCAGAGAAAAGTTGTAGAGAATTACAGCTTTTTTTTTTTTTTTTTTTCTCCTCCTTAATGCAATGAGAAATAAAAGGTAATTTTATAATAGCCATTTTAATGTATTTAGTAACTATTTTTATGAAACTGAAGAATTTAATAAAACAAAAGAGAGGATGCAAAATATCAGTCTGCTGTTTAGAATAAATTTATACGATAAATTTGTTAAAAAACATCTTAAATAACACTACCTGAAAAGATCAAGGGAGTCGTGCACTGCTCTACCATTCAAATGGCAAATGTAAACACACTCTTGTTTTCAGGGATACAGATTCCAGAGCTATTAAAGCCAAGAAAAGGTCATTTGTCAAGGCTCTCTCCAGTAGTACATCCTGTCCTTCTAATAAGAAGGATTGCTTTTCTCCAGTGACAGCAAAAGAGAAACATGAGCACCGAGCTGAAATTTCTCAAATTGACAGCAACTGTGACTTTTATGGGCACACTAAGAATATGATCTATACACTTGTAGTAGCTAGAAAAGATTTTGTAATTCATTCGGTACTGCAGAAGGTCATCATCTTCCCAACGGAGTGGGTTCAGCAGGTCTTTATACATGCCCTACTACTGCTCTGTGTACTGGTGTGCGTGTATGACGCAGGACACACGGCCCCTCATAATGATTTATATCCATGTGGATTTGCACATGGCGAATAGGACTAATCTGTGGCAGGAGGGGTTGAAAGGATAATAGGGATTAAAAACTTATACTGCTTGATAAAGCAAACTATTGATTATCTCTACAAAGTTCGGAAGGTTTTGAAATACCAAGTTAGACATAATTTTTATATATATACATAATTCTGATTTTAAATGAGATAGCAATTCAGTCCTAGCTTTGAACATTAAAAGGAGAGCAGATGGAAGTGACATGACAACTTTTGCTCTTCATGATCAGAAAAACTCAATATACATAGCACACTTAATAAAATCTGTTAGTAATACCGAGTGCTGAAAGGAAGTGTGCTATCTTTTTTCTGATCCAGCACCATATAATTTTCATCAAAGCAGACACCAAACACATCACTGATATCCTAAACAATATCTAGATATTTTAAGTCTTATTTTTGTTCCAATTCTGAACATGTCCTATATTTTCAAAATATATATATATAAATATTTTTAGAAGGTTAACTTGGTGCAAATATCTTTTTTAAAATAAGACCTATACTCTTTGTATTATATCAAATCGTAAATATAAATTACTTAATAAATTCAAATTGAAATGGGAAAGTCTGCAGGTTTCTAGGCTGGACAAGAGCTACTAAACCTGTGCTGTTGCACAGCCACGTGCAGATGCAAAGAGCCCAAATCAGAGTTCTCCAAAGCAGTTTCCATACGTCCGTGTTACTGTACAGAAAGAGAGTGGTTTCCACACTCGAGCCAGTGTCAGTATAAAAACTATAAAAAAGTTATTCTGCTTTACTCCTCATGAGACCTACTCAAAGTACATTTCAGGATTAGAGTGAAATTCAAGATAATATTACTAGGGTTTGGGATCCAGTGCACTTAATTTTCATTAAGCTGTTTGCTTCCTTGATTGTTTTTCTAATTGAACAAATTCTAACACATTCAGAACGAATTATAAATTTCTTCTCACTTAAACAGTACTCTAAATATACATCATGCTTTAAAGACAAATCATTATCTGACATATAAAGAACTGAAAATCTGAGACCCTGGTCCTGTGGCGAGATGCTGGAGGGAACAGACCCACTTACTTACATGGACACTAATGGATTTCAGTAGGAATATGGGCACAAGAAACTTACATATGCAATTAGTCTCAAGCACTATAGAGTACATCACTATTCCAAGAGTATGAAAAGGTGGCAACCAACTGAAGGGATGAAATAAAACAGCAATGGATATTGCAACAAATCAAATTAAGATGAGCACACCTCTATTTTGTCTACTCACAGACATTTTCAATGCAGCAGATGTGGACTGCAACTACTTAACTCCTTAATTACACATTTCATATAACAGCAGAAATGCATGTCACAAATGTTCCAAAATATACAGTAATTTGCACATGGAATTGTATTCTGTCTTCATCTTCCCTTCCTTTAATTTCTTTCTTAAAAACACACGTACAGGTGACTTCCTTTGAGCAAAATCTTCGTGTTTTTAGTAAAAAAAAGTTTAATTAATTGCAGCCCACATCTGCTGCATTGAAAATGCCTGTGAGTAGACAAAATAGAGGTGTGCTCATCTTAATCTAAAAATTTTCATTAATTATAACTACAACTGCTGTGCAGAGGAGCTCTGTTGGATTACATTATAGTGAACCATTGCAGACTGCCTAGCTCAGTTTTAAAGTGATTTAAGGGACTTTTTTGCAAATCTGCTCATCACTGTGGCAATTACAAACAAGTTTTTGTAAAACTCAGGCAAATGAGAAAGTCACTTTTTGCAGGAAGATAAATGATGAAACTTAATTATTGTTGTCTAAACCTGAAGAAAAAATGATTCTGTATCCTACACAGGAAAGATCTCCAAGGTGAGGGCTCATGCATGGGACTTCTAGATTCTTCAGCAGCTACAGAGAGGGATGGGAACGATCTGGAGCACGCGATGTCCCCAGATCTGTTCTCTGCCATCACACCTCTGGCACACTGGACTTCTCCAGGCTGGTACTCAGAGACCATCCAGCTTCCATTAGCCCATCTCCTGCCGATCTGATAAGAAATTTGTGAACAAGTTGGCAGAAAATGACCAACTCTGTTGCAATTCCATCACAATTTTGCTGAAATCAAATTATGGCTGCTATATGTTTCCATTTTGACAATTCAGGCATTTTCTGCTCACACAAAACATTTCAAGTGATGAATTTTCCAAGAGTATCTTGCCAACACTTTGCATTCTGTATTAGTTGGAAGATATCTTTGGGGATTACACTGTTGTTTTAGCGTGCTGATTAGTTTAAAGTAACTAAAGTCCTTGTCAACAGGTGTTTGGCACTGCAAATAGCTACTGCCAGCCATGTGGATTGCTATAGCAGGAGATTTGTTTATTTTCTTATGGAGAACTAGAATCCTTAATTAAGATGGAATACTGAGAATTACTTGGGTAGCTCTCAGGCTGGGGCAGACCCTGTATATGTGTGTGTTTGTTGTGTATATATATTACAGACACTCGGAGCTGTCTAATTTTGTGTCTTTAACAACTTACTGAGGGTTTCATACTCCATTCCTCTGGTGCTACCTGGAACGGGTTTTATTTTCTCTTTTGCAACTGTCTAACTGTAACTAGAATTGGTGTAGCCAGCTACACACCTGACAGTTAGCAATTTGTTCATGCATATGTACATTACATATAAATGATTGATGATTGTGTATTTGTGGAGAGCCTGTCAAGATGGATAAGTTGATTAAAGTAAAAAGACTCGATTTGATTCATGACTTTCTTGTTTAGAGAACAATATAACTTTACCTCTGTAACATTTAATCTGTAATTTCGCTATTCCCGAGTAATGTATTTGTGGCCATTATTTGTAAAATATTGGTAGGCAATCCATCTGTATAAAACCATGAATACACTGCAATACAAAAAGAAAAACTTGCTAATAGGACAGATGAAAAAGTTATAGGCAAAAAAATTATAAAACTGCATGAAAAATGTTGCAAAATATATTTGGTACAGAAAGCACACACGAGAAGGAAATTTTGTAAAACGGCAGATGACAGAATTTTCATATTGCATGTATTTTTGTGCACAACAAATTAACATCTTATTTGTGATATTTGGCCTTTTTAGATATTTACATGGTCTGACAATTCATAAGGAAACAGATCATTATAATCTTAGATGGATTGACAGTTTTAGAAAATCTAGAAACCTTTTTTCCTTTTTCCAGGACGTTGTATTTGGTAATACAAAAACCAGCCTTAAGCAGTCAGATTCCAAAACAAATAGTCAGGTCTAGAAATATCCAGGATTAGAATTTGTTTGACAACGTAGCCATTTTTCCTCAGTATTTCAAGCTATTCTAATCATCATCATTTTGTCCTGATGGAAAAATAAATCTTCTTTCAATTCCTATATATTTCTTGAGGTTCCTCACTCTTGTCTTGTTTCTATTTTCCACATCTTACTTCCTCCGTAGAAGAGCATTGGTATTATTTCTGAAGTTAAGGATATGCACATATGTACGTATGGCAATAGATGATAGGTATTCATTAAGAGCAAGAAACATGGAACTCTACCTCAGATACAGTGGTGGTAGTGGTAGGAAGGGCGCAATAACCATTACTGTTAACAGCTTAAAAAGGGTATCAAATTCCCTTCTCTTACCACACTCCTCAGAAAGACTTGCAGAAAATCTTTGGCATAGTACTGCAAATTAAGCCTGTCACCAAGTACCTTAGTTTTTCTTTCTCATTAAATGGAAAAAGATTTCCTCAGGAAACAAAGGACACAGAAATGTAAATGGAGAAAGCACGGAAAAATAAAGCTAATATTGTTTCAACAAAGAATGTTGTAAGTGACATTCTGTACATTTTTGTGCTGGTTATATCAGGCTTTTATTATGGGTTCTTGCTCTGCTTTAGGTACAAATTTGACACTCCCCTTTAAGAGGGGAAAGAGACCTCAGTTTTAACCTGGCTCTACCATCCACTGGATCTCTGATGTCCAGAAATGAAACATTTTCAGCTAATAGAATAATATTATATGTGGGATTTTAACAGACTAATTTTTCATTCCCCATTTGTAGTAATGCTGATAATGCTGATTCTTACAAGTATCTAGTTTATATTTTTGAATTACAGGAGAAACATTTCTGTTCAGTTATGATTCAAAGTCTTAATTTGGCAACTTCTACCTAAACTTAAAAAAAAAAAACTTTTACAAGCAAACTATATCCCGTGTTACCTGCTTTATACAAAACACTTTTTTGCAGCTATATATTAAAAAATGGAATTTTAAAACTCCAATTTCAACTCTACAAAATAAATACATTGTGCATTTTATGCACATACAATATATATGCAATATATATGCAATACATTATGCACAGCCACAGTGCTAATCATCTCCATCCTGTAGCAGAGCAAAATGGACTAAATACTTCAGCCTGCAATAGTTCTGTTGAATGCAGTGCACCACTCCTGCATATTAATACCCAGCTTTGACTGACAGTTCTTTAAATTAATGGCATTTGAACAACAGCAGTGAAAATGATCAAGTTTAAAAACAACATAAAAATTAACTTGCAGAAAGTTCAGCCTGTGCTGGCACCATCAAGTGCCCTGTAATGGCCAGTGTAAGCTGCTCTGCTCCTGCTGGCCTGAGTGCCATCCTGTGTGTTAATTTATGGAGCATTTTGCAGCACAGCATTTTTGACAAGACTTCTCATTTTACAGCTTTT
Source organism: Crypturellus tataupa (assembly GCA_034781795.1). Taxonomy (NCBI): domain Eukaryota; kingdom Metazoa; phylum Chordata; class Aves; order Tinamiformes; family Tinamidae; genus Crypturellus; species Crypturellus tataupa. The sequence continues at coordinate 631,692 of JAWLRI010000907.1, read as the reverse complement.
CTTCTGTAGCATCAGGAGCATCAGGTCAGCCATGGTGAGAGCCATTTGCAAAAGTTTCTGGTGGCTGATTACAAATACAGTAAGAAATGAAATAGCAGCTATGGTCTAGTGAGATGATTTTTTTCTTAAAGTCCTTTGGACAGAGAGATAACAGCAGCTTGGACTTTTTAGGAGTTTTTATCTAGTTCGTATCTATTCCTAACTACCTTACTCTTCAGAAACCTAGAGGCAATCAAAGCTTTGCAAAGTCACTATTTCCAAAAAGGATTTTAATTTTTAAAATTTTACAGTTATTCAGTTAGGCATGCAACTTCATAAACAGCTTTTGAAATATATGGTCTGTAGTTTTATTTTAATCACAGAAAGATGAAGGAGCAGTAGGCCTGATGTTTTCTAGCTTCAGGCAGACACTATTTCCTTTTAGCTATGTGTTTCGGCATTCCTAGAAGAAAGCTAATATAAATATGATTTTCTTCTATAACTCAACTTGAAAGTCTTTCCAATTGCTGGCAGATGTGTTACATTAAAGTTTACAGATATTTTGAAAATATAACAACTCTCTCCTTTTTCTTGACACCAACAGGCACCTGGCTTCATTTTTCAAATTGCAAATGCTTTCCCTTTAAAGTGTCACCGTGTAGGTGTGAGTGGTAATATAACAGCATTAGCACTGCACTGCTCCTAGGGAAGTTCACAACTACATTCATTCCCAGCTAAATTCAAAAATATCTTCCACTTTTATTGTATTTTAAAGGAATGGTGACCAGCACATAAATGATCAAAGAATTAATCCATTAAAATATGCTAATTGCATCTACAGTCATTCAATATTTTTAATGTTTTTATTATTTTTGCTGAACTGGTAATATCTTAATTAACTGGGAACATCTACAAAATTCTACTTGAGTGCAATTCACCCTAGCAGGAATTCCATTATTCACTATTGCTCACTAGAGAAGACATCCAACCAGCTGAGGCTCTACTCCCTGCTAAGGAGATGCAACCACACTGATTTACAGCCTTTAATAATAAATAAGTTTCTACTTCTTCTATGTTTTTGACCACTTTACCCAAGCTTTGCATGTGATATCATTTAATTTACATTAAATGGAAATGTATTACCTTTTTGCTAATAGACCTGCAGGCTTACCACCCACCACCGTAGAGGCTGAAGACCCAGAATTAGGTATTTTCTTAGAGAAGTTACTTATTTAGGAGCATAATCCCTGTCTTCTGCTGATGGATGTAGCAACCAAGATAAAGAAAATATCTCATAAGAGTGCTCTTAAAGGGCGTCCACCAATTGACTTGCCTCTTACTCACCAGCTCCCCACAGCCCCGGAATGAGCAATCCCCGCTCAGCCCTTGAGTACTTATCTGTTCACAATCAAATACTCATTCAGCCAAACTTTCCCACATTTCACCTTTCTGCAGTTATTTACAGCTCCAGAAACTCCTGAGCTTAAAGAAATACTAGCTATGTAACCTATTTAAATTGTTTCATGGTACTCTGAGAACCAGATTTTTTTCATACAGAAATGTTGTGCTCATTAATTATGGCATTGCTCATTAATGGCCGTCCAATAGAGCAGACTTTTTAACTGTGCTTTATGCATGTACTATTGCATATGACAAAAACAATATTTATGAATCGTAAGGGCTTATGCTGTCAGCAGTTCTAATATTACAGAAGCTTCACACCTCCCCTTCTGAAATACTATTTTTAAGTTTTAGTTTTCCCAATTGTATCTAAGTAGATCACTGTTCCAGTGCCAAAACCAAATGCCTTTCATGGGCACCGTGCACTCATCCCCATCAAGGACCAATTGCAGTTAGGATTAAGTCTGGCTTTGGTACACGTAGATCTGTCATGGTGCTAGAGGTAAGAACTGAGGAAAGGAGTAAAAGTGACACTGTAAATCCACCCCAGAGCAGAAAGGCCCCAGAAAGGGGCATAACACCTGAGGGTATGTCTGGTGTGTGGCACAAATTTAATAACTAGATTTTGGTCAATGATGTTTAACTCAGCCAGAGCATCTTCTCTTCAGGAAAGAGCAGGCAGCCACCTACATTTCCTTTCCCACCGACTCCCATCTCTGTTCCTATGAGCAGCCCAATGTAAAGCCTGGTCCCCACACCACCTTCTTCCTGCAGAGGATGAAGTACATCATGCAGTAAAAGTCAATGAGCCTGCGTAACATGGGGCTGATTCCGGCCCTACCTCCTAGGCTTATGATTGACTGAGGCAATCTGAGGCGCTGATGACAAACTTATACAGCCCACTAGTAATATTTATTCTCCATTTCATATCTGCCACAAAAGCCTTAAACCTGTTGGCTGAATGTCAATGTTTCAGTTCATCAGCACCCAATGCAATGATCAAACTCTGTTCATCGAGTCCTTCGCCTTTGCTCAGCTCAGCAGCATGGTTTAATGAAATGAAATGACTCGTGACATCATTTCAGTGAATGATAATCTATTTGCCTTTTAATATTTTTAGTTTTAAAATTGAGCACAATTATTAGAAAAAAAATCAATATTCACTTGGAGCCTTAGTATTTCCAACCAGCTTAAACTATTCCTTATTTTTCAGTTCCTTCTAGGTCATCAAACTTAGAAACTACCTGAATCAGACTGTTTTGGCAGTTGTCCTATTAAAAGACATGTTCTCTGCTAGTTTTTACAATAAAAATAAACAAACAGTGACACACCAAGTAAGTTAAATGTAATCATCAAAATATCTCCTGGTGTTTGGGAAGCTCAACAAGACCTATGATTAAAAGGAATAATAAAGAATTGAGAGAATCAGGTATTCCTGTCGAATTCCCAAAATTCCCTTACTAATTGTTACCTATAGTGGGGTTTTTTAGGTAAATCTGAAGTTAAAAATCAATATCATTGAGTGTCCACTGAAAGTGGATGAGAGCGACTCCAGCCAGAAGGGCCTGCTGTGCCCAAGCGTGTCCGGCCTCCCAGATGGCCTGGCCTCACCTTTCTGCCCAACGACCCTGTCCCTCGCACGCCATCCCTAAAGCGGTGCTCTCCTTAGCTCCCATCTCCCGTTGCTGCCGTTTGTTTGCATTGGTGCATTCTCTAGCTAGGAGCGCGTCTCACTGTCAACAGACCCGCTCGGACTTGCTAAGTGCGGCCTGGCGGTGCCAATTCGGCATCCGGACACCAGGGCAGAGGAGTGGGGGTCACCTCCCCGCCTCGTTTTTTTGCTTTACACGTTCCAGGACTGGAAGGACCCATATCAATAACTGCATGTGCAGGCAGATAAACAGGAATACAATGGACTTCTCAGGAAAATAAGGCTCCGATTTATCTCAGTGTAACAAGCATACATGGCCTCTTTTATAAATCTGGGCCAATTCAGGCACCGTCACCAGCACAAAAACATGCCGGAGGCTTTAAGGGAGAATCCCGAGAGGAAATGTGCCTGCTTCAAAGGCAGCAGCAGAAAGAAGCAGCAAACAGCTTGGAAGCTCTGGCATTTGGCTTTTCCAGCTCTGAAGAGACACGGAGCTGGAACCACCAAGGCCCAAAATCAGCAGCATTGGCAGCAAATGAGAGAGATGTGCCCAGCACCTCTCCTCCTGCTTACCACTATACACGGTTATTCCAGTACATTCCTTACATCCTTCCCCCACAACAACAACAAAGGCAATTGCAAATATTTACATAGCAGAAGCTTGAACTGAACCTTTAAGAGCCATCACTCCGGGGGGGGGGG